>ML677342.1:21415277-21466623 GCA_007922305.1 Dermatemys mawii
CCCCCGCACGGCCCTGCCGGGCCACCCAACGGGCTCTGCTCTCCGCGCTCCACGGAGCCGGGTCTGACGCACGCCGGGCCCGTCGGCTCCCGCTGTGTGCGGTACTCAACCCCCGACTCTCCATAGCCCCGCCCGGGCCATGTCACGACACGCGGAGTCCCCTCGCCCGCTCTCCCTCTGACACTCTCATTGACACCCAGCCGGCGCGTCTCGCCGTGCTCCGGGCTCCCGTTCCCGGGGTGTACGGCGTGCACGTGAACGCCACAGGCGTGTCCCTAGCTGCACCCTGGGCACGCGCCCGTGTGCCCTGCCCTCCTCTTCCCACTCTCACCCCGCCGCGTGCACGCGCCTGTCAGTGGCTCCGTGGGCCCATCCCTGGCACGCGCGCTCTCCGGACTCGGCACGCGCAGCACTGGGCAGCTGGACAGTCCATACGCGTCCAGGCTGCGCTGGGTTTTGCAGACGTCCCTCCCCTCGGCTCTCTTCCTCTGCACACTGTACAGCCTCGTGCTCTATTGCATGGGCCCAGAGCCTTATCCCCACAGCGGTACAACAAAGTGCCCTGCGTGTGGCCGCGGGCAGCAGGAGTGACCAGTAACGCCTCATAGCGCCGCCCGGCGACTTGAGATCGTTCAGCGTTACCGGGGAAATGGTAGCCTAGGCTGTGGCCATTCCCACCGTGCCGAGGCGTCGTGTGGCTTACTGAGCTCGTCCCTTTCCTGCAGGTGACGGCGGAGGCGCGGTGTAAGCTGATCAGTTGGCTGATCCCGGTGCATCGGCACTTCGGCTTCTCCTTCGAGTCCCTGTGCCTGGCGGTGAACACGCTGGACCGATTCCTCGCCACCACCCCAGTGGCTGCCGACTGCTTCCAGCTGCTGGGAGTCACGTCCCTCTTCATCGCCTGCAAGCAGGTACTAGGCGTGAGACGCGGCCGGCGGGGGCCGCTTTCTCTTGGGTGCACGTGACGGGAATGAGCGCGGGACAGACGCTTCCCTCCTCGCAACTTTAGAGGAGAACTGAGCGCTGGGAACAAGGCCGCTGATGCCGCAGGAGATCTCTGGGGATACCCGGCTCGAGTCGCGCAAGTTCCTCTGCTTTTGAAGAAGGCTTCAGGCCCCCTGCGCTGGGTTTGTATCGTTTCGCTGCGCTCTGCGCGGGGAGGGGCGCATGGCGCCTAGGCAATGGAGTTTGGCTCTCCGATGCTGTGTCCTGGCTGCCGGCAGCTGATGCCCTGCAGGGCCGGCCTCGTGCTCGAAGCCGCCCTCCGCCCTGTTCCGAGCGCGGGGGAGCTGGCTGCTCTCTGCCCGTGTAGCAATACTGTCTTTGTTTCCCGGGTTCTGCTTGCACTGCAGTGATGTTTCTGCTGGCGTCTCTTGCAGGTGGAAGTGCATCCGCCCAGAGTGAAGCAGCTCCTGGCCCTTTGCTGCGACGTCTTCTCCCGTCAGCAGCTCTGTAACCTGGAATGCATCATCCTAAGCAAACTACACTTCAACCTGGGGGCACCGACCATCAACTTCTTCTTGGAGCACTTCACCCACGTGCGTGTGGAGTCCTGCCAGGCAGATGCCAGGGAGGCAAACAATGCCAAAGCTCTGGCCAAAGGGATGGCCGAACTGAGCATGGCCGACTATGCTTTCAACAAATATGCCCCCTCCCTTCTGGCCATTTGCTCCCTGGGACTGGCAGACCAGATGTTGCACCACCAAAACCCACTGGACTTGCATATAAGTGGTTACCCGGAAGGGGTTTTACAGGACTGCACGGACAAACTGCATTTACTGGTGTCTTTAAACGGAGATTCTTTACCACAGGTACTACCCCTGGAGATCTCTGAAAAGTGCCTACAGCAGGGAAGTTAAACTAACTGGACCAATACAGTTGAAACCCTTTTTTATGGCATCCAAATCAGCTGGGAATTTTAAGAGCAATTTGGTTCCTTTTCACCAGTGCATTGTATTTTTATAAACTAACCATTGCTATACCTCTAAAGATAACAGTATTGGCCTTATTTTCTTGCTTAGTTGACTAATCACTGTATTATATTTGTATTTATTTGGACACTACAGTGTTGGTTTAGAGTTTTGATATGACAAAAATTAAATCACATTTTGCACATTTCATTACTGTATGTTTAATTGCACTGACATTTTATATATCTACATTCAATGTGTAAATAGTGTATATAATTTGAGTACTGTACAGTTTATTTATTTAGAAAGTGTTTCACTGAGCACAACTTAACAGCAGCCAGGGGAAAAATAAAAGTACCGTATAAGCATTTCTTAATAAACTTTTTGTCACTGATCAATGATGGTCTGTTTCCTTGCGATTTTGTACATATTCCACAGAGGAAATTCATTGCTAAAGAATTAACAACTATGACAGGTCTTCAAAAATACTAACTGGTAGAAAATAATGGTGCATTATTGTATTATTTTCCATTAAAACATATTTGCATCATCTTGCTTATATTCCACATCTGAAAAATAGATGAGGTAGCATAATGAATGAGCCCCATCCTCACCCCCCACAAGTATGTTCATAGGGTGCTACTCCCTCTTTCTACCTGGGCAGTGCAAATCCATAATATGGGAGCACAAAGTATCCCTGGCTCTTATTGCCTGGGTGCATCCAGCTCCAGGTGTGCTGAGGCACTTTCTGGCGACGGTACTGATTCATCAGCCTCTCATTGCCATAGGGTCTGTTGGCGGAAAATGGCTCACTCCTGGCTCCACAAAAAAAGACTGTGAAGAGAACAGCAAAACACAGTGCTGTGGACAGTGTTAATGACACTTAAAGACATTTCCAATGGGCTTTCAATCTGCCAACAGCACATTCAACAACCATTCTACAGTGTCAAGGAGTAATTAAGCAGTCTTTTGTCAGCGCCTCTGAAATCATGGTACAGTTTGATAAGCCAAGGGAAATGCTGGGTTCCCTAGAATAATGGTGGGGATAGTAACTCCGTTGATGACAATGTCATTTAGTGGGATTGGTGTACAAACCTGTCAATGGACTTGGACACCCAATCAGCAAAAAATAATTGCATTGTGAACTTTTCCCGTGCATCCCCCACTAACACTCATAAACTGAACTCTGTGGTCGACAAGAGCTTGTATAACAACCGAGTATTACTCTTTACAGTTTAGACACTCGTGCTCCTTGAGGAGGGTAAACAATGGGCACCCGCGTCCCGTTAAGGGCCCCGGTGCAATTTGGAAACCTCACTCTCTGACAGTCAGCAATTACTTTAGGAATATCTTTTATGCTGCCACCTTTGGTGAACCACAGGTCGGATTGTCTCAGAAACATCTGCCACCATTTTACCCACCGTTGACTTCCCCACACCAAACTGGTTTGCAGTGGACCTGTCGCAGTCTGGGGTAGGTGCTTTCAGACAGCAACAGCAACCTAGTTCAGGACAGTCGAGGCCCATGTATCTTTACACTGTAGGGTTGGGGCGTGCTGCTCACAAAGCTCCGGAAATGTAGCTCTCTTCATGCCAGGATTCTGGATCCACTGTTGGTCATCTCAGGTCTGCATGACTATGGGGTCCCACCAATCTGTGCTTGTGGCCTTGCATCAGAAGCACCCAGTCTATGGGGGGTGGGAGAGGGGCATCAGCTACTAGTCTGTCATAAGCAGCATCAGCCATGTTCTCCTCCTCTTGCTCCATTATAAGCTCTGGTGCTTGAGGTGGGTGTGGCTCAGAAACGCCGCGGAAATGTCCACCAGCGCTCCTGGAGGCGCTGACACGGGAGGGAAAGAGCTGCGCGAACAAGAGAAGTTCTTGAAAAGGCTCTTCCTGGACGGTGCCACTGGCTCCGGTAGCTCGGAGCACGCAGATCAAAATGACTCCTTGGTGGGCTGTGCAAACTTCCGGAAAGCTGCAGCCTGAACAGGCAAGTCTTCCAACAGTGCACCACAGTCGAAGAGCGAGCGGGGCCATATTGCACAAGGGAGGGCGAGCTAAGGTTGATTTGGCTCAGGGCTAGGTGCTGCAGTGTGCAGAGTAGAGCCCCAGGTTCAAATCTTAATTTAGGGTTAACAATCCTGGTACTCAAACTCTGGGTTCCCTGACCCAGGGTCAGCTGACTCATCCCACTAACCCCGAGCTTGCATTATAGTGTAGACGCGCCCTCAGACATCATTGTTTCTCCTTCTTTATTCTGCTATCAGCCTAATTTTTAAAACGTTTTTGATCGGTCCTGACTCTAAAATGTAATGAATGTGCTAAGGCATAAACGGACAAAAACAGCGCGCAGCAAACTGAAACCTGTAGCTGGATTTTGGAAATGCAGTCCTGCAGTATACAGTTTTAGATAAGGACCTAAAATGCTTCCAGGAGGGATCCACGTTTCTGTCTCTTAAGGCACCCTTACCTGATGCACTTGTAATGTTAGGAGACTAGAAAGACCACCTGTGTAGAGAGTGCAATGCATTTCAATGTGCCAGGGTCATTTTAAAATTGATATTGACACACCCGAACAGGCTTGTTTGCATTTATTTCTCACTGTAATGTATAATAAACTTCAAGTAACAAAAATCTCACTGCCTGCTTTGTGCCTTGGCCTTCTCTATTTTGTAGGTCATGGGGGGCACTAGTTATTCATTGTTATCATCATATGGTCTAGGAATCTCTGTCATGGACCAGGACTCCATTGTGCTAGGCCCTGTACAAACACAGTTGTCATTTGTCCTCTCTTTAAACTGTGAGCCACCTGCTAGCAGGTCCAGGTTGTCCGTTTTGCAAGATGTCATATGCCTATCCATCATTACAGCTAGTTGTGTTGATCTCTTTATATAGGGGGATGTGACCCGCTCAGGGGTATTCCTGAAGTTTGTGCTACAGCTTTCAAAAAACACTGTCTTTTCCAGAAGCTGGTGATTATTTTTAGCATGTGCATAGTATATACACAGCACTCTGCAGAGCAGAAAAAACCAACAGTCAGGTGCATACAATCTGCATGAGGGGGATAATGCAAAGAATAGTTTTAAAATCCCTCTGGACCACGCACCAGACAATGTATAGGGAGCTATCCTGCTTTGACAGGAGGAAAGTTTGGAAGAACTAACGAGGTTTCACCTCTGATGTCCATGATTCTGGCGTAGTTACATCTCCCCCCCCCCCCCAATTGCATGATGGTGTCCTGTCTGGGGAGGTCGCTATCTGTGGTCCCGCTGAGTTCTCCTCCCGCTCATCACCGTGCTCTCTGAGCCCTTAGCCTGTGACTCGCCAGCTCTTTGCTCCCCCGGCGGGCCATGCGCCCCGTCAGATCCCTGGCACGGGGGAGCCAGAGAGTCCAGCCGAACAGATTGTGGTTCGGGGCTGGGCTAAGCCCGTTGGCTACGACCCTGTGCCGGCGCCAATGTGCGCTGCAAGGGCGCAATGTTGCCGCTGCCGCAGGACCCGGGCCATGCCCCGTTGCCAGGTTGACTGTTAGCGCCTCTGCAGGGCGCAGATTGTGCCAAGGCGAAGGCGCCACCTCTGGCGCTCACTCCGCAGCCAGCCCCGCCCCTGCTCTCCATTCACCACCACCCCCCGCTCCCCCGGGCACGCCGCCCTGGAGACCGCTCGGGGCCCCTCCAGCGGTGTCAAAACCAGCCCCGTAACGGCCATGGGCAGCCTCTGGGCCGGGCGCGGGCCGGGTTCGCCTGCAAAGAGCGGGGCGGAGAGAGCTGCTGGGTCCCGCGAGCCGGCGCTAAGCTCAGAGCCCGGGTCGGGGCCAGGCTGCGCCATGCAGAACCGCAGCGGCCGGAAAGCCTTTGACAGCATCTGCCCCAACAGGGTGCGGGACCTGGGCAGCCGGCTGGGCAAGAAGCCGCCCAAACTCGAGAGGAGGGTGCGCCTGGGAGACGGTCCCGCGCCGCGGAAGAACTTTGCCAGCCCCGCTCCAGCGGCACTTTACAGCGACCAGCCTCCCGACACGGTAGAGCTCGGTGAGTTGGGGTGAACGTGAAACCCTTCCCTGCTTGCTGGGAAAGCAGGAGCCCCCGGGCTGGTTCCCAGCCTCGCCTGGGCAAGGACCAGGGCAAGAGCGGAAAGTGTGTGGGAAGGGAGCTGCTGCTGCGCTCCCCTGCGCCTGTCGCCTCCCAGGAGCACTGTTGTAAATGTCTGTTTCACTTGCCACCTCCGACGAGCACTGTTGTAAATGTCCGTTTCTCTTCCCCCCAGCACTTGCCACTATCGACTGGCAAGATTTAGCAGACTGCACCTCGGTCTTTCAGCAGGAGACTTCTAGTGTTGCAGCTGCCCCGCAGGTAACTGAGTCCTCCACTCCCCAGTTGACACCCCTCCCCTCCTCTTCCCTCCCTCCCCACGAGGCAGCCTCTGGTACCCTCCCCCCCAGTTTAATTTAGACGCACTTGTTCCTAAACTTCATCTCACGCACCGGCGGTCGCCGTGGACAAGGAGGCGATGCCCTGGAGGCATTTCCACGCGTGTCCCAGCCGCTTCTCTTCCTCCTTCCCCGCTCTCCTTAGGCAAGCTGCGGTGAACCGGCCTTGAAATGAACGGGCAGGGAGCTAGGACGGCGACTTGCTACCTCCAGTCCGCTCGGAAATACGTGACGGGTGGAGTTTGTAACGAGAAGATCAAGCCCCCCGGCATTGCTGCCAGTGCAAGATATACTGCAGTGCTTTCCCGGTAGTAGAGCTCCCTTTGGCTCCTGCGGACTGCTGGGGCAGCTCATAAGGGTTAGGACGTAGCCATCTTCCCCAGGCACCCCAGGGACTCCCTGATTCCCTGGCCATTGCAAGGGGGGTGGCGTTTGAGATCAGTCTGGAAGTATCACCCGCAGGTCAGTCGCGCCGCGGGGAGCAGGCTCCGCACGTAGGGCCAGGCGCGCCCATGGACAAGCCAACAGGGCTCAAGCGACTTGTGCTTTGTAAATCCAGAATCAGACGAGACCATCTTCCCCCCGGTGCCGGCTCGGAACAGGCGCTCAGAGCTCCAGCCCTTCAGACAATGCCGCCGGCTCCAAGCTGGGGTTGGCTCAGCTCCATTCCCGTCCGCTCCCAACTGCCCCATCCCCTCAGGCTGTCGCAGATGGGTCGATTTAGGGACGGCGAGCAGCTCTAGACACACCGTATGGCGAAGACAGAGGAGCCAGAGCGGGAACTGGAGAAGGGGGCCACTGGCGGCTTTTGTTCTGGAAACAGCGGTCTCGTTCTTACTCATCCTGGTGTTAATACGGAGCATACTCCAAAGCCGGCTGCAATCAGTGGAAATGCTCCCAATGGGATCAGTGAGCTTCGGATCTGCCCCATACAAACCCCCCAGAGAGTGAGGCAGAAACCGCCAACACAGCGGTTTTCAAACGTCGTTGCAACAGCGCCCCCTTCTGAGGACAAACATTACTACATCAGCCCAGGACGGGGACCTGAAGGCGGAGCCAGCTGGCGCCCCGCTGCCCTGGAGGGGGTCGGAGGGAGGGTGCCAGGCTGAAGTCCAAGAGCTTCTGTCCTGGGTGAGGGGCATGTGACCTTAGCCCTGGGCGATTGAGCTTGGGCTTCAGACTTGCTGGGGCCCAGGGCCAACACCAGCCTTGGGGACCCCGTTAAAATGGGTCATGAGCCGCAGTTTGAGAACTGCTCTAACAGCAAACGAACCGCCCTGGTTTTCAAAAATCAGCCACTCCTGAGACTCTTCCTGAAATGGGATGAGAAACTGTGTAAATCAGAGGAGATACTGCCTAGCATTTTGGAAGCAGTCTAGAGATAGCCCTCCACCTACCCTTATCTCTGGATTGCTTCCAAAACGCTAGGCAGTATTTACTCCGCTCTCTAGTCTATCTGTTTATTTATCTTAGAGTTCCTATTTTTAACTTTACTCCAAGCTAGTTATCCCTGCTAGTTTATGCCACCATCACTTTCCTCACATGATTGTCCTGCGGGAGGCCGGACAGACAGGGGAGGACGTGTCTCTTGCAATGTTTGTAGCACTCCTAGCACAATGGGGATTTGATTGTGAGTGGGGCTCTGGATGCTATTGTAATAATATATTCATACCTAGCGGACTTTTCATCAGCAGAGCTCAAACTGTGTTACAAAGGAGGTCAGTATCATTATGCCCTTTTACAGATGGGGAAACTGAGGCATAGGGCAGGGAAGTGACTTGCCTAAGGTCACTCAGTAGGCCAATAGCAAAACAAGGAATAGAACCGAGGTCTCCTGAATCCCAGTCCAGTGTTGTCTGCTAGGCACTAATAAGATGAATGAAAAAATCCTACACTACTGTTTCAAAGTTCCCTGCATTAGCTACACCATTTGAAAAGTTTTGCAGCACGCTCTTTTTTTCAAGCTGAGATGAATTACAGAGCTTGGGTGAATAGCCCTTTGCTCCTTTACTTGTCAAAACCCTCCATGTTGGGGGATTGAAATGAAGATAAAATTACTGGGGTTCACTCCAAAAGTGCGGGACATCAGAAGACGATCACTCTGGTACAAATGTAGGAAAGCGGGTTATTGCTAGCAGTGCTTTCTCACTGAGAGGCGCCAGTTGTACTGTAGTTATAGTACAGGACGACTGGGAGTCGAGACCTGTGTTCTAGTCCCTTACTCCCAACTGTGACACAGACATCTTTTTGCACGTCACTTACCCTCTCCGCGCTTCAGTTCCTCCACCTGTAAAATGGGCACAATTCTATAGCTACATCTCTCCCTCCCTGTGTAGCTGTCTTGAATTGATTTATTCTTTATTGTGCCTCTTGAGTGACCGGGGCTATTCTGCAGCCGTCATTGTTGGGGCAAGGCTTGCTGAAAGAGAGAGAGTTTTACAGTGCACCTTAAAAGTGACACATATTGCTTTCATCCTGATCCCCATTTCTAAGGAAGGTCTCCTACCACAAAAGTCTTGTCCCTAGGTCATGTCTTTTTATGTATTTATGACACACCCAATGACTTTGGTGTCCAGACCAATAAAGCTAGTCTCTGAGCTTCATTAATAGCGGAATCCCAGTTGATCACAGTTGATGGGCGATGGAAAGGGAGATGGTTTCAAAGATAGCTAGACCCAACCTCATTCAGACCTTGAAAGATTCGGATGAGGACCTTTATCTGGATCCAGAATCTGAGAATGAGAGCAGAGTGGTATGTCCTGGTTGCTCTGTCTTACCGAGGAGTTTGGCTGCTGCCTGTTTAAAAGATTAACACATAAGATCTGAAATAGAAACGGGAAATGTGTATATGAAAGACACATATACAGCTAGCTGGGTTCTGTGCAGCACCAGCTGAATCTGCGAGGGAGGATGCCAGAGAACACAGGTGGGGCTTTTGTTGTGTCTGGAGTTTTATGGTGTGCAGTGGAGCTAACAAATATAATGTAGCAAGAAGAAACTGTAACAAATTGTAACCACACTGCACAAAATCCTCTCCACCATACATTTTCCTTTTAAAGAACTCGTTAGGGAACTTCTCCACATAACAGGAGCTGAATTACGGTGCACAATTTTTTTTTTCACAATTTTCTGTCCCCTCGGTGTGGTCAGTACCCGCGTGCAACTGCACACAAGTTAAGTTCCTATTTGAAAGGACTGTTATTTGCCAGGATGCTCTTTTTCCACACCGTGCTTCTGCCCACGCTCACAGGTGCACTGTTCATACAGACTGCTATGTGGGGTGCACAAGAAAGTGTGTTTTCCTCTATCCCTCCAAAATCAGGAGAAAGAGACCGAGGGAGAAAGAGATTGGAAGAGACGAGAAGAACCGTGCAGGAATAAAGCGATCCGTAGGAAAGCGCGGGAGATCAGCAAAAGATCGCTCTGGTACAAAGGCAGGAAAGGGGGGTATTGAGAGCAGGAAAGCGAGCCTCCGTGTGAACAGACCCCTGCCTAGGCGAGGTGTGAGGGGGGAGAAATGCTCTTGTAGCACAAGCGCTCAGGTTAATCTTTCACTGACTCTGGAGGAATGCCCAGGCTGGACGAATCTGGTTGGCTCGTGCTGCTAACCAATGAGAATAGGATACGCACCCTATTTGGGGGGGTCCGGGGCAGGCAGGCTGGAGCACAACGCGTGCCAGCGGGGTTGGCCGCATCCGAGGGACTCAGCAGAGTTGGCCAGAGCCTGTAACGTGGTTAAGGGATCAGAGATTTCTCAATGACTAGTCACCTGCCCCGGTTACCTGTAGAGACACTAAGCGCTGCGCATCAGCTCTTCCACTGGCCATGGCAGTACAAGCTTGTCCTTTCCAGTGTCCAGCTTGGGGACTAGAGTTCCAGGTATGTGAGTGTGTCCACACCAAAGCGTGTGCACACCGACCAGCAAAGCGAAGCAGCGCTGGAGACCGGTCCTTAGTGCGTGGGCAGATTTGACTGACGAATCTGAATGCGCTGATTAACTTGTATGTTTCCTCTACCTGTTCCAGAGCCACTGCTTGCAAACGGAACCCGAATTCGACTTCCAGGAGTTCAGAGATGCTGTCGATAGCTTTATATGTGGCAAGTACTTTTCTTATTGAATATTAACACAATTATTCATACAGAGCACCGATCCCCTAGCTTCAGACACTGCGTTTCGGTCACCTCACGTGCTTTTGTCTGTTTGGGCACCAGTTTAATTTGCTCTCAGTTTACTCATTGGACAAGACATACTTTAATGCACCAATCTAGCGTTCGTTAAGAAAAGTTTACACTGACATATTGATTTTTAAATAGTTGTCCAGTCCCCAAGGAGATGCAAACGAAATATGTATGAGTTTGGTACATACCAACGCTGCGGTACGTTAGTAGGGTGTTCGGCCTTACAGGACTGAATTAAACACCTTTTCAGATATTTAAGGTTCGCTGTTGTAGCATCAAGAACTTGGGTGTCGGGGTCAGGTCTAGCAGCGCGGCGTCAAGAGATCTGATCTCACTCTTGTGATTTCCTCCCTAGACCCATCCTCCTTAATGCCACCTCCACTGGACACGGCGGATTTCCCTTTCCCCCTCGGCGACGAGTCAGCCTTTAGCCCTTGTAGTCAACGGTCACAAAACAATCCTCTTCCGCACATGAATTTGCACAGCTCTGCGGAACAGTACTGGAAGGATGTGGCGGACCAAAACCAGAAAGCGTTAGGGGATGCATTGGTGGAAAATAATCAGGTATGAAGGTAGAAGGAATGCACCTAACATCAGCCTGATCAGGTATTGCAGAGATCACTCAGGCAGGGTTGTCTAGGGTTTATATTTCTTCCAGACTAACTGGCCCTGGCTCCATAGCTGAGTAATTCCAAATGTCACATGTTGCGCACCACTTGCTAGCTCTGTCTTCTCCTGGTTACTGAGGAATCCTGTTTGCAAAGGTAAAGAGGCTAACTCGGTTTGCGTCCGGCGTGTGCACACTACAGCGCGTGCGAGCTGTAACCTGGCTTCCGACGGGGAAGGAAATGTTTGATTTCAAACTGACGCCCTGTCGTTCAACAGCTGCACGCGACATTAACCCAAAAGCAGGAGGAGATCACTTCGCTGAAGGCACGCAACGTGCAGCTGAAGGAGCTCGCCAGCCAGGCCAAGCAGCTGGCCTGTGTGCTCGACGTAAGTGCTCCGGGTTTCCTTTCCCAAGCGTTCCTCACCCTCCCCGGGGCGGTAATGGGACAACCTGCCCGAGGCTTTGCAGCCCTGAGACCCCCAGGGGGCGCCCTTAGGCCAGAGCCAAAGCTAAGCTCCCACGCGGGTGTACTGCAGCTCCCTGGCCCACGCGATGCACCCGCTGGGGGCCCCGCGATCGGTGTAAAGCAGCCCGCGGCGTGTTGTTTTACCCCCAGAAACTGATGCTCCACCAGCCCCAGGAGGGGCTCGACGTGTCCCTTCCCGGGGGCTCCGCTAAGAGGCGCCTGGAGCAGCTGTACGCGGCCGGGCGGGAGGACTGCGCGGAGGTGGACGAGCTCCTGAGGGGACTGTCGGACACCTGTACCGCGGCGCTGCAGACTATCGAGGAGAACAGGGAGGCGAAGCGCCCGCGCCTGCGGGCGGAGGTAGCCCGGGCCCCGGCCCGGCAGAGCCAGGTTATCCGCCTGCACGGGGCGTTCAGCGGGCTGCAGACCTGCGGCAGCCGCCCGGCGGTGGATCTGAGTAGCAGCGAGCTGGAAGAGGGCGCGTCTTTCCGGACCTCCATCACCGAGCACGGCACGATCCGCACCCTCGCCTTCCCCCAGGGAAACGCCTTCACCATCCGGACAGCCGGCGGCGGCTACAAGTTCCGATGGGTCCCCAGCTGAGCCAGGACACGATCAGCTAACTACACCGGCCAAAGTCTCCAATGGGAACCTCGCACTGCCTGCACCTGAACCTAGCCCTGGTCCCCCAGGGGGATTCCACCTGCGGGATGGGTCTGGCGCAAACACTGGAAGCGATGCTTTAGTGAAAGGAAAAGATGCATTTAGCACAGTACAATTGCGGTGTTTTTTCTTTTTAAGCCGTTGCTGTGACCCTTCCGACTTTGGAGCGGGTTCAGAGATGCTCTGGATACTTAAAGGGGCACTGTCCATCTGGATTTTTTAAACACTCTGTAAATAGTGTGTGCCTTGAAACTTTAAAAAAACAATTAAACTGTGAATAAGGTGTTGATGTTTACCAAGGTCTTTTCAACAACTGACTCCACAAAGGAAACAGCAAAACTGACTGTACACACAACTAGTCAAATACACGCCCCCCCAAACGAACTGAAAAAAAAAGACATTTGCCTCAGCAACTTCCTTCAGATCTAGTGATCGTGGGTATTGTAACTAGAGCAGGTAGAACATTTTCAGTCAGAAATGTGACTGCCAAGTTGTTAGTGTCCCTTCAAAGACAATAACTATTTATTATCGGTAATATTCCTGTTGTTGAGAGAGCTTTGAAAGAAATATGTTGCCTGGTTTCTCTCACAGCAATTTTGCTAGAAGGAATGTGAGGTTATAAAATAGTGACCTTTGGAAATGTACATACTATTTGAAGTATATTAAGCATACTACACTTTATTATTGCTGGAATCTTAAATCTGGGAAGTTTACAAGACCACATTTTAGACACTGACTTGTATACAATTGTAAATGTATTTTTACACCTACCTTGAGCACTAAATGGTTTTGTACATTAAATTATAATGGATTTTTAAAAATAATTTGAAGTAAACATTGTTTTGCATCAGTCATGTTCATTTACTTTGGTTTGAGCAAAAATAACAGTGTGTTTAATAGCAGCAGAAGAAGAATATCTTTCTTACTGGAACTTGTTCTGGTAAAGCAGACAGACAGCCTGAGGGAAAAGAGACTGCCTGTGAACGTTCAATTGAATTCTAATAGGTAAAGAGAAGTGCAAATAGCAATTTCAAAGGTTGAATTGATGCATTTAAATTGCAGCTATTTGTTCAAAGTTGTGGGGTTAATTTGTGGACTGAACAACATTGTAATTAATATGTGATATAAGAAGTTTCCATTTCTATGGTACATAAGAGAATGAAGATCACAATCAGGACTCCTTTGCACGTCCACTGGCCCCTGTCCAGCATGGCTTAGCTGTGATTTTAAAGGCTCAAAGTCAGGAACTTCTGCTCAGTTTAGGTTACAGTATCTGCATGTTGCACAGGGCCTTGCCCACCGACAGACCTTTATAAATACATGGCCCGATGATGAAGGTGTGACTTGCAGACAGTACAGTTTCCTGGGAGCAATGCTTCATCGGATCTGAGTGGCAGGCTGCTTAGTAAAGTTGTTATCTTGCATCCAGAGACCTATGGTCTTTGCAAACCACAAAGTTGTCCTAAATATTAGAGAAAATGTGGTCTCCTGAATTTAATGCAAATGTGACCCTAGGACGGTTAATCACATCTTGGGCACTGTGGTTTTTCAGGCACCTCTAGAACTATGGGGGCTCAGCGCTGGTACAATTCCAATCCAGTCCCCTTCTCAACGGAAGCACTTTGCCATCCAAACTGAAATGCCTGGGAACGGTGATGGCTCTGCTTTGGGTAGCAGAGGCAGAATCTGCTACACTAGTTTATAATGTGTTTAGACATCACTGTTACCATAAGTCAGCGGGGAATACATTGATAAAACACACCAAATTGCATCAAAATCTCCAGCCTTCCCCCTCCAAGTGTTTACTAAAATAAACACAAAGCATACCAGGTAAATACGTAATTTCATACATAATATTTATTCTTAAAATATCAAGAAGGGTCAAATGAAAAAGCTTTTAATTCTATAAATAAGATACAACAATATAATAATCAACTCCCCAGACTACAAGTGATGTTTACTGCTCTTTTGAACTGGCCCAGAGACACCAATATACTTTTACCCCCTTATTTTGTTTTTTTTAATACTCGCTAGAGAGTTTCCATCAAAACAGTCCAAACGTGATGTGGTGGTTGGGCAGATGTATAGGTCTTTCAAGCATTGTCAATATTTTGAATTCAACTGTCTGGTCTTCCATGACTTTGTTTCCACCAGCTCCTACCATTCTGATACAGTGCATGGTGACATCATCTTCTTCTCAGACAGGTTTAAAAGTAGAAGTGTCTTCAACTGGAAATGCTAGAAGCGAAGGCAGGGACTCAACACCTTTCCATCACCTTCCTTGTTTTGGGCTCAATCTATTAATTTCTTGTTTGGGATCAGCCATGTTGTCTGTCTAATGGAAAAGTTTTCCAGCACTCTGAATTATTTTTTCGTTTTGTCCTTCTGGTGGTTCCAGGTCTTTGCGGTTAATTAGATCAATCCAGATTCCCACTAAGATTATGACAGCAGCATCATGAGGACCTGATTTACTAATATAAGAATCAGGGGGCAACAAATGAAATTATTGGGTAGCAGGTTTAAAACATATAAAAGTAAGTTCTTTACACAGTGCACAGTCAACCTGTGGAACTCCTTGCCTGAGGAGGTTCTGAAGGCTAGGACTATAACAGGGTTTAAAAGAGAATTAGATAAATTCATGGAGGTTAAGTTCATTAATGGCTATTAGCTAGGATGGGTAAGGAATGGTGTCCCTAGCCTCTGTTTGTCAGAGGGTGGAGAAGAATGGCAGGAGAGTGATCACTAGATCCTTACCTGTTAGGTTCACTCCCTCTGGGGCACCTGGCATTGACCACTCTTGGAAGACAGGATACTGGGCTGGATGGACCTTTGGTCTGACCCAGTATGGCCATTCTTATGTTCTTATGATTCTCTGGTGTGGCTGAGGGGCACTTGATAAAAATCTACGGGGGTATGTGTTTGCATAGGTACTTTAAAGCCACCTTTCTGCCCTCTACTCCTATACAGGGATTATCCAGGAACTGAACTAGTCCCTAGCACAAATGAGAACTGCTTGAGAGAATTCTCACTTCTACCAGCTGCCAGCAGCCCTCCCATGCCCATTCTGGAAGCCAGTGATTGTTGAGGCATGAGGGAGCCAACCCACCAGCACCTGGATGTGAGGTGGAGGTGATTGAGAAGTCAGTACATTGGGTCTACGTCGTAAAGGATACCTATACCTGTTGGGAATCCTCTTGTATCCAAGCAGATTGGCCTTTGGGCTGTGCTGGTGCACAGGGCAGGATCTAGTCCATAATGCCCCTGAGAGTTGCATCAAGAGTCACCGAGAAGTTGATGTGTCTACTTTACTTTTTAAATTAACCAACCATCAGGTTGATGGTGGCTGAAGAGGAATTTTTGAACTTCTGCAGTGTGTGTTAGGACTTTATTAGGTGTTATTTCTTTCTCAGTGAGCTTTAAATAGTGTGCCCCTCTGTCAGAAATTTATTATGAATGCATCTGGGAAGTAGCTTCATCTTTTTCATTTTATTTTTATTGTTTGAGCGAAAGACTATCTTGTCCTACTTTCCCTGTTTATTCTTGTATAACATCTTTAGAAACTTGGACACTATATTCAGCAGTTTCCTTTTCAGATAAAGCATCACAGCATTGAGTGGGAATATATATTTTTCCCGCATGGATGTTTGTAGCCATTAGTGGGTCTTTTCTCACATTCGGCCAAGCATTTTGCATTAGTGTCAATGTGGATTTATCAGATTTTTCCTTTAAGATTGCCCTGTTTATTTACCTGAAATATGAAGAAAATTTAAATCTGCCTGGAGGAGTACATCCAGGGTGAAATACTCCACTCCTTTGTTTGGATTCTTCATTCTGTGCTACAATGAAAATGATAGCATAAGCCCAGTGGCCTGAAGGTCCACAGAATCGAAACCTTGCTATTGTCACCCATTGGTGAAATGGGAGAAGAAAGAGCAGCTCAGAGCTGCTTAAGATTTGCAGATGGGCAGGGGCTCCATTGGCAAGGGAGTCCCCTGCTAGCACTTGTCAAAGAGCAAGGGCAATGAACAGAGTGGGCCAGGCCTCCTTTGCATTTCAGTTTTGTGTGATGGTTTGAGGCATTTTGCTTAAAATGCAGATACATATTGAATTTGAGGGGGTATAAAATTCAAGTGACCCTGTTGGGATATGAAAGAGCAAAGTATCTACAGCACAGGTGATTGTGGTCACCCTGACCAACACAAAAGTCAGGCATAGTTGGGTAAGGGAGGCTGAACAGGTTTAAAAGAAAGGAAAAAACTTCTATTTATTAGGTGAGGTGGAGTCTCTTATGGGTTCTTGATACTAGTTGTAGCAGGTGAAGTACAAACCATAACATAGTTATCTCCAGCTCTAGCCCCACCCAATTTATAGTTTAATAGCTATTAAAAACTTACCTTGTTTATCCTGAAGAAACAGCAGGTTGGCCCTGGAGCTGCTATCATTGGCTCCTTGTGCACATTCACCGGGCCTGTGAAAGGTGCAGGCTCCATTCTGGCCCCCTACAAACTCCCTGCAGCCCGGGCTTACCCGTTACAATCCTGCCATGGCCTCACTAAGCAGTGGTTACCACAGTAATGCCCCTATAAAGCAACTCTTGGATATGGTAAATTGCCAAGGCAGCTCTGTGAGGCATTTTAATTATACCAAGTTTTCAGGCTCAGCAGCATTATGTTGTTCAAAGTTTCTGCTGATATTGAGCTTTGCTACTGGAGAGAGTGAGCGGTGAGACTTTAATCAAATCACCATTTGTCCTCAAATCTGTATATATTTGCGAATTAAATACAAAAGAATATGTACAATGTATTTTGTAGCTTTTGGGAACTCTTGGTTAGGCTCTGTCTAACTTGCCTGACATATGAGCTTCCCCTGCTTCGTACCATTGATCTTTCTCTAAAAAGATGAACAGTGGCAGTCATGAGACAATGGAGAGTGCAGAGTGATGGCAGCTTGGGCAGAAGCTGCTGAGAGAGCAGCACCCTACCCAAGGCATTCTGGCATAGGCTTCTCTACCCAGCAGTTATAGCTGAAGTCATTCCAGCTGGATCAGGTGCTAGAGCCCAGACGGCACTGACATTGGACTTCTCCAACTCAAGACAGCAAACTGTGAGTGGATCACCCGTGCAATCTGCTCATAGACATCTGTGTTTCTATGGCTGGTCCAGAGCTGTGCTTGCTCAGTCCCTTCTCCACACAGGCCCAGGAGATCCAAGATCTCCTGTCTACTCCAAGGTGGACCATGTCTGGAGCATGTAGCTGGGGTGGTCAGCTGACAGTTGCACAGAACAGTGGAGAGCTGATAGGTGTGCTCACCATGCTGGACAACCAGGAAAATAAATGTCAAAAACCAGAAGAGTATTAAAGGAGAGGGGAACCGTCTGGTCTCCATGACCCCCGAGCAGCAGAGTTCACAACTGTGACCGGAGCAGTCAGTGTTGGGTATTGTGAGACAGCTGCTGAAGGACTGTGAGGGTTCAGACAAGTAGCAGTGTCTATACTTATGCTGTGTTAACCTCAGTACATCTACTAGGGCTCAATGCTGCTTGTGGAGGTTGTGTTAATGTGTTGCTGTACTGAAGCACTTACATGGATGGCAGACACATTTAAGTGTAGATACATGCACAACTAAGTTGACACAAAGCGGCTCATGTTGACCTAACTTATAGTGTAGACCAGGCCTAAAGCCCAAATCCTCAAAGGTATTTAGGCTCCCAATTTTCACTGAAATATCTAAATACCTTTGAAGAGCTGAGCCTAAGTGAAAACTGACACTGGATCTCAGGATCTGGCCAAAAAGGACTTACTCTTAGTAGGTGTTTGTGTATCGGATCAGGGGCCTAAGCCTCCCTCAAGGTACCTGGACAAGCAGGGGAATTGAGAAGATGTGGTTAGGTGAGGGGTACAACATGGCATAACAACAACTTGTGGATGCTTCCTTTATACGCAGTCATAACTGTATCTTGAACCAGTGACATATTGACCTTTGGGTTTGGAGTTTTCTCACCCAGGATATATTTATAGCCTCACAAAGAGGAAACACCTTCAATTTCAGTAATCTAATTAGTTGTTACATAGGAGTCTTTGTCTCAAACAGAAAAACAAGGTGGGTTTTTTTTATTCCATTCAGCTGTATGGCAGCATTTAGCTTTACCATTATTATCCAACATTTACCACCTCATAGAACCTCAGAGTTACAAACACCGTGGGAATGGAGGTTGTTCATAACTCTGAAATGTTTGTAACACTGGACAAAATGTTATGATTGTTCTTGCAAAAGTTTACAACTGAACATTGACTTAATAATGGGTTTGAAAATTGACTACACAGAAGAAAAATGCTGCTTTTAACCATCTTAATTTAAATTAAACAAGCACAAAACAGTTTCCTTTCCCTGTCAAATTTTTTTTTAAGATTTTTTTTACTAGTTTACGTTTATCACAGTAGTGTACAAAATTTGTTTTTGTGATTTTTTTGTCTTTGCTGCCTGATTGTGTACTTCTAATTCTAAATGAGGTTTGTGGTTGGCCAGTCAGTGTGTAACTCTGTTGTTTGTAACTGAGGTTCTATTGTAACTACCTTTTGTAATAGTATGAGGTTTCTTTCTATTAAAAAATATTCTCCCTCCACTCTCAAATTAACTGGATTGCTGTAAGGCCCTATATTGTGACAGGCCCTACTGTGGGCTTGATGCATGCATATGGAGGCAAATGTACAGCGCAGTGAGTTGTTTTGCATAAAGCAGCAATTGTTGGTTTTGGCTCTTTTCTTTAACATGACTGCAGAGAAATGGAATTTTACTGACTTTCCCCTCCCTTGTTTTCTTGTACATTTTCATAAAGTAAAATCACACATAGCTCTAAGAGTGGAGAAAAACAAACATTTTAGAGACAGTTTAATATGACAGCAGCAGCCCTCTTCATCTTTTCTAAACATTGATTTACTCCTGGTCAGTGGCCGTTATTTACATTTTGCATTGTACATTCTTGACAAAAAGCTAAAGCTAGTGAGGTCAAAAGAGGTAATAGTTTGCTTTGGCAGAAGTGTTTCTAGGTGTACTAGAAATAGTCTTAAATACTCTTGCGCCTAACACCTGTTCAAACTCTTATAGCTAATGACTATTTTCAATATTTACTTTATACCCTGCAACTAAACAGTAGGCAAATCAGAATTAGTAAATGTCCTCAAGTTTATTCACATGGCTTGTGCTATTTTAGTAAAGAATAAGGATTGTTTAGTAGGGATTGGCATGGGCAATGCAGTTATAATTAGAAATTATTTGTTTTAAATAACAGTGTTTGGAAGTTTCGAAGCTGACTCTCTCTCTCTCTCTCTCTCTCTCTCTCTCTCAGTCCAGGAAGCTGTCTCTGCAATGGTGTGAGCCTTTCCTCCCTAGAGTGTATAGGAGACCTTGTGCTGTGTAAATTTCTTTAAAGCAAGAAGAGATGCAGTTTGCCAGAGACGATCTTGCCTTTTTTCCTGATGACTGAAGGCACCAATTGTGACTGAGGGTACAATCCAAAGAAAGTGGAGTAGCCAAATGGAAATCGAGGCAGGATCTGAAAGCAATGGAACTGCACAGAAGTAACTGAAAGCAGAGTTTGACCTGCAGAACCTTTATTACTGGTGATGAGGTACAAGTCAGAAAAACTGTCTGACTTTCCAATTACAGACAGAATTTGTAGGGCTAGCAATTAACACACACACACACACACACACACACACACGTATAGATATAGATATAATTTAGAAAGTCACTTTTCAGAGTCTTGCTCTAAACATCTGTTGTCTACATTCACATGAGAGTGAAGTCTTCCTACTTTTCCAGGAACTGAAGGACACAACGTGCATGTAGTTTGCATGTTTCCTGGGAAATTGTAACAGCATACAGGATATCACATGTGCTTGAGTTTATTAAACTATGGAATGATTATATAAAGGTCACTGTCTAGAACCTCGTACCTGAAATAAATTAATAAGAATCCTGGCATGTCCACTTAAAGTGGAGGAAAACTTGTAAATGTGTATGTTTGCTATGAATATAGATTTCACGAGGGATTATAAAGGAGCATCAGCTCTGCTACATTTAAGGTTGAGCATCGCTTCCTTTGTAGGTGGACTAATCTAAAAACCATATGCTCTCTTAGATTGTCTTGAAGCTGCAGTGCCTCATGTGGATGCTGGGTAGTGCTAGTGAACCAGATCTGGGGTCATGGAAGAATAGGGTCCTGTGATACAGCTCTCTAAACAACGTTTTTATATCCAAGACTAGGGCTCTGTTGAAGCAAGAGGGTTTCCTGGAAGTCTTTTGTCATAATAACAGGGTGGCTCAAGGTGACAGGCTGCGGTCAGTAAACCTGCGCTACACCCAGGCACTGTGAGGTTGACCCATTAGCAGTTGTCAGAAAATGTGTGTTGTGCACATTTCTTGTATTTTACAGGGGCTCCTTATGGAAGCTTTGCCCTGGGACCCACATTTCTGGTTTAAGAATGATATTTAAAGTGCTCTAAAACCCATTGGCAGACTCTTATTGTATTTGAGAAGTATTGTCAAGGAAATTAGCATTGATTAAACAGAGGGAAGATGAAAGACTAATAAATAGTTAGACTAAAGACTAATAAATAGTTAGTTAATAAATAGTTAGGATAATGTAATCACGTTTCCTGAGCAATGGAATTGAATGTGATCAAAGGGAAGCAAGTCTGGGTCATTTGATCCAGGGGTTCCTAATACACAGAACCTCGCTCAGGAGGTCATTGAACATTTTCAGATTCTTGGGAGAGAAAGTAATGGGATTAAGCAGAGGGGAATAAATGGGGATATTTATTCCTAATGGTTCCTAATATTCCTAATATTCACATTGACTACTGCTGCACATTGAGATGATGTTTTCAGAGAACTATCCACAATGACTTCAAGATCTCTTTCTTAAGTGGTACTAGCTAATTTAGACTCCATTGCTGTATATGTATAGTTGTGATTATGTTTTTCCAATGTGCGTTATTTTTCACTCAACAACATTGATTTTCATCTGCCATTTTGTTGCCCAGTCATCCAGTTTTGTGAGATCCCTGTCTTCACAGTCTGCTTCGGATTTAACTATTTTGGGTAATTTTGTATCATCTCTGAATTTTGCCACCTTACTGTTTACCCCTCTTTCCAGATCATTTTTGAATATGTTGAACAGCACTGGTTCCAAAAAGATCCCTGGGGAACATCACTGTTTACCTTTCTCCATTCTGAAAACTGACCACTTATTCCTACTCTGTTTTCTGTCTTAACCAGTTACTGATCCATGCGAGGACTTTCCCTCTTATCCCATGACAGCTTACTTTGCACAAGAGCCTTTGGTGAGAGACCTTGTCAAAGGCTTTGTGAAAGTCCAAGTACACTATATACATTGGATCACCCATGTCCAAATGTTTGTTGACCCCCTCAAAGAATTCTAATAGATTGGTGAGATATGAGTTTTCTTACAAAGACCATGTTGACTCTTCCCCAACAAATCCTGTTCATCTATGTGTCAGATAATTCTATTATTTACAATAATTTCAACCAATTTAGAATTTTATTTAAAAAAAACAAGGAAATTAAATGCCCCAAAACTTTGTTAATGCACAGTTAAGGTGGCCTCATGCCATTCCAAAATGTGGAGAGTGCCTGAATTTAAACCTCTATAGAACTATAAAGGAAATATAAAGTAAGGTACATGGCATTCCCATGACACAACGATAACTCTGCTCTCTTTGAGGAATGCCTCAGCATACCAGTAACACTCAGATTAGCACTCCTCCAGCAAAGATGCCATACTTTGGTAACAGAGCCCATGAGCACAGTAGAACAAAGTCTAACAGCTTCTCTTTGCTAAGGCAGAGCTTGGGTTTCAGTCAGGTGTAGCAAGCAAGAGCTAGCTATATCTCAAATGCTGAACCTACTCCACACAAATCATCCCAGACTTGCTAACTGTTACCACTCCTTCACCCTTGTCCAGAGGATTCCTTTTAAGATTCTGCCTTTACTTACCTCTTACTAAGGCCTGGAGGCCAATGTCATATATGCCACCAGACTGCTGACAATCCTTTGTGCACCTCTACTGATACAACCTATAGCACTGAAACGAGGCATGCTTTAATTCTTAGGGTACACACACATCTCTCTTCATATCATGGCCACATGACAGATCACAGTCCATCTACCATTCAGTTATAGTTACACCTAGCACAGTCAATGCAGATGTAGTGAATATATATGCTCCCTTTCTCCCTGTGATGGGGCGGACCAGCCCCGCACTGGGATAGAGGGGGTTAGCCATTCCCTCTTAGCAGAGAAAGCCCTGCCCCGGAAGTCCTACTAGGCATGCTCACACTGTCAGAGCAGTATAAAAGTCTGCCAGACTGCTCAGTCTGGGCTGGCTGCCAGAGAGGAAGGACGCTCTGCGGAGGCTCCAGCCCCAGACCAGGTACAACCTTTCCCAGGGAGAACTGAAGAACCAGGAGTGCGGATCAGAGGCCCACAGAGAAGGAGACCCCAGCAAGTGGCGGCGGCTGCTGAGGATCCCAGAGACCCTGGAGTTACTGGAGCTCCAGAAGACTGGTGGGAAGTGACCCAGGGAAGGGAAGGTCAGCATGTTGCGGTCAGGATCCTCGCTGACCCCGGGTGGGAGTACTCCGCCTGGACAGGGCCCTGGGCCGAAGCCCAAGGAAGGTGGGAGGGCCCAGGCTCCCCCACTGGGGGTCGTTAACCCCCCGCTCTTTCCCCTGACTCAACTTATTCTTAGAAACTCTGGCCATAGGGCCACGTGGCCATAGAGGCCTTATTCATAGAGACTCTGGCCCTTGGGCCACACTGCCGCAGAGGCAGCATGTGTAGTGACTTTGGCTGGTAAGCCACACGTTCCCATTAGGGGAAGACTGAGCGAGAGACTCTGGCCATTGGGCCCCACTGCTGCAGAGGCAGCGTGTGTAAGAGACTGCAGCTGGTGAGCGCATGCTCTCCTTAGGGGAGGAGTGAGTGAGAGACTCTGGCCATTGGGCTACGCTGTCACAGAGACAGAAAAGCTTTGGCCGCTAGGCCGCACTCACCGTAGAAGGTGTAGAAAGGGTGGGGTTGCCTCTCGCCCCAGACCCAAGAGGGGCCAACGAGGTACCAGTCCCGCCACACTCCCCCTTTGGCCTCTTGCCACTTGTACCTTTAACCCTTCCCAACCTACATTCCAATACATATAAAAGCATCAGCAATGTACAATGATGGTGTTTCCCCAGGGAATTCCAAGGGGGGGACGGACAATTCTTACTGTGACACAATTCCAATTCATGGAACATAACATGAACAACGACCTGGTTTTAACACTTCTTCCTGTCTATTTATTATAGATACATAGCTTTTAAGGCCAGAAGGGAAAATTAAATCATCTAGTCTGACCGACCTCCTATATCACACAAGCCATAGCATTTCATCAATTAACTCCTGGTTTGAGCCTCATAATTGGTGTTTGACTAAGGCATCCAGTTTTGATCTGAAGCAGTCAAGAGGTATAGAATCCATCACTTCCCTTTGCAGTTTGTTTACCTTTGCACCATCCTTACTGAACCATTCATTGCTGGGGTGCAGAATTAAGGCTGTGTTGTGGGTGTGTGTGTACCTTCACTTAGTATTTCCTGGATTTCCATGGTTTAACTTTAGCCACTCCACATTCTGGAAGGGCATGAGGCACCACGGGGCACCTTAACTCAATAAACCAAAATTATGGACTGTTGTGCTAGTCACTGTGCATGCACATTGTAGAGGACAATCCTGAAGCTGTTTGTAAATAGACATGACAAGCAGGGAAGCACTGCTATACCCATTACACAGATATGAAACAGTGGGGTGAAGTGACTCGCCCAAAGTCACATAGGATGTCTGTGACAAAACTAGAACAGCCAGATCTTTTAAGTCCTGTCCAATGCCTTAACCATGAGGTCAGACTTCGCTCCATCAATACACGCAGCAGTTCTGGACATATTTCCTGTTGTCTCATGGGCTTTAACTCCCCTGCATTTAGCTGGTGTAAGATTTTGGGTAGTGTGTGTGTGTATAAGAGAGCATGAGAGCAGGGAATCAGATTGTACAAAAAATTGTGTACTTTGTAGCAGTTGGCCAAACGAAAAGCTTTGGAGAACTCTAGACATGTTTGAACTGGATCTGCCTATGAGACACCTAGTCTAAAATCAATTTAAAAATTATTTCTGGAAAGTTTTTTCATATTTACCCTTCTAGTCACAAAACACATTTGCCTAGATTCCCTGATTTTTTTCAGATTCCTGTGGTATTGTATTCCAAACTGGTTCTACTTGTTAGTTTATGTTCATGAAGATACTAATAATAATTAAAGCAGCATTTAGAAAAACAGAACATATTACCTTTTTTTAACAGAATATTTTTGAAAAGGAGTATTTTTTCTTTACTTTATGCTGTATATTTGTTTGTCTGCTGTAACCTACCTACTACTGGAAAACAATTCCTAGGACACGTTAATTTTGTTCTTTTCAACACCATTATTAAAATGACTAAGCAGAGGAATTGATAATCCAGTTGAAATGGCTAGAGTTGCTTTTGCGCAGCATTACAGAACATGCAATTGCCGGGGAAAAAGATACACAATAGCTTTATTTGTGAACAACGTACCCCTGTCTGTCACACATTCAGGAAAAAGAGATTACACGGGAGGTCACAAGGGCAAAGCAGACAGTATCCTCCTCTTGAACTTCACTGGCATTTCAGTTTAGCTTCACCAGAGATTAAAGCGAATATGTAGAGCAGAAAATAGAAGTGAGTGGGAGGAGAAGTCTTCTTATAAACCAGCTGTACCAAAAGTGGGGAGGGGGAACAACCATGAACAAATGAGTTAAAACAAGTCAATAGGTTGCTTGCCTTACTCAGCCTAGACTGGATTCTGTTGCATCAAGGTTTTAGTGTACATTTGTAAAAGCTGCAGAACATTGTATGGTAAAAACATTAATGAACTCTAAAGCTGACACTAAACATGTCATTGCTTTTCATGCTGCATCATGAGGCTCTTTGCTCTTATAGAGCTGTACAAAGGCCGCTCCCAATGGGCTGAACCTGCATCACTGATTTAAATGGGAGCAAGATCAAATCCAGTAGAAGTTGCTGTACTCTGGGACTGCTCACTCCAGTGCTTCCCTGAGGCATAAAACTCCAAAAAGGGGTGGGTAGGTGAGACCAGGCAATGGCCTTGTTCCCCTCACTGGCCTATGAAGTGGGACTGATGAATGATGGAGCATTGTGCTGCATTTTAATACTCCAACTGCCATGCACAAGAAACAGTCACACCAGAAGCTGACAGCCTGCTTCCTTGTGGGGTGAAATGGCTTTGCACTGCCTCCTCTTCTCAGGGCACTGGCCTAAATAGTACACTCTGGACCTATACGCGTAAGCCACGTTGTTCTGGGAAAAACAGAGCAAAACAACTATTTGGCTTCATCTCCCTTATTTTTCATGGTGTTTTAGAAGAGTGATGCAAATATTGTTTTTCATAATCATTTAAACTAGACTCAGCCATTGAATAATGCCTTTCACAGCTCTTCTGGGGTCAGGTTCTGACTCTGTTAGCACCATGCTGATGAATATATCTGGGTAGAAATACTGTCTCCATTTAAATCAATAGCGAAATTCCCATTCACTTCAGTGGGGCAAGTCTTTAACCCATGGTGTCTAGCCATTATGTGATGGGTGCATTAGTAATTTCTATCTATCTCCATTCTCTTATTCTGTACAGGTCCACTTCTGTAGGCTTTATATAGGTAAAATTCCCATTGATCCCTGGAGGAATTTTACCAGAGTACAGACTTCAGGATTGTACCCATTATAGGTACAAGATTATATTATCTATATAGTATTCAACGGTAGCCTACTTAGTATTTACATCTTTGACCAAGTAGTTGAGGAAGGTCAATGGTCTTGGTTTACGGTTTACCAAAAGCTTAGGCCAGGTCTACATTAGTGAGCTTACATCCGCACGACTGTACCGATGCAGCTACACCACTGTAAGATCACTCGTGTAGCTGCTCTATGCCAATGGGAGAGTGCTCCCCTGTCAAAATAATAAAATAATCTCCATGAATGGCAGTAGCTATATAGGCAGGAGAAGCTCTCGTGCTGACATAGTGCTATGTACACGGCCATTTATGCCAGCAAAACTTATGTTGCTCAGGGGTGTGTTTTTTCACACCCCGGTGTGATATAAGTTTTGTCGACGTAAGTGGTGGTATATAAATGGTCTTAGGCATGTAGCTTTGGTTTTACAAGGCCAAAACTAACGCATTGGATTTATGGCCTATAACAAGCAGTAAAAGGTCCCAGACTCCACTGGATATCCACGAAGCACTACTATTCTTTTCTTATATTGTGGTAGATTCCATATCTAGGTGTTATACAGACCTAGAGGAAGATGCAGTCACTTCCCTGAAGAGTTTATAATCTAAAAGACAAAGAAACTTACCAGCAGTGAAGTGTGAAAGGGATGCAATGTTTTGATTCATTAAGGGCATCCCACTGGTCATTGTGGGTTCTGTTTCTCCTTCTGTGCCTGATCCAAAGCCGATGAATCTGCAAAAGTTACCAATGAAGGGACTTAGCCCCTACTTCAGCAAGATATTTTAATATGTACCTAACTTTAAGCACAGGAGTTGTCCCAATGACTTCAATAGGCTTTAATACCTGGGAATCATTCCCTGAGCTCATACTTTTGGCTGGGGTTTAATTGTTGGGGATGACCAAGATGATGGCCATTATATAAGTGTATGATTGATTCCCAGCTGCCTCTCCATGCACCCCTAATTAGTAAGTATGAGAATGAGATTCATTGAAGGACGTGTAGGGTTAAAGAGAGTAAATTAATTACAGCCTGAGAAGAAAAGAGTATATAGAAAGAACTGAATGGAAGTTAGCCTCATAAAAGCCGAATGACATATATAAGTGCTGCATTCAATCAGACTCTAGGGCTCTATTGTCTCCCAAAACTTCTAGGATGCTGTCATCTTTAATATCAAAACTAGAGACTACTTGTGAAAAAAAACCCCAACATTTTCAGAGTTAAGGATATAGGATAAGTGACTCTACAGCATTCTTAACAACAATTCATAGTAAATGCTATTTGCTGATTGCTGGAATTTTGTAAGGAATCATTTACATTTATTTCTAGGATTTTGAGTCCTTTTTCTGTAATGACTTCTGCCTACAATAGCAAACTCTTCTGATTCTTTAGTAAGGTCTCATCTTGTACTGTGTACAATGTGATTTGTTGGGCAAGAGTCAATAAGGCTTTTGTAAAGGGAAATTGTGGTTCACCAATCTATTAGAATTCTTTGAGGGGGTCAGATATGTGGACAAGGATGATTCTGTGAATATTGTGTACTTGGACTTTCAGAAAGCCTTACAATGTTCCTCACCTTGTTCTTAGGCAAAGTAAGTAGTCATGGATAAGAGGGAAGGTCCTCTCATATATCAGTAACTGGTTAAAAGACAGGAAATAGTAGAAATAAATGGTCAATTTTCAAAATGGAGAGAGGTATATAGTGGTTTCCCTCAAGGATCTGTATTGGGACAGGTTCAACATATTCATAAATGATCTGGAAACAGGGATAAACAGTAAGGTTGCAAAGTTTGCAGATGATACAAAATTATTCAAGTGTAGTCTGCTTTGGACTTAACTAAGTTACAAAGAACTCACAAAACTGGGTGACGAGGCAACAAAATGGCAGATGAAATTCAGTGTTGATAAATGCAAAGAAATGCATAATGGAAACAATCCCAACTTTACATACAAAATGATGAGGTCTAAGTTGTTACTACTGAAGAAAAAGATCTTGGAGTCACTGTGGACAGTTTCTTGAAGGCATCCGCTCAGTGTGGAGCAGCAGTCAAAAACAGTTAACAGAATGTTAGGCACCATTAGGAAAAGGATAGATAACAAGATAGAAAATGTCATAATGCCTCTATATAAATCCATTATATGTCCACACCTCAAATACTAAAGGATTGACATCAGCGTGATTTTTGGATAAGATCTAAGTAACATATTGACCTGGGTGTGTAGCTGGTCCTCTGGGATCAGAAGGCCCTTTTATTTGATGAGACTGGTTGTAATGAACCACTCACCTTTAAATCCAGTGTTTCTGGTGGTGATACAAAGACTGGAATGCTTCAGGAAATTGTTTTTAGGACTTCTTGTTAGCCAGTGTGCTGAAACAGACATTTATTTTGTTCTTTGTTTGGTATATCCTATGGGGGATTATATAGGGGGGTATCTGCCCTGTTTCTCAGCAGTTGTCCTGAATTTGGCATCCTCACTTGTGAGCCACTGAGGCAGGGTTACACCCACTATGGCCATCCTTATGTTTCTCTTATTATTTGGAGCCCCTATGGGCTAGACACTGCACATAATAAAAAAATACAGTCCTTGCCACAAAGATCTTACACTGTTCATGTGAAATAACAGACAAGAGGGGATAAAACAAATGAGGACAGGAACAAACAAGTGAAACAATTTTGAAACATACTGGATTTCTATCACATGACTGAAATAATCAGTACTTTCATTGTGGATTGCGATGTACTGAAATTGGAAGCGAGTACAATTGTAATGTTAGTTTTAATTCCTGAAGTACTCTACTGACTTCTGAAATGATTAAATAGAATAATATTTCAAGTTCTTCATATAATACAAATTCCCTTTTAAATTATTAATATATCCCAGAGCAGATGGAATCTCAAATTCAGGACCAGCAGCTAAGTATTTGTTTTACATTAAATATTTGCTATAAGTAGAATTCACGCCCAACAGTGGACCCAATTACTTCAAAAATTCTACATTTTTTATACCTCATTTTGGGGTTTTGGGCCCAAGCCAAAGTAAATCCTGGTATCAAGAACAGTGGAAGTGCAGTTTATATTTATAAGTACTGTGCTATTATTTTATGTGAACTGTTTAACTCTTACACAATATGGACTTAGAAAAAATTGTTGAGGGTAGCAGTACATCAGAAATAAAGGATGTAGAAATGAAGGTTATCTAAGTGAAAAAGGAAAGCTTGCAGTTTCTAAAAGTGACCATACGAAAGGCACAACAGCAAATTATCCAGATGCAGAGGAAAGACAGGAGAAATAGTAAGAGACCAATATGGTGGCATCAGGAGCTCTTTTAGGACTTGAAAATCAAAAAGGAATCATACAAAAGATGGAAATCAGGACAAATTGCTAAAGATGCATATAAAACAACAGCACAAGCATGTAGGGACAAAATCAGAAAGGATAAGGCATAAAATGAGCTATACTTAGCAAGGGTTATAAAAGACAGTTAGAAAAGGTTCTCCAAATACATTAAAAGTAAGAGAATATCAAAAGAAAGTGTAGGTCCATTACTGAATGAGGAAGGAGAGCAAATAACAGATGATAGAAGACTGAAGCGCTTAATACCTTTTTTGATTCAGTCTTCATTACAAAGATTAATTGCAACCAGATGCTTAACATGGTTAATATCAACAACTAGGCAGAAGGAGGATCTTGGACCAGAATAGGAAATGAACAAGTTAAAGAATATTTAGATAAGAGATATATTCAAGTTGACGGGACCTGATGAAATTCACCCCAGAGAACTAAATGAACTAGGCAAAGTAATCTCTGAACCATTAGCAATTATATTTGAGAATTCATGGAGGATGGATGAGGTCCCAGAGGACTAATGGGCAAACATTGCACTTGTCTTCAAAAAGAGGAAAAATAATAGATTCCAAGGCCAGAAAGGGACTGTTGTGATCATCTAGGCTGACCTCCTGTTTAACACAAGCTATAGAACTTCCCCGAAATGACTCTGAGAGCATTCCTTTTAGAAAAACATCCATTCTTGATTTAAATATTGTCAGTGATGGAGATCCCACCATGATCCTTTGTAAATTGTTCCTCACTGTTAAAAAATTATTTCCAGACTAAATTTGCCTAGAGTCAACAATGCATTTTTTTGATAGTTTGACAGAAACTTTTTTTTTGCATAAACCCAGGTTGATTGACATGCATTATGTTACCTCCCTTTTGTTCTTGAGTCTCATATCAGTTGCTCCATTATCTTGCAGGGGATCGGTATCAGACTAGTAGTCCATTACCCAAGTCATCCCATTTACCCTTTTTAAGTATGGGCACAACCATAGTCTTTTTCCAGTCTTCTGGCACTTCCCCAGTATTCAAAGACTTCTCGCAAATCAAGATTAATGGTTCAACGGACTCATAATCCAACTCTTTTAAAACTGTTGGATGCAAATTATCTGGACCCTGCTGATTAAAAAATATCTAACTTTAGTTGCTGCTGTTTAATATGCATCTATTGTGATATTAGTGGAATGGATGAAGTGTTATTTGATGAGACTACATTATCTGTCCCCCCGCCCCCAAGACCTGGTAAATTACAGACCATTCATCTTAACTGTGATACCCCCAAAAGATACTAGAACAAAATTATTTGTATGAACATAAAGGATAAGATAAGTAATAGCCAACATTGGTTTGACAAGATTTGTTCTTGACAAATTCATCTAATTTCCTTCTTTGAGAGAGCAACTGGCCTGCTAGATGGGGAGAAACAGTAGGCATGACTGGACTTAAGTAGGGCTTTTGACAGTTCCTCATGAATTCTCAGAAGAAAGCTAGGGAAATATGGTCTATGTCAGTGGTTCCCAAACTTTAACAATCTGTGAACCCTTTCACTAAAATGTCAAGTCTTGTGAATCCCCTTCTAAAAATGAATATTTCCAGGGATTTTCTCCCTTACTTCAGCATAAATGATAAAAGCAATGATCTTGGAAATATAACATTTGGTTTTATGACACACTTATTACACACTATTTATTAATATTTATCATTACAGTATTTTTATTACATTATGAAAACAGCAACACTCTTTCAAGCTCTCACTTTTGCAGCTTCTATCACTTTTGATTAAGCCTGTTATAAGACAAGGCTCCTATCAGAGGCACCAGTAGGAAAAAGGGGTGCAGGGGAAAAGCCCCCATGCATCCTGGAGCCTGGGGAGCACCGCGAGAAAAGTTGGGAGGCCCGAAGGGGCCGGTGGAAAAAACGGGGAGGGACCCGTGGTGGTGGTGGGGTGCCGACATGGGGATGGCACATGACCCTCGTTGCCCTCGCCCTGTACTGGTGTCTCTGGATCCTATGTTTCATCAAGGAGTATCAGCTGTGAAACAGCATGAAGGTATTTAAGAAGCCAACTCAGAGAGGTCTTCCTACACAAACATTCAGGTCTTGAGCAGTCCAGGCAAACAACACATGCTACAACAAAGCTTAAACTTGTTCTTCACACTAATTTAAAAACAACACGAGTAATGATGCTGCCTCTGGCAGGACACAACTGAGAGTATCAGTTCAGGACAAATTGCTTAGAGCAGGGCAGTTTCAGCCCAAGGCTGGGTTTCCTTTACAATTAAGACACATTAATCCAGACAAACAGAGAGGACTTTGGTCTCACCCCACTGGCTAACAATAAGTCATACAAGCAATTCCCTTAGACACTCCAGTTTCCCAGTATCACCACTAGTGCCACTTGTTATGGGGATGAATAATTATGAAAACCAATACCCCAGTAAAAGAAAAAAGGTTCTCCTGATCCCATGGACCAAGTCCTAGATTCAGGTCAATATACAAGTCAGATCTTATCTACAAATCATGCTGATGCTAATCCTTTAGAATCTAAAGGTTTATTCATAAAAGAAATATAGATAAGAGTTGAAATTGGTAAAATGGACTCAATTACATACAGTAATGGCAAAGTTCTTGGTTCAGGCTTGTAGCAGTGATATAATAAACTGTAGATTCAAATCAAGTCTCTGGAGTACATCCACCGCTGGGACAGGTCATTCACTCCTTTGTTCAGAGCTTCAGTGTAGCAAAGTCACTCCAGAGATAAGAAACAGGATTGAAGACAAGATAAAGGGGTTTCCAGGGCCTTTTATATTCTCTGCCATGTAGAATGGCAGCCCTTTGATCTTACTGTGGAAAATCACAGCAGCAAGATGGAGTCTGGAGTCACATGAGCAACTCACATATCCCTGCATGACTCAATTCTTTCACAGGGAGAGTAGCTGTTGCTCAAATGCTACCTTGAAAGTTCCCAGGAAGACTTCTTTTGTGGATTGGAGTCTCCCAAAGTCCACTGTCAGTTAAGTGTTTCTTGATTGGGCACTTAATCTGCAGGTTCTTTTCTCAAGAAGCTGACCAAATGCTTCACTAATGCTACTTTGAATCAAACACACTGAGATACAAGTACATAGCCAATATTCATAACTTCAACTACAAAAATGATACACACATACAGATAGCATAATCATAACCAGCATAATCAGCAAGTCAGAACCTTTTTATAGATACCTCGCACAACAACTTTTGTACAATATTTGCTACAAATAGACAACAGCGGTTGCCACAATGATCTACATGGTCACAGTTCGTCAATAACTTCACAGCAGCCTATTTAATTTGAAAAAAAGCAAAAAATATCCATCTCCCTTTCTATTTTGTATAAGGAGTCTTGAAGTTTAAATCTCGTCAGTGTGATAGATATGCTTGCTTTGATATGCTTAGCTTTTGGAAGTCCTGGAAGTCCCCAAGACTCTGGGCTGCTGGCCCCGTGCTGCTCCCAGGGCCCCTGCGGACAGCTCTGTCCACCATTTGGGAATTTTTTCCTGAGAACTCCCTGCAACATTTTGTGAACCCCCAGGGGTTCACGAATCCCAGTTTGGGAACCACTGGTCAAGGTGAAATTACTATAAGGTGGGTGCACAACTGGTTGAAAGACTGTATTCAAAGAGTGTTATCAAAGATTTTCTGTCAAATTGGGAGCATGTATCTAGTAAGGTCCTGCAGGGCTCTCTTCTGTGTCTGGTACTAGTCAATACTTTCATTAATGCCTTTGATAAAGAGTTTGGGAGTGTGCTTCTAAAACTTGCTGATGACCCCAAGCTGGGAAGGGTTGCTAGCACTTTGTAAGACAGGCTTAAAATTCAGAATGATCTTGATAAATTGGAGAATTGGTCTGAAATCATCAAGATTAAATTCAATAAAGACAAATTATTTTCTTTGCAATGTCACAAATACAAAACTGGGAATAACTATGACCACTCAGAATGATGGTAGTGGGGACGGAAGACAGCAGCTTCCTGGATCCCTCCTGCTTGAGCTAGAGGGATAACACTAATGAAACCTAGAGAGTGAAGCAGTACTGCAGAGAAAGATCTGAGGGTCATGACAGATCATAAATTGAATAGGAGTAATCACTGATGCTGTTAAAAAACTCACATGTAATTCTGGGATGAATTAACAGTATGTAAAATGTGAGAGGTAATTGTTCACCCTACTCGGCCCTAGGGAAGGCTGAGCTGGAGTACTATGTCCAACTTCGGGCATCACACTTTAAGAAAGATGTGGACTGTGATGGGGTATACAAAACCTACACTGGGCTGGAAGGGGTTAAATGCCTGTACTGGGCCTGATAGCCTCACCCCTCCAGTCCTGCAGAGCATGCTCCAACTGGAGACAAGGTTGAAAAGAGAGCAATCCAGCTCAGGAGGAAGAAGGCTGGGGAGGAAAACAGCTGTCTCCTGAAAAAGGCATCAGAGAAATCTCCCTGAGGGAGTAGGACTATATGCCGAGCCTGGGGCGTGTGTTTGGTCCTCTTTATTCTTCGTACCTTATCTGGAACTGGAAGCTGAGGGAGGAAAGCAGCAGTAGGAAGAAACCCAAGGAATGTAGCTCAGGGGGCCAAATGCTGTTGACCCTTCTAAGATCTTGGGTCAAAGTAGGTGGGCCTCGGCTCCTGCACAACTGGGTTCATGCTAACACTAGATCAGTAGTTCTCAAACTTTTGTACTGGTGACCCCTTTCACCATTATAGATGCTGGAGCAAAGTGGGGTTTGGGGCGGAGATTGATAGTTCACTATCCCCCATGAAATAACCTAGTGACCCCCTGAGGGGTCCTGACCCCCAGTTTGAGAACTCCTGCACTAGATCATCCAGCCCACCAAGGACCCTATTACATGGACGAATTAGAGAGTCCGCAGGAGACCCCCCCAAATAATAAAACATTTAGAAAACCCATGAGGAAAGGTTGAAAGAACTGGGTATGTTTAGCCTAGAGAAGACAAGGCTCAGGGGCAGACATTATAAGAGTCATCAACCACGTGAAAGGTTGTTTAGTTAAGCACTGAAACAAGTTAACCAGGGAGGTTGTGGAATCCCTGCCAATGGAAGTTTTAAAGAACAGGTTAGAGATAAACATCTGTCATAGATGGTCTAAGTATACTTAACCCTGCCTAAGCGGTGCGGGGAGAGAGAAGACCTAGATTATCTTTTGGGGTCCTTTCCAGTCTTACATTTCAATGATTTTATGTGGAGAGCAATTAGACAAGTGTCTATAATTTGAAGGATTGCTTATATATTCATTTAAAAAGTGCTCGGAAATATTGTAAGCTCTGTGTGTACTACTTCCCTATACTGGATGAAACAAGCATTACTCAGCTCTGAGTCATCGGCCCTATACTGTTAACACTAAACTGTTGCTTTTACTTAAGAGTCTATTTTAAAATTAGTTTACTACGAACTAGCAGATACTCTCCATGGTTTCTTAGTGTTATTTTCTCAAGCTCAGGGTGGATGAATGCAGGAGGCTCTGTCTTCAATCCCCACTACCATCATGTCATTCTGAATGGCCATAGTGTGCAGAAGAGTGATAACTGTAAAGTCCTAGGCACTCATGGATTTGCTAAGATATTCTATTCATGACCACTTTAAGGTTATGTAAATCATAAACCTTGATTACAATTATAGGTTGGGAATGTTTAAATTAAGCTTAATCAAAAATATTCTTTACAATGTATTGAACATTATATAGCTGTTTATTTAAAGCAATAAAAATCAGGGTAGAGCCTTAAACTCTTTCCATATAAGAGAAATTCAGACAAGATTAACTTGTGTGCTGTACCAGAGAACCATCTAGAGTAGATTGTTACACTGTTTTCAGTCAACAATTACAACATAAGTCCTGAAAGCTTATGAATGCACTTGAATGACGTTTTAACAATAGATGTATGCTTAATCAAAGTGCTGAAGTTTAAATTGCAGGTTCTGGAATGCATGAAGTTATTAAATAAAGTTCATGTCTTTTGTATTTACTTTTCTTCCTGGATGTAATATAAACACCTATAAAAGTTCAAAGGAAGACTATATCCAAATAGCAGAATTGCTCTATACTTTTGTTTGACACCATTGTCACAGTTCAGGGCAACTTCTCCTGTATTCCCTGTCTGTGGTCCAGCAAAGGTTCTGTAGGCTCCAGGCTCTTCAACCCTCACTTTTTTTAGGTCAAGACCCATGTCTCTCTCCTTCTGACTGGGATTTTTCCAGGCTTCACAGTTCCCTGTCTACTCTGGAAATTCCCAAGCAAGTCAGACTTACTAAGCAAGCCAGTTTTGCTTTCTTCTTAGAGGCTATAAACAGTGTAATTGCTCACAGTTAAGTTATCACACAACCCTTTCTAAGCAAGCAGATTTATTTTTAAGATGAAAGCATTAGAAAAACAATACAAACAATAACTTTCCCCCCCCAAACACATTATAATAAGCTTACCAGAGATCACCCCCAAGTCCTACAAGGGCTCTGGTAGGAGTCAGTCCTTCAAAAATGTACTCACCAAGGAGTTTTCTGTGGGTACAAGTTCATAACCACTTTTTGCTCAGAACAAGAAGCCTTGTGACTCTGTGAGTCACTCTTTTATACAATTTGTGACCTTGATCTTAGGACCAGGTAAACAGCAACCAAAGGTCCACTCCTCAGGGAGAAGTGTCAAAAGGCTGAGTTCTTGCATAATTGGAGGGGGCACATTTGTATATACCTCCCCTACAGATTTTCTGAGAAACCCACATAACTTTGTCCCATAAATTCATTCTTGTCAGGAACATTTTTTGAGATACTCCTTTGAAGCTCCAAACACTTCTCAGTGTTCATATTCGTCATGTCTTCCCCTGTGGAAATCCCATACAATTCCACAGTAATATCTGGAATTTTGCATTTTTAATACAATTTACTCTAATGTTATTTAAAATTAATTGGATAAGGTTTTCTGAGGATATTGCAAGAAATTGCCATATCTGTCAAAATAATCAAATAGCTAGCCAAATTTAAAGCAAGGAGATCTTCAAAGGATCAGCTTCATCACTGACAAGGTGCTGGTGGGAAGAGAGAAGAACTCTTCTCCTCCATAACCAGCTTCATCCATTGTCAGCATTTGCCATCAGATTGTTGCTTTAAAACCATTTTATGCTCACTTACATGGAGCAAAGTAGCCTGAGTGGCCTGGGGAAACTGGCCCAGTGTGTTTTATTTATAGTGAGTGATATTGCCTACTGGCCATGTCTAGTGCAATCATAAGGCAATGCCAGAAAATGATTGTTGTATGAGTGAGCTGAACACAGGAAGTGGGCTGTGATAAGGCACATTCTAGAAAAGCACCTAAGTATCCAGTAAATGTTTTCAACAGGGAGATGCAAACATGCAGGATGATTGACATAATTCACCTTCAGTGCCATGAGCGCCAGCCTAAAAATAAGATGAATGTGTCTTTTCAATACTATTGCGCCTGTTGAAGTACAGCAACTCTGAGCCACCCGAATGCTGGGAAATTTGGATCTGATTCAGCAAATCTCTACTCTTGTCGAATGTCATTAGCCTGCCTTTCCCCTCCATTCTGTACAGGTGCCTGTGCATGCATGCAGACGCAGGAAGAACATGCACACTCACTCTCTAGCTCATCAGGATTATTTTAGTAATGCAAGCAAAAGCAGAAATATGTATATTAGATCTGAGATGTTGTGGCCAGCCCGAAGGATAGCAAAAAGAGATGCTTAGAACTGTTACTAAGTCTTATAAACTCTTTATACTCTCTGATCATCTGCCCAAGTCTTCAGTACTCTGGAGAGTGACAGCGTTCCATTTGCTACTACATTAAGAGTCTGATTGTCCTCTTGCTTGCATCAATTATACACGTCTCAAACTCCATTGACTCTGATGGACTCAGGCCCACTGACAGCAATTCTGGGCCTCAGGGCAGAACATTCAATGGGCCTAAGCTGCTGCCAGCTGTACTGCTGGTGCCCAGCAAGATGCTGCTTCGCTGCTGGGCGTGCTCTTCCAGCACAGCCAGGGCTTCCACATGCTCGCCTGGCTGCCTTCACCACCACTGGTCCCATCCTGCGTGCACTTAGGAGCCCTACAGCCCTCCTGGTTGATTTAAAAGGGCCCGGTGTTCCCAGCAGCAGTGGCAGCAGCCAGGGGCTTCCAGGCTCTTTTAAATTGCCCGGGCCCCTAAGCAATTTCCCTTTTGGCCCCCCTCATTGGCGGGTCTGGATGGACTTACTCATTTTCTATGCCAGCATCAGAAAGAGAAGAATCAGGCCCTACATCTCACCATGTGCTGCTTCTCCTAGTCTTTCAGTATGGTGTGGCAGGAGTGAGTGAACTGACACAGTCTTACAATGGCAGATGCTTTTCTAAACTAGTTCATAATCTAATCAAATCTCCATGTTTAAATGTGACAAAGAGTCCTGTGGCACCTTAAAGACTAACTAAAGTTTTAGAGCATAAGCTTTCGTGGGCTAATACCCACTTCATCAGATGCATCCAGACTAACACAGCTACCAGACTAACACGTCTGGTAGCCGTGTTAGTCTGGATGCATCCGACGAAGTGGGTATTAGCCCATGAAAGCTTATGCTCTAAAACTGCATCCAGGCTAACACGTGATTCCAGACTAACATGGCTACCCCTCTGATTCATGTTTAAATGAAACACGTCCAAGTCTGCTTTATCTAAAAGCAAACATACCTGTGTAAATAAGGGGCATTTTGCTAACATTCAGTACAGTACAAATTAGCAAGTGGGTCATAATTTCAACATAATGGATATTTGTCAATTATGTTTGCATTACAGTAATACACAAGGGCTAGAAGTAGGAGTGAATACAACAGCGAGTAAAAACTCTTAAGGAAAACCCAAGGTCGGGAGACAAAGCTGCATGCAAAGAAAACTATTGAGGCATCACCATTGATTTTTTTAAAAATGTGTTCAATTCTCTTCAAAGATAAAACAGTAAAATAACAAGACAAAGAAGAAACAGTGAAGGGAGACAATACCCAGTAACCACAGAAGTATAGCAGGGTTACTTGTCATCATGGCAAAATGAATGAAAGCAGAAAAAGTTAGAGACAAATGGGAGGTGCATTGGTATGTTAGGAGAAGAATGCACTTGTATATATTATAAGAAAGAGAAAGCAATAATCATGATCCAGGTTATAGACTGATTTAGAAGGATTATTGTGCACCACATTCCATTACAGGGGCATACCATGCTGCAAGGAGACTGTGGTTAGAAGTGTAAATCCCCTGACCACTTGTACTGGGAACAGATTCCCTGGAACTGTTGACAAGAGCCGAGGGTTGGAAGGGGTTGATTTTGTTTTGCATTTCTGTAGTCCATTATTGTATGAAATTCTAATTGCAAAAGGCATGATAAAAGGAAACAGGCTATAGATACCAAACATCCACCTTTGCTGAAGGTCAACAGGTAACTCCGTTGCTTCAAGGTGTTTGAATTACTGTCTGGGATTGCTAACTTTAAATGAATCCTTGAATGTATACATACATGAGAGGATTGGTTTGTTTTCAGATAACATACTGCAACAAAAAATCTACTATGGTTTTGATCTGCAGAAATTTGTAGATGTCAATGGCATTATACCTGGGATTAGTGTGGCCCTAGCTGTGTTCAATTCAGATTGATTTTGGATGGGATTTCTAATGTCAAAGAAAGAAATTGGTTGTATTAGAGAGAGTTTCTTTGCAAACATCTCTCTCTTAAAGCCAGTCCATATTGTTACATATTCCTGGGGCAAAGTGACTATACTGTGTGGCAACAGGGAAGCAAATTCAGAATTCACTTATTCACATATGTGGCTTTTTTGAAGCTTGCCAGTTTTTCTTGACCAGAATGTTCTAACTTGTAACTTTCCATCTGATTGGTGATGTTTCATTCTTCCCCACTGGCAGTTCTGGCGGTAAGTGGAAGCTGCTCCAGTAATTTTTCTTATGGGTCGTTTTCCTCTTTGTAATTTCAGTGAAGTTTAATTTTCCCCTTCTGGGCCTCTAATTCTTTTGTAGTCCCTTTCACCTGGCCTCTTCCAGTAAGTTTTTTAACTCCCCATCACGTGGCTTTATCTCACACCTTTTCATTCCATTGCTGTGCCTCTTATGAATCAGACAAACAAAAGCTGTACTGGTCTCACGTGTACACTGCTATGCGGTCTCACTGATGCCTTTTCTCTATCCAGAAGTTACTCCCTGCCCATGAAATATTATCATTTTCAGCATATGAAACCTGTGTAACTTCATTCATAGTTCACAATACTTTCAAAGGAAGGAATTGGTTTTCATTTTTGCAAAGGTTAAATAAATGTGAACGTTACTCAGGCCCATCCCTCACACCCTCTGCATTCCTCTTATAGATCCTCTTAGAGACCTTGCTCATCACTTATTCCTCTTCTTTCTCCCCAGGCTTCCCCACACCATGTAAAATGCCCAAACTAAAGTATTGCTCTAAAACAACGCATTATAGATGGCACATATGGAGAGTGGTAGGGCTGTGTCATGGTTAGAGTTTGAAATTAGAAGCAGTTCACACCTCTGCCACTGCGACAAAGAGTCCTGTGGCACCTTAAAGACTAACAAAAGTATTGAAGAATAAGCTTTCGTGGGCTAGTACCCACTCGTTGGATGCATGTTCACACCTCTGCCACTGACTCACTTTATGACCTCAAGCAAAGTACAGGCAGCCACATATTCATGAGTGGCCACTGATGTTGGGTGCCTCAACTTTCAGGTACTGAACTTTAGATAAACTGGATCTAAGTTTTCTTTGTGTTTCTCATTCCTGTCCTCCTCATTCTGCCCTTCCTCTGTTTCTTCTTCCTATAAAATCTGATACAACAGTAAGACACAAGTAAAACACACACAAAAAATGAATGCTGTTAATTAATATCTAAAACTAAATCCAGCATGAAAAACGCCACTTACTTCGCTATGGTGCCTGTTCTTCATGTTGTTTTGATCTATAACAGTGGTTCTCAAACTGGAGGTACCGACCCAAAAGGGAGTCACAAGACTATTTTGGGGACGGGGGGGTCACAAGAGTGGTGGCTGCTGACTGGGTGCCCAGCTCTGAAAGCAGCGCTGCCACCAGCAGCAGTGCAGAAGTAAGGGAGGCATGGTGTGGAGGGGAGTCATCACCACCTGAAATATTCTCAAAGGGGGTCCCAGCAAAAAAAGTTTGAGAATCCTTGATCTATAAATTGGGAGGACATGATTTTCCCAAATTCACCTCTCCATCGAGGGGAGGAAGAAGACGAGGAGGGGGCCTTGGCTGTAGGATCATTTCTGCCTCTCTCTCACCAGGATTAAAGAAGGTGGTAGCTGCTGTGATCATAAAATATTTTCATGAAATTAACACAGCTACTGCCAGAAACAGATGTGGTGTAAGTGGGCCCAGTTCCTTGGAAATCAATGTTCCATAGTCCTCAGTGCTCCATTTAAGCAACCTATGAAGGCAAATATCCATGAAAAGTGAAGTGGGAAGGCATTCCTTCCTCACCATATATTCTATCACATCTAGCAGAATAAGGCACAGCACACATTCCACATGTAGGCAATCTGTAGGACGAGGGTGGGTGTGCACAAAAGAACAGAATAGAAAACTCTGGCTGCAGTTCAAAAATTGCAGTCCTGTGTGCTGTTACTCTGAAACCAGCCCACCAATAGATTCTGGTGTTGGAAGAACCTCAGAAATGTTGTCTGGAGAACAGTCTCTTAGGAGCAACACAATTGACCAAGTTCACCCCTAGGGTAGCTCCACTAACTTCAATGAAGTTAAAACAGGGCAGAATCTACCCTTTATTTTATATTGACATTACTGGGCCAGATTTTGACTCCATTTCCTCTTTGTTGTTGTTGTTGAACTTTTAATTCAGGAATAAAAAGTAATGGAGAGAACAATCATGCACAATACATATCATCATACTATACAATTGCACCAATAGTAGAGCTGTGCAAATAATTTTTTGGCTTGCTGACCAAACTAGAGAAAAAAATTGGATTAACCTGAAACAAACATGTGAAACAATGAATGGACAGTGGGTTGGACAAAATATTTCTTTTCGATTTCAGGCATTTTTAACCTTTTATTTTTACTAAAAGCAAAGGAAATTTGGGAAAACCGTTTACAAAATGGCCAGAGGAAGAGGTGGCAGTTCACTAAGCCCAAGAAACAAATAGAGAATGACTCTGTAGCCTGGTGGTTTGGGGACCCATCTAGGAGGCGGGATCCTCACATTCTAATGTCTGTTCCAATGATTAGCTAATTATTTATCCAAAGTGGAATAGCTTCAACAGAAAAGCTTGAGAGAGACCCACCCCCGACAACTCAAGAACCCAATAGGGCACTTACCTGCGATATGAGAGACCCAGGGCTTGTCTACATGGTGACTTCAGGTATGTCTACCTGAATGAAACACTTGTGGCTGGCCCGTGTCAGCTGACTTGGGCTCGTGGGTTCAGGCCTAAGGCTGTTTAATTACGGTTCAGATGTTTTGGCTTGGGCCGCAGCCCAAGTTCTGGGACCCTCCCATCTTGCAGGTCCGAGAACCCAGGCTCCGGTTGGAACACGGACATCTACAGTGCAATTAAACAGCCTCTTAGTCCAAGCCCTGTGAGCCTGAGTCAGCTGCCATGGGCCAGCTGTGGGTTTTTAATTGCAGTGTAGACGTACCCATAGTAGGCAGCAAGCCAGGGTGTAAAAGGACAGCTCACTAGCCTACTGTGCATCAGATTGCTTGGTGGACCCTGCTACAGCATACTAAAAGATCCATAGTGAGTTCTGATGTATTGGCATTTCAAATAACAGTCTGTCAAAGTGCACTATGGAACTTTTAGCAGACAGTAGTGTAGCAGGGTTCACACAGTAACTTAGTGTGCAGCAGGCTAGTGCACTGTCCATTCACCCCCTCTCTTGCTGGATATTAAGTCACCGTGGACACTAGCCTCCCCAGGTCAAGTCCATGCACCAAATCAGAGTGGGGACTTGAACAAGACTCTTCCACATACCAGGTGAATGCTCTGACCACAGGGTGTAAAGGGGACGGGAGGGAGGGGAAAGGTAGTGAAAACATTTCCTCCTCCAGTGGTTTTGTGAGTGGTTCCTAAGTCCCTTCGTGATTTGAACCTGAAAAAATATTTTTTGGCTGGAATTACTTGGTGAGTTTCAATCAGCCTGAAACAGCATTTTCAGCAAATAAACTATTTGTCCATTTTTTTTTTTGGTCCAGGAATTGATCCTGCAAAAGCCTGAGCACTCTCATCCCACTGGAATTCGAGGGTGCTTAGTACTGTGCTAAATCAGACTCTAAGGGCCAGATTCTGGGCCCTATTACAATTGCTGCAGTGGTGCTCTTGCCATAGGGCTGTACTGGGGGTGGATGTGAAAAGGGCAATGAACATGGATCTCCAGGAGCTGGAATCACCTGAGAGGCCAGAGTCAGTCATATGTTATATTGAGCAGCTCTGGGGCTGCTGTATATCATGCTGGGGACCAGCCTGGGGGCCAACACAGGGCAATTCACCCTCTCACAACCTCTACAGAAATGCATTTACTCTGTGCCATATCCTGCTATTCTAACTCCTTACTCAGGCAAAATAGTCATTGATGGCATAGCAGACAATGTAATTTTCCCTGGGAGCTATAATATAAGATAATGTGTATAAAAGAAATTTAGCTTGGGATCAATTATATGACAAAATGATTTTTCACACAAAGAGCTGCTAATTGTGTGGAGTGTTCCTGTGAAATAGTTGCTTACACGGATGGTGAACAAACAGTGAAAGGTTTAAAGCACACATGCTATCACTGCCACTCTCTCTCTCTCTCTCTCTTCCTATCAACGGGGCATGAAGGGCTGTTAACATACTGAACACATTTTATTTATAGATAGAAATATGATAACCAGATTACCGTATCTGTATGACACAATCCATAGACCAGACCACTCCAAGTCTTTTCTTTTACAGTACCGTGAAAGTATGAAGATACTTATTTGTGATAGAATGTGTCTACAAAAGTTCATAAGGTACTGAATTAATTGTGACCTTCAAGAGAAAGCTCAAGGCTTCTTGAAACAGCTAGAACCTTGGAATCTTTAAAATAGAAGTCAATGGGAGTTTTGCTTGCATAGGTGCAGTGCTTACATGGGAAAATCTCTTAGTTAACTAATGAGAGTGAGCTCTGTATGTCAAAGCACAAATCTTTTTAAACAGATTCAAGATTTTAAGGCTAGAAGGGATCATTATGATAATGTAGTCTGACCACCTGCATAAAACAGGCCAGAGAAACTTAATTCAATAATGTTTGCAATAAATCATAATTTCTTGTTGAGTAACAGCTTAGCTTTTAGAAAGACAGACAGCCCTGATGTAAAGAGTTCAAGACTTTGTATCCCCTCTGGCAATTGTGACCTCACAAACCTAAGCACTAAGTCTTTTCATGAAGTCAGGATCAAATTACAAGGAAACAAATTGAAAGTGAAGTGAAGTGAGGAGCCATTAGTGGCCTCTCTCACCAGGTGCTCATGTGATGGATGGGACTGAACTGCAGTAAACCAGACACTACAATACGTTCCCTCATGATGCAAGAAAGCGATTTCTAGTTAGGGGAATTCCTATTTTTCAGTAAAATATAGAAAAATGTTATACTCTACATATCCTAATACTTCCCCTAGTTCAAGGGATTTCAATGTCCCCCCGCATTAATTTTCCTATCTGTATCTTTCAAGCATTGGTAGATTTAAATGAACTGTTTCTATCAATGGAAGGTTTTTTGAGGGGCACTTATTGCTGTAAAGGCCGTGATCTGCAAATGCACGTGTGCAAGTGGACTCCACTCAAAGTTAGTGGGAGTTTGGTTGAATAGATACAGTGTCTAGATGGGAGAACCTTTGGTTAATTAATGAGAGGGAAACATGCAGTTGCAGGAGGAGGGCCTTAGAACTAATAACTTTTGGTTATTTGAAAGATATTTTTCTTTTTCAGAAGGAATTAGTTTTCACTGCCGAATGTGGTGCTTTGAAGATGCAAAGCACTATATGGGTCTGTCAACTGCTCTTGGGGCAGTCTCAGATTTTTTCCTAACTGGTCTCCTCCTATTTGTCTCCAATTAACCCGGTCCATCAACTTGACCTAAAATGAGTCAATCATGCCTTAAACTCCAAGGCTTGCAGCTCTTTATCTCCTTGCCAGTTTCTTAGGGTATGTCTACACTGCAATAAAATACCCGTGGCTGGCCCGTGTCAGCTGACTTGGGCTAGCAGGGCTCAGGCTACAGGGCTATACAATTGCAGTGTAGACATTCGAGCTCAGCTCTGGAGCCCGATGAGGGGGGAGAGTAGAACATAGAATGTTGCACATTCTAGAGGAATGTTTCTAGATCAGTTACATATTATCGTACAGAGAGAACATAACTACCAATAGAAATGCCTTTTTTGGAAACAATTTCATACTCATAGATTTCTTTTCTGACTATGTACTATATTAAAGTTTGTGAATTAATGGCAACTAGTTACGAATACAAATAGAAATTGGTGATAAGAGGTTTCCTTATACAAATTCCAACCTGCCTTCCCACAGCTCTTTGTACCCATAGTGTATTTTATATCATTTTGAATGGTTGGAGGTTAATTGTGGGAGCTATGATGAAAATCTTTAAACCGTGACACATCAGTGCTTGTGCTTTTAAATACCCTGATGCAGTTCTTTCTACTTTGGGATACTCCTTCTTATCATTCACATTGCAATTAGTTGGCTTTCCAGGCATGACTGCATATCGGAGGGAGAATTATGCTTGGTGTATGTGGAATAGATTCTTCTAGAACCTTTTAAGCAAAATGTCCAAATATGCACTCAGTTTAGATTATTATGGCCATGTATTATGCATACTCAAATAATGCGCACAATGTACTATACAAACACACACGGCAAGTCCTTGCTACAAAGAGTTTACAGTCTAAGGACTCAAGCAAAACGTGAAGAGGGAAGGAGACAATCAAAATATGTAACTATTTTACATATGGTTTAATTGTATTAATCTCTCTGCCCTTTGTATGTTGCTTGTCTTCTTAGGTCCCCACCCTAAAATCAGCATCATGCAGAGCCCCGTATATTTCAATATGCCTCTGTGTGTTCAGACATTCCCCTCATTCAGAGGTCATTGCTGATTTGGGGTCTTCAGGGCAGGGACCTGGCGAAAGTATCATTAAGCACTTACTGGCATGGGGGCCTGGCTCCAGGTCCCCAGAAGGGGCAGGGCCTCGGGAGGAAGGGGCAGGGCTGGGGGTCAGCCTAGGATGCCCGGGGCTCCAGCAGCAATTTAATGGGCCTAGGACTGTGGCCGCTGCCGCAGCCCTTTCAAATCACCAGCCCTGGGGTAGCTGCTCCTTTTGCCTCCCCCTCTGTCAGCAGCGCAGGCAAAAGGGGCAATGATGTTAAAGCACTGCCATAGACTTCTAAGCCCAGGTCTACACTGCGGGAGGGGGGTAGGGTTGACCTAAGATACACAACTTCAGCTATGGGAATGGCATAGCTGAAGTCGACGTATCTTAGGTCAACTTACCTCGGCGTCTTCACAGCGGTGAGTCAACTGCTCCCACTCCCCTGTCCACTCCGCTTTGGCCTGTCGCGGCAGTAGAGTTCCAGAGTTCATGGGGAGAGCGCTCGAGGATCAATTTATCGCGTTTAGTCTAGATAAACACAATAAATCAAGCCCCGAGAGATCATCGCTACTCGCTGATCTGGCGGGTAGTGTAGACCTGCCCATAGTGTAGTTACAATAAAACACTACCACAATACATCAACTAACTAATGTCACCCATTACTAACCACATAACTCCTTACCAAACCAAATCAAAAATCCCCGCTCAAGCCATGCTCTCCCACCGGAAAAGTCCTGGGTTGTTTGACAGGTTTTGCAGTTCTGAAAGTCAATAAACTTCAGATTTGTTGGATCTGTGGCCAGCTGAATGCCAGGAATATAAGATTTATGGAAAATTTAAAAAGTACCATTTGATTATTGAAGTTCTCAGACAAGGTTGAAGAATGGTGTATTTGAGATGAAAGTATTGTGCAGTTTAACTTCAGTCTGGCTATTTTACAGGTATTGTTTTTAAATTTGTCCCAAACTTTCATAATTAAACCATAGGTTTGGGCCTGATCTTGTAAGCCTCCTGTTTGCAAGATGATGTACAAGTTAATGAAAATTCTTAAACTAAAACCCAGATTCACCAAAATCTAGTTCTGCAATTCCAGCTTGAGTGTGCAGGCCTGGTTAGAACAATTTTACCTGAAAGCAGGGCAAATCTGATATAGATTTGATCTGAAACAGTAAACCCTACAATGCAGTACTTTTTTACATTGCTGTGGCAGTTAGACCCCTGAATTCACCAGGGAAGAATTCCCTCTGGTGAAGATTTTGCATGCAACTCTTCTGTTAGACATTGTCAGCAGCAATAAGGCCTGGGTTCAAATGTTTAAGGGGTTACTCTGAAAATTAACAATCACCACTGGCTTGAGCCCTCTAGGGAATTTGAGCGTGCCTGGGAGAAGACCCTCTGATTGGCTGCCTGCCCGCTGGGGAAGAAAAACCAGTAAGAGCTGCTACAGAAAGAGCTCTCTCTTCATCCCCTTCTCCTCAGCCATTCTCACAAGATGTGAAGGGAGAGGAGGGCAGGGAGCAGGAAGAACCCAGCATCTGGGGGCAGCTCTGTCTCTCCCCAATCTGCTGCCCTTCCATAAGCAATTGGGTTGGTTACTCTTCTCCTTCCCTTTTCTTTCCCTCCCTGCAGCATCTGGCCTAAGAAAGGGGCAGAGAAGGGTGAAGAACCCCCAGCCTGCAAGGAGGAGAGATGACACTGTTGCACCCTTTCCAGCCTGGAAAGGGGGCTGAAGAACCCCTGGAAGAGCAGAGGTGAGGCTGATGGGCTGAACTGATTGTGGAAGAGGAGTGCAGCGGGACTGAGAGACAAGAATGATTTGGAGGTTGGGGCAGAATTAATTGCTGGACAGGGGATAGGCTGATGGGGCGGTGGGATGAGAGCTCCAGCAGCAGAGGCCAAAATCATCTTGCTCAGTAAATTTCAGACAATGGGCAATGCTAACTGTAATGTACATACTGGGGATGAGCAGGGAGAGTTTAAAAATCAAATAACAGACTCCTCCTCCCAACCCCAGTATAATCCTTTTAAAAAATCTCCTGATTTTTGATGTCTGGAGATTGGCAATACTGTTAGCAGGCAATCCCTTCTAGCTCACAGGCACTGATTATTAAACAAGGAAAGATGGGTGTGAAGGTGTGATAAACAAACATCTCTAGCACATCCCTCTTCAGCCTCTGTTACACCCCACTCATGGTTTGATGTCAGTAGATAATGTGGTCCCAGAGTCTAGGAGTGCACTTTTGAAGGCCTGTGTGATGGGTTGTCCACTCCACACAAGACCTGAAGGGGTTAAGGTGGCTAGGTGGGCCAATTAACTGCCCAGACTGGACCTGGAGGAGGAGCCAGGGAACAGGGACAAATTAGATGAGGCTCAACTGGACAGGGACAGGTGGAGCCTGTATAAAGCCCAGGAGATGAGAATAGGAACAGGCTGTAGAGAAGTAGTCTGCAGTCACTCCTTGGGAGAAAGAAGGTGTGTTTGGGGCTATAGAGAAAAGTAACTTACAGTTACTGCCTAGGAGGAGGGAGCTGTGGTGGGCTGGCAAAGGAAGGGAGAGTCAGAGAGGTAAGAAAGGCTCAGGGGAGAAACAGCAAGAAATAGGATAGGATAGTGCTGACCTTGGCTGCTGAAGAGAGGGCCCCTGAGCTGGAACCTGAAATAGGGGGCAGGTCCGGGTTCTCCTACCAGCCACTGGGGAACTGGCACGGAACAGGCAGTGGAGAGTAGACTGCCTGGACCATTTGCCCTGAAAGACTTTGATATTCTGGAAGGAGAGGACTATAGTGAACTGACTGGAGAGCCAAGTCATGAAGAGGAAGCTGCAGCTCCTGAAGCAACAGAAGCCATTGGGTGAGAGAGGATGATGGATGGAGAGACCATCAGAGGAGTGCGCAGAATTAATCCCCTGAGCGACCCGGAGGAGATGACCCTAGGGGTGAGTGCCTGTCTCTAGCCCCTTGGGGAAGTGCTGCCTGCTGTGGTCCTAAGAGTCCACCATCTAACCTGGATACAGTGATTCCAGCTTTATTAGTGCATCTCTAGCAGGACCCTCACCAGAATTCACTCAGTTCTATTGCTGTCCTCTGCAGCTTAAGTGAAGAGACATCTCTTCACAAAGTCTTCACTAAAGAGGAATCAATGGCATTAAGGACCCTTAAGCAGTGTCCTTGCCACAAAGGTAGGAGCTCCTTTCTCTCTTCTCCATTCAGTCCCACTACCCCACCAATTCAAAGGTTTTTTACATAGTTCTGGTGAGAATACAAAGTGCCACTTGGATTTTGAGCAGAGACAACTTGTGTCTACTGAGGGGAGGGGAGCCGAGTGAGAGCAGCTGGCTTCAGTATGCTACCCCTAGAGCTCCCTTCTTCTGTAGCTGTTGTTTCCAAACTTTTTAGTAGTGCAGCTCTCTTATCTACGTTTTTAAACTTACTGGCTCCCTACAGTCATACTGTGGTGGGTGTGGGTTTTTTGTTTTGTTTTTACTGACTCAAGGCACTAGATTCAAGAGAGACACTAGAGTTCAGATGGTTTTGCAACATTACTTGTGCCGCAACCCCACTGTTCATTCCAGTCATGGCTACTGCCCCCTCATTGCACTGCCTCACGCACATAGCCCAGTTCAGACCATCGTCCACTATTGAGGATCTTGAATATTGCCTATCACTTGTTCAGACTGGGATTTCCTTGCAAAATAAAAGTTCTTCAACTATTGTACCTGCGTTGATAAATCTCACATAACATAGAAGCTGAGCCATGTTTTCTACATCAAGATTAATCAAGCTGCAGTGAAGAATACTGACTCTTTTAATTTTGTTCTGTCACTGATCTTGGATATTTTTCAGGTCATCAGGAACAACTGCTTGTTCTCCAATCATAATTCTACACGTCTATTGCTACTGGAAGTAGAAGGATTTTACCACCTGTTTTACCTGTTTGCAAACTGTTTACCTGTTTGCAGTTCACCTGTTTTACTTGTTTGCAAACTGTAAACTCCATCCATTGCAAACTCCAGCCAGATGCCTGGGACCGAGCCAGCCCTGCCATGCCCTAGGCCCACCTCAGGTGTTACTGGGAGACAGTGGTGGAATTTGGGCTCACGGGCAGGGCCTGAGCAGGTTGCACAGTAGAAAAGGCCTAGCAGTGACAGGTCACCACCTTGAGCACCCTGAGAACCAGCTCTGAGTCCTTGGCATCCCTCCACCCACGTGGGCAGCGTGTGGGGAACTCTGGAGAGGCAGCACTGCCCAAGCCAGCAGCAGCCACAGCCAAACTCCTCTGCTGATGCTGTGGTCTGTGGGTGGGAGCAGGAGACCTGCCGGCTTGGCACCATCCTGGCTCTGAGGCTGCAGCAGCAGCACTACCAGGCATGGGAGGGACACAGTTTTACTGAATGTGTCAGGAGCAAGTATGGGGGCCTTGGCTCCTCTCCACCCCTCCCCCCTTCTATGGCACCCCCTGCGTAGTGCCATGCTGCCACTCATTGCAGCCTGTCCCCAGCTACCCATAATTTAGTCAGCAGCCCAGAACTGGGAAGGCACAGAGATTGCTTAAAGCCATATTAGGCCTGCCCACTCTCCGGGCTGTATATTTTGTGGTCTCTAAGGAGCGCAATACAGAGTGGCATCCTAGGAATATGCCTGTATTTGAAAACGAAGCTCCCTTCCTTCAGAGGTGTGTAAATGTATATTCTGAGGAATAATAATGGCTCAGAGTTCAATATTTTGGACAATTTATTTTAAGATGTGGGACAATGATAATAATGTTCTGTCCCAGTATGCTCCCCTCATTAGAAAACATGTCCAGTAAACAATTGAAACTGCATTTCCTGGTTACACCTTTTCAGTGGCCATAGTTTTAAACTGTCATAAAATACCAATGGGTCCTACCTTATTTGAAATCGCATGAGCGCACATGAACAATTCAGTGATCGCAAATACATGCAGGAAAAAATACTCCCCTTCAAAAGTGAAAGATAAACATTAATGTTGTTAATCTGTAATCAGCCATTGTGACCTCTGACTTTCCACACTCCAACTTGACCTTCTTTTAGGCTCAGTCATGAGTGCAAAAGTGGCATTAAGTACCCATGGTAGATATAGAGATGTTTACTTGGAGTTGATTTTGTAGTAGTAATTAATTTGATATGAGAGCTGAATATTTATTATAAGCTGGATACTTTTTTTTTTTTTAGATTACCTTGCTTTTAAAATTTGGACAGGGCCCAATACAGTGGGGGTTCTGATCTCAGTTAGGGGCCTTAGATGCTACTATAATACAAACTATAAAGGGGAAATCCCCTATACAATTCCCTTCAACTGACAAAAGCCGTCTGGTAGAAGAAATCTGATTCACAAATTGATATTTTTATGCAGGCTGTGGAGGAAGGGTGCCAAGCCAATCAGCACCACCATGTTTGGCAGGAGGTCTGCATAATAATATTTGTTTGTTGTAACTCACATTCTGTAATGGCCCTGTATGCCCACCCTCTGATGCTGATTGTGTACCATCAAAAGTAGTCAAGAATCAGAGGGGTAGCCGTATTAGTCTGGAATTGCAGAAGTGACAAAGAGTCCTGTGGCACCTTAAAGACTAACTAAAATTTTTTTAGAGCATAAGCTATCGTGGGCTAATACCCACTTCGTCGGATGCATGCAGTGGAAGTATCCAGGGGCAGGTA
>ML677342.1:21467023-21510528 GCA_007922305.1 Dermatemys mawii
TTTACCTGCCCCTGGATACTTCCACTGCATGCATCCGACGAAGTGGGTATTAGCCCACGATAGCTTATGCTCTAAAAAAATTTTAGTTAGTATCAAAAGTAGTGTGTGCTATCAACAATAATTATTTGTTTAGGGATGCTATATGGATTCCTGCACATGGAGCATATGCAGGCAGTGCTCTCCTAATGAACACAGTCTGATGCTCCAGAACAAATACCATAAGAGAGTAGTACGAGGATGTGTGGAATATCAATTGTTAATGGTTAGGTTTAGAAAAAGGGGTGTCTGTTGTGTCTGTAAATATGCTATAACAGAAGCCATAGGAATCAGTGGATATTGATCAGAGCTGTGGACTGAGGTCAAACCTTGGTGGGTTTGAGGCCATGAGCGGGGAGGAATGTGATGCATGGGCTGTGGGGAAACCCCTGTTTATGTGGGGTCTCTAGGGCTGGCCTTCCTGAGCTACAGGATGTGGAGGGCAGGGAATTAAACTGTGGAAGGTCCATATTATCTTTTTTGTGGAAGCATTTGGGCTGTGACCTCCTGAGCTGCAGGCCTTAAATGCGTTATGTGTGTGCCCTGAGCTAAGGGGAGTCCTTTTTGGTGGGACCCTGAGCCATAGCTTCCTGAACTGGTAGGTTGTGAAAGCACTGGTAGGATGTGGAGGTCTCTGCGTGTATGCTATTGGGAGACCTCCTGAACCATGGAGTATATAGTCTGATGTGCCAGGTCCCCCTGAACCAAGCTCATGGGAAATGGGGGAGGAGGGGATGTGCCATGTTGAATGAGCCAATGGGCTATATTTTATTGGGTTGCACACTGTGAACAGCAAAGGGCCATGTGATCTCTAGAACTATGGGCAATAAATGAGTGGGGCATTGATTAGGTACCTTGAGCTGTGGGCTGAAGTGGGTAAGGCCCCAGGGACTGAGTCTTCCTTGGGCATATATTGCTCATGTGCCTAGAGGCTCAGTTTGCCTTAATCCAGCATTTTCACTGAGGATTCCTCATGTACTGACATGGGGAAGGACAATGCCTATGGACTCTTAAACAAGTTGTTGGGACTGGAAATCCAAACCCTCACCAAGAACAATGCTCTTAGTAGAGCTAATCCTTTGTTCCACCCCAGATACCTTTTGCTCCTCCCTCAAAATATCAGACAGCTCCAATCCTTCAGAGCTACAAGAGTGGGGCTTTTGTGGGGATCTGGAGGTAGGAAACGATGTTGCTGAGAAAGTTCCTCCTTGCTACTCTTTGATCTTTCTGCCATATTCACTAGTTCTGAGCCTCCCTTCACTCACAAAATGCAGGGAGCAATCTGATCCTAAAGAGACTTGCCCATGTTAGGGTATGTCTTCATGACCAACGTTAAAGTGCTGTTGTGGAATCTGCAGATTTCAAGTGTTTCTGGCTATATATATTGAGGTAATTTGGTCCAAAATTTGTCAGGGTGCCCCAAATCATCAATGTACAAGAGAATGGAGTTTCTCCCTAGCATATGACACTGCAGTTTCAGGTTTATCCTCTTTTATGAGAGAGTTACTCCTGAATATCCTGATTTTGTGTGGCATGGACTATTTAATTTGATTTGTTTTAGTAATTGATGTCAGGGATACCTGGAGCCCTGAATAAATACTCTTTCATAATCTTTGAATACATCTAAATTATTAATATTAATGAATACATATCCTGCCTATTGCTGAAGATGCAATGCAGAGACAGTGTCATATTTTCATGTGAAGTGGTGGCTATTCATTAATTCAGGAGGTCTGGATTTCAGTATGAAATCTTATTGGACAAGGTAACTGGGATATCTCTGGCCATGAACCCAAAGATTTTGTTGTTGTAGTGGAGTGACGAGGTTAGTTCCTTTAAACAGAGTGGAGGTCTTACATTGTATATAGTCCACAAAATTGACATAAATCAACCTAAACATCACTAAGAAGGATTTTTTGATAAAACAACTAATGCTACTGGTTTGGAATACCAGATTATAAATGTGCACAGGAAAAAAAAAAGAGCGAACAATGAAGAATGGGATTAATTGGAAAACCCGGGGAAGGATCATCCACTATTAGAATTTCAGTCATACAGACTGAAAAATCTATAGGGATCCCCCTCAACAGTGGGAAATCAGGCATTGGATCAGGAAACAGATCTTTCTCTTCTAGAAGAGTTTCTAATTCACTGCTTTCATTGTAATGTGCTATGTAAACAACTGTATTGTAAATTGCAACTTTTACCTTTCAATAAAGTGGTAAACTAAAAACCCACTACAATTGTGAGCTAGCAGTACAAAATATGTAACCCTGAAATCCTCAGACTGTTTGTTTACATACTAAATGATCATTCTCTGGGGGAGGGGTTTTAAATAGAGTACTAATTTGTTTTGTTTTTCATTGTTTTACATTTTTATTGTTGTTTTAAACAAATAAGCCACCATTTATGAGCTACAGTGTGACAGCTGACGCAAATCCTGTCCAGTGCCAAAGTACTTCTTAGTCTACTTACACACACACCTGTGAACTATATTAGTCATTATTGCTAAATTTAACATGGAAAATAAAAGGAGATTGAGCAACGTTAAGGTGTGGTACAAACTGACGAAAGTCTGAAAAAGTTAAGGACGAAACTCCATCTTTCATGTGCCAGTTTGTGCCTACATAATGCAGCCCATATACTTGAGGTTAACTTTTTCCTGTAATGTCTGTAATACCTCCACACAATGGAGCACAAGCAGAACAGAGTTCCTGCTTCAGGTTTGTATTTCCTGGTTTGTATCTATTTGTGTAACAAATGTAATGTTGTATAACCTCTCAACTGCTGCATGGACATATAGGACAGTCACCTTCTGTTCTTGTTGCTACAAGAAGGATGCCTGGAATGAAAGGTTGTCCAGTGGATAAACCACTGGACTGGCAATTGAAAGACCTAGGTTTTGCAGCTTTATCAGTGATCTGCTATATGATGTTGGGCAAGTCATTTTACCTCCCTGGACTCTGTTTCCTCTTTCCCTTCCGATACCTTTTCTGTCTTGCCCATTTAAACTACTCTTTTGGGGTAGGGACGGTCTTTTACAATGTGTTTGTATGGTGCCTATCATTATGGGGCTCTGATAATGTTTGGGCTTTCTAGGTAATAAAAATAATGTTAGTTCCCAGGGAGAAATGGTAGAAATAAAGGGAAGGTATCCTCTTCTTCCATAGTCCTAAACCAGATGCATCAGATTGCATCACATTCCACTCACTGGGAAAACAGAGCACTGGGTACTGTAGATGTGCCCTTTGTATTTATTTATGTTACAGGAATCCCCAGAAACATGATCAGAACCACTCTATTCTTGGCACTGTAGAAGCACAGTAAGAAACAGTATCTGTTCCACCAAACCCCTCATTTTAAAGACAGGATGTTAGCAGTGGGTGTAGTACACAACAAAAGGTGTTATTATAAGTGGAGGACCAAAACAGTAGTAGAAAAATATGGCTACTTAGGGTAGTTACATGCATAATTTGCAAGGTCACAATAGGGTGTGGAGGGAGAGTCCCTATCCAATATTTTTATTTGTATGGAATTTAGCAGCTTGACTGTATTTACATCACTGTCATCAGCTAATCAAACAAGATTCCTTGAAACCCTGCCACACTTTCTACTCTCTTAAGTAGATACAGGATATTCAGACACCTGTCATACTTTCCAGAGTCCAAGTGTTTGGGAAGCAGTTGTCTCATATGAACTCCTTAAATTTAGCATATACATATCTATGGAAGAGGATTCTGGTATTCCTATGCAATTCATCTGAAACCATTACAATACAGTTCTTTGAACCATGAATGTTCTTCCGTTGTTTTTATCCTCTGTGCAGAATTTCACACAATTGCTTTACAAGCATTCAAGAAAGCATAGAATAGAGAATGCTCTAATTCATTCATTGTATGCAGTGTTGGTCCCAGGATATTAAAGAGACAAGATGGGTGAAGTAATATCTTTTTACTGGACCAACTTCTGTTGGTAAGAGAAACAAGCTTACTCAGAGCTTACTCAGAGCTCTTCCTCAGGTCTGGGAAGAAGAGCTCTGGGTAAGCTTGAAAGCTCGCCTTTCTCACCAACAGAACTTGGTCCAATAACCTCTCCTACCTTGTCCCTCTAATCCACTTAGACATACCTGAACAGACAAGGAAGGGGAGAAGAAATGAGGAGCTCTTCATTGAACTAAGAAATAACAGAGACAATAGTGGAAGAAAAAAAATAGCATCCTTAGGTGTATGAGTCCACAAGAAAAGGTAGGTCAGAGTGGGCACTACATAAGTCTTCCTCCAAGTAACTAGGCAGCTGGGAGCTCTTCAGATGGATCTGTTTGTCACAAGAAAAAGCCTCCAGATAGCAAAAGTGAAAGAGATCTGGAAGTAACATTGATAGATACCCTGTCACATAAGTGATCCAAGACTCTGTTGTACATATTCTCTCTCCTATGTCTGATAGAAAAATGATTCAGAAGATAAAGAAAGAACAAGGTGAAGTAATCCTGGTCACCCAAGATGGCCAAGAAATGTGACTATAACTTTCAGTGACAAGAACAAGGATCAGTCCTTTGTCTACACTCAAAACCTCTACAGTTTATAGCCTAGACACTAAAACTGAATAAATGGGTGAAAACTCCTGTTTTTTTAGAGTTACTTAGACCCCATTTTCTTCAGGACATCTACTCAGAAACTTACCCTAATACCTGGACCATATTTTCTTTTCAGGGCAAGGACAGAAATTTGAACGCCTAAAACTCCAACATTATAGCAAAACTTAATTGCTTAAAAACAGAAAGACAATTTTGGAAAAATATAGTCAACATATTTTCTTTCAATTTTCTTGTAGCAATTCAGAACCTGAGTGAAAGTTTCACTAAACTTTGAAAAATGCCCACTGTCTTCAGTTAAAAGTTACCTGGTTATTTATGGAGTTTTAAAAGTTACTTATTAAATTTTGGAAGCACTAGTTTGGGCAGCAAGTGGATGGGCTATCATTATGTGAACATTCTTACTGAGCAACAAGTCTTCAGCAGCCTCTAGTTCTGCAGAAGGGGATATAGCCTGGAAGTCAGGACTAGTAGTATTGTTATTCATAGAAAACTTTTAATATCTCTGTAATTAGATAACAAATGTTCTATTCCACGCACAATTCATGTGAAACTCCAGTTAAATTCAATAGGTCTAATTCTCATTATGCTCAGGTCACTACTGCCAAAGCAATGTAATCTGGCTTTAGTGTAAATAGAAATCAGGCCCAATGGGATTTTTGCCTGAGTGAGGCCTGAAGGATTGGGTACTAAGACTATAAAACAAATTGAGATGGGAAATAATTGCATTTGGTTATGTGACAAACTCTGATGTTTTCATGCTATTGTATCTTAATTATTTCTGTTAAATACAGATATTAATTTTGTAGAAAAGGCAAAGATTTTATTTTGAAGAAAAAAGTCTTAAGATAATGGGTTAAAGTTGATTTTTCTCTGCATTTATAGAACCTGCATGCTGAATGGAAAGATCTTTTTTTCTCTAGAATAATCTGACATTCTCGTATTAGAGAGACAATGTGGGTGAGATAATATACCAGCACCACCTAGAGCCAGTAGAGGCAAATTGCACTGTTTTCATTGATAAACCCTGTGTTTTAGGGTTTAACTAACGTTAGTCTTTAAGGTGCCACAGGACTCTTCGTCACTTCTGTGTTTTAGCGGTTTAGTTTGTGCTGCAAAAACTTACTTCAGACTGAAAATTGGAAGACCATGTTTTTAGCATGTAGTTTAAATAATTTTTATTTTCCAAGTCTCTAGTTGTTAAACTGAGTCAATGTGATATTTAAGAGGCCTCCTATTTAAAATGGCTTTTGGTCTTTCTGTTTAACTATGAAGAAACTTCAGTTTAAAAATACCATGGATTGATTCCTCAGACATTCCAAATAAGCACTGAGAAAAACAGAAGCTATCAGCATCTCCCTGATCTTTAGGTCAGTTTTCTGCTAGTCCCATCCTCAGAGACATTTAAAACAGTCTCCAGGCCCCATGGACCTTACAACAGGCAGTGATCACGAGCTCACAACATGAACCCAGAGCGATGGAGAGATCAACATGGGAACAGAGATTTGATTCTGTCTGTGTAAAGTGAAGCCCACAGTCCACAGTCCAGTTGATTCTAAACTGCTTTATATAGTTGTTATAAAAGTTGTTTATTCTTTAACTTTAATACATCTGCTTTAGTGAGACCCAAAACAAAATGTGTGTAATGTCTGGAACAAAGGAAAATCTCCATCTTGCCTCTTGATTGAGTAGGATTAATAATGAGGAGAGCATGGAACCAGGGAATGAATTAAAGGGGAACTTGTCAGTGAGACTATTTACTTCTTGGCTCCATCTGTCACTCTGATATGGCTCCCATAAATACATGCAAAACCCCAACTGCATAGAGTTGTCACAGAGAAGCTACTACAGGCGCTTGGGGAATGTCTCTGCTACCCTTCCCTCTGCAAATTTAGGGTCCTCTCCACTCCTTTCTGACTGTTTCATTCACCTTTGCACCACACAGCTCCTCCTGTCACACACAAAGTAATGAGCAACTGGATGGGGCAGAAAGACAAGAATCCTCTATGTATTTGTGTATGCTGTTCTGCCAGATGGTGGTTCCCATTCACTCCTAATGCTCTCTCTGGGTTTCTTCTCCTACACTCACAAGTACTTGACAGAATAATATGTAGTAATTTTCTAACACTTTTCATCTGAAGGTCTCAAACCACTTTAAAAGGTGCATGAGCAGCAACATCCCTATTCTATAGATAGGGAACATGGGGCACAGGGAATTTAAGGCCAAAGGGCTCAAATTTAGGTGCCTAAAGTTAGGGAAGTTAAATCCAGATTTAGACATCTAAATAAATTGCCTGCTTTTCAGAGGTACTGAGCACTCACAGCTTTCATTACTTCCAAAGAGAAGGGATGGAAAGGAGGGTGGAGGAAGGAGCAATGGGAACGAGAAAGGTATCTTTTTCTTAGTTAAGAGGCCTGACTGTTTAAGTGTGGTAATGCTGGTGATGGCTGTCAGCCTATTGGAACTTTCTCAGGCAATTGGAAGAGGCTTGGAAAAACTTACCTGACCCACCTGTAATTGTAGGGAGTGTGTGTATGTGGGGCAAGCTTCTCTCAGATCCTGAGGCAAAAGGAAATGCCCAATGGAAAATATGTTGAATAATACAAAGAAAGACAGCTTAGTGGTTTTATGCCCTATGTCAGCAGGTGTTCAGCCCTTAACTGCTATTCTAAAAACCAAACACTTTTTGTTTAAAAATTCAGTTACGGTTCCTAAGCAACAACGTTGTACTTACCTATCACATTGTTCACAACGCCCCCCAAACACTTAAAACAAGGAAATGAATATTAAGACACATGATAAGTCTTACTGTATTCATCAATAAACACTTTTTTCTGACCAAGTACAAATAAATCCATATTTCACAACTCTAATCTTTTTCTGTGATTTTAGTATCTAAATATGCTTAAGATATACTGGTAAATGGATAATATTTTATCATGCTTTCTCCTTTGCTACCCAATATGCCTAGGAGATTTACGAAGAGTTTCTCCCAAATTCACTACATTATCTTCCTTCATATTTCTCCTTAAAAATCACTCCTGATGTCTACATGTAACAATGACTAGAAAACTGGTATGCTGTGATCACTGCTCAGTATACAAATCATAATAATTTCACAGTTACGCTGTGATTCCCCCCTCTGCTTTTTGTATCCACCTCTCCTTGTTGTATATTTAATGATATATGGGGGCATCCTGGGGGCATATTTTCATTATATGGGTGTATAATGGCTAGCATTATGGGCCCTTGATTGGAGCCTAATGCCCCTAGTGTAATACAAATAAATAAGTTGAATTTATCAATGACAATGGATTTTTGGCAATGTTTTTATAACAGGGATCTTGAGAATGAAGTCTTATATGTAGTTTATTAGGAAGGTGCATAATTATGTATCTTTGGGAAATTTTGCTACGACTGTGAACTTTCATTTGAGGCAGATGAATACAGATCATTAATGTGTACTTGTATGGTTTTTGTTTCTTCTTCTAAAGGGTTTTTATTGCATTTATATTTTGAGATGACTGTTGAATGAATATTATTTATTTTGGATTGGTCTTAAGGTGTTTGTGTTGTGATGAAATAAACATTTTTATAATCTTAAGAAAGCAAAGAAAGTTAGGATCAACAGAAACAAAGTTAGGCCAATGCTAAGCATTTTTGAAAACCCACACATTACATTTTAATAAATCATAATTAAAATTGACAAAGGCCAAAAATATTATTTTAGGAATTTACCCCATTTCAAATTCACTGAAGAGCTCACAAAGGACCAGATTGTGAACCATTTGCTCACATTGTTGAACACTTAAACATGACTAGTCCCATTATATTCATTTCAATGAGGCTACGCAGGTAAATAACTGCTCACCAGTGTGCACAAGAGGTTTACAATCTGGTCCAAAATGACAATTCCATTTACATCATAGTTAAAAATTCTTGCTTGGTTATTGCTTATTCATGGAGTATTCATTCACTATCCTGGAGTTGCACATGCTGTAATGCATGCCAGCATTTACTAGTGTCCATTTATTCTGCACTGTAACATTATATGACAATGTTTACTGAAGAGTATTGTTGTAAGAAGAATTAATATTCAGTTAAACGATCATCTGAAGTGTTGCAAATACAACTGTGTGTGAGTGAAATGCTTACAAAACCTAGTGTATTATTTGTTTTTAAAGACATTTTAAACAAGGTTAAGTGACTCAGACGCTTTGCATTTCACGAATAAATTGTGGGATTATTAAATGACACTTTTGAAATAAATTAAGCAGAAAGTATATTGTATTTGTATTGTGTGGTATTCATTTAAGTATTATTCAAAGCTAAAGCACTAGCAAACGTTCTCCTTCATAACCTTGCTTCCCCAGTGCCTCCTCACTCTAGGAGTTGTGTGTCCAGCCAGGCAGATATAAAACTAAAATTGGATGTGAAAATAATTTGAAGGAAAAAATCTCCCTTTAAATATTTCTCATCAGAATAGTCCATTTTTCCCCAGGCAATTTAGAAAACGTGGGAAAGTGTTTTTACTTTACTTTACCACCCAAATGGAAAGTGTCAGTGGCTTGTCTGCCTTACTCAATGTATACTTTGGTCTTGTCCTGGAAACTGGTTACATCGGTGAGTAGTTTCACACTTGTGAATATTCCTAGAAGTTCAGATCAAATCTGTGAGCTATTTTTATGTGGTGTGTTTAATGCTGTTGGCCAGCAGCGTTTCTAACACTGCTCTCCACATAGGGTACACAAAACGTGAATGACCTATATCCCTTAAAAAAAACCAAAACAGCAGTTTTTTGTTACAATTTTAGAGCTACCACATATGGTGTAGTACTTGCAAAATGACATCACACGAATGACAACACCGATTATGCTAATAACAGCACACAGATTTCCAAAGACATCAGCATATCAAAGATTAATTGGATGCCTAGAACCATTTCTTAGGAAGAGAGGGGAGGACTCGTGGATGTCCATGATTTTTGGAGTAAAACAGACACATCCCTGCCCCCGCCCCACCGCATCCAGTTTAGAGACCGAACAGGCCTGTGATGACGGTTTTGTCTGCAAACCAGGCCAGGACTCACTTCCGAAGGGAAAACAGGCGTTTGCTAAAAGGCGGCATAAACTATTTCGCTGGTTCGCCGTTTCATTTCCTGCCCTTTTCCTCGGTCTCCCCCTCTCTGTCCCGCACCCCCCAGAAGTTTGGCATACAGGGAAACATGGGGAGCAGGGAAGAAAGATCCCCACGTAACATTTGATTAACGACAGCGAGTGGCTTTCGGCTCCTCAGCTCTGCAGCTGCAGGCTCGGGAGATTCAGCTTCCCAGCGCCTGCAGCCGGGATCGCGGCTGCTGCCGCTGCCCCGCAACTCAGCTCCAGCTAACGCGCCCCTGGCTGCGGTGGGGCGGCAAGCAGGCTGGGGTGGGGGCAGGGCAGCTCCGCCGAGCCCCGCTTCTTTGCCCGCCATCGGTGGCAGCAGCGGGACCCCCGCGAGCCTTGGCGCTGCTGCCAGCAGCTCCGCCCCGCCGCAGACAATGGGGAGGTTCGAGCCGCCCAGCCGCCGCGGGCCCGGGAGCAGGAGCCTCCAGGCAGGGCGCGGGCAGGCCCCGCCGTTTACTGGCGTTCCGCGCCCCAGCGTTCCCTAGAAGGGAATCCCCGTCACTCACAGAGCCGGGCGGCCAATCAGCGGCCAGGGCAGGGGGTTCCCGCTTTGCCTGGCGCGCGTGCGGTCTGTTTAAATGGCACGTCGGTCCCTCGGGGAATCTCCTCAGGGACAGGCAGGATGAGAGGAGGGAGGAGAGGAGCGCGGCAGAGAGGCGCTGGAGAGGCCAGGGGATAAGGGGGCGCCTAGAGGGCAGAGTGTAGGGCAGGCAGAAGGCGCAGGAGAGCTCAGAGGGTGTATAAATAAGCGGGGTGGCTGCTAGGGGCATCTAGCCCATCAATCTCTCCTTGAAGAGAGGCAAAAAGCCAGATTGGCTCAGGACATTGGTGTCCCAATAGGAAGTGATATTTATTCACATGGGTGCACATAAGTGAATATAGCTACATTATAAATAAGTACTTTTTAAGGTAGGTAATCGTGGCAGGAGCTCATCTTCAAAGATGGAGTGGAAATTAGAAAGATCTGCTTCTAGGAAGGTCAAGACAGATGAAGACATATTGTGGGTAAATGTCATTCATTTCTCTTTTTATTCTAACTCACCCTTGCTTTGCTGGAGTAGAGTTAAGCAAGTATCTTCTCACAGTTGCACAGTGCAATAATTGAGGAACAAATCATAAAGATCATACTTTTTCCTAACTCAGGCAGAACTCATGAAGTCAGCTGAGAGTTTTAGCTTAGCAAGAGTGTGGAAAAGGGCCCACAGACTTCAATAATTTTGGTACAAGAGGGGGAAGGACTGCAGGGTTTGATCTTCCACAAACCTCTGGTTTCATGTGACCAGTGACTTAGACTGGGGTAAAAATTGTTGTTGCTCAGATGACGCCTGAACATTTAACAGCATTGTTTGTACTTCTGTATTTTTTTAAGGAGAAAGTAATGAAAACACTTGGGAAAGACCTTAAGCAGATGAGAAAACAAAGTTTACAGAAGTTGACTAAGGTAAGTACATATACAAAAAATCTGCTTTGTATACTTTTTGGGGGGCAGAGAGGAAGGGACAGAAAAAGTAGAAAATCTGTATAATTCTGAACACAAAAATAAAGATTTAAGAGATTCCCCCCCCCGTGTTATTAGACTTACTACAAATGAAGCTCATTTAACTGCATAATGTGAAACCATAGGAAAATGTACATAAGCTACTCTAGTGGAAAAGTGGCAGTGATATAATGAAAACTTCAGAAGTAGATCCTGGGATTCTTTCTTCATAGGGTTATGGGGACTGATTACTGAATACAAGCTACTTGATCTTGTTGAAGGGGTACAGGCATGTGGGGAGATGCCTGTCCATGCAGCATCACAAGCCAGCTGGCACATACTTGTGTGGTTGCAAGGTAAGGAATAGAAGAAACAATGAAGAGTGAAAACATAGTGGATAGATGTAAACTTCTAGTTTACTATGTGTTAATCACTAACAGCGTGCTTGGCAATGTATAAGATGCAAAATACAGACAGCCCGTACCTCAAAAGCTTAAAGTGTAAATCTGGTGAGTCACTTTAGCTGAAGCTTAAGTGAGATTCAGATACACTTATGGATGGAGGTAATGTAAAGGGAGATTCCTAGACTGGAATTTTTAGAGCAGAAGATAAGCAGGGTGCATTAAAGATACAATATAGTACAGAAGTGTAGTCACTGACATGCAAGTATATTACTTTACTGTTAACATTCATATAGGCAATACTGTTGGGAAGGCACAACGCAAGACTAAACATGCGGAACAATAGCTAAGCTATGGAAAGATGTCTGTGGGACACAGCAAATGGCCAAGAAGCACTGATGGAATGCAAAGATGTGACAGTTTGGCAGTGCATTGCTAGCAGGCTGTAAAGAACTTGATATATGAACAGTTGCTAGCTGCACTCCACATTGTTGCATTTGAAAACATCCTGGAAGTCATGGAAATGGCAACCTCTTGTGGACTGTGATGGGAATCAGATCCATATTAATCAACTCGTTCATTTGTCTGCTGCCTAGCCATGGCAACTGGACAAGTAATTATTTATATAGATGGGTTTTTTTTATATAATTCAGGAGTATTACAAGATAGAATTCCTTTTGAGTGGTAAAAGAGCCCAGTTTTGAAAAGCAAAGAGAGAGGACCACAATCTGTCCTTATTTACATCCATGCAACCTTTTTGGTTCTGCCTTCAGTAACATCCGTACAGCTCACTACCCATATGAGTTCTAAGATCCAAACTTATAATTATTAAATACTGTGAAGGTGAATTTTTACCAGCAACATCAATTTTGCTCATTACGGGCCTGATACAAAGGCCCATTGAAGTCAATGGGATTACTCACATGCTTAAAGTTAGCCACATGCTTAATTGCCTTGCTGAATCAGGGCATGAGTTAGAATGGCTAGCAAAAAAGGGCAGAATTTGGCTTGATTCTGATTTAAGTTACACTAGTGTTAATCCAGGGTAATTCCAGTTAAATCCAGTAAAACTGGCATGAATGAAAAACGAATCTAGTCTAACACTTTCTGAAGTTTTGGTTGACAAGATAGGGGCTGATTCAGATCTCATTTTACACTGCTTTTACACTGCTTTTACACTATTGTATCTGACTTCCTTGGAATTAGTTTGTATTTCCAGTAGTGTAACGAAGATCAGAATCATGCCCTTGATATTTAGTGCATGTAAGTATTTACATATTGAGTTAATTTTGAAAGAGGTTAGCAACATTGACATTAGATGGAAAATGGAGTGATTGCTCAAATGGATCTTTAACTTTTCCAACACTCCACTTTGCAAAGTTCCTGTTAGGAATAAAATTCAGTCACACTGTCTTTAAAAAGGAAAACTGTGGCCTTGCTTAGACTCCCTGTGTCTGATAGGCAGTGTAGTGTTAGCTGGCTGTTTTGTGTGAATCTAGCAGTCTCTACTAAACTGTCACCTGCTGCAGGGCCAGCTCCCTGTTATTTTAATGAGATGAACTAGGAAAGCATCACAACACCAACTTGTGAGAATATTGGTGGTAACTATATGTGTGTGCTAGGAAGGCAGTGTATTGTTAGCTGGTTGAAAATCTGATACCAGCTAACTTACACCTGCTATCTTATTGCACATACTGTAATCATCCAACTGCAGCAAAACTTATTTTACATGGTGCATCTTGTAGGCCCTTTTTTATTTTCTGCTTTAAAGGGTAATATCAAACAATAGTGAAACATAATATTTACTGTTATCACTGTTTCACACACTCCTGTTATCCAAAATACAAAGAGAAAACTTTTGTTTAGCTATTATAATGATTTTTAATTTTGATCAGCACTTGGAGACCAATATGATAGGAGGCCTTATAAATACTTAAGTCAGATAGATAATAGAATTTAAACCATATCAATCACAAATTAACTGTCAGCTTTCTTTTTAGCAGGACAAGCAATGACTTTCCTAAATTCTTTTTTTTTAAAAAATTTCTTGCTGTTTTATATAGAATATGTCAATACATTAATAAAACAACATTGGGCAAAATTTACATTTTTTTCCAATGATCAATTAAAAGCAGATAGAATTTAAAAACTGACAAACTCAAAAGTGTTTAATCAAATGTCCTACAAAATATCCCAAAATTATATTTTTGTGTGATCATGACATTTCCACTATTGTACTGGCCGGGGAGGAAGGAGAATAGTGTCTTGAAAATGGTTCCACCTTTTCCAAATGCCTTCAAAATTGTCAACATCTTTGTGGTTCTGAAGTACTAAAATTGTATGCAGTGTTTCTAGGGGTTCTCATCAGTTCAACAGAGAGAAGAACTCTAACTTGAATGTTGTGATCCTGCATAATGAAGACCAAAGAGATTGACTTTTTTCATGTTGTTACACACACACACACACACACTGCTGGCTACAATCATCGCATTATTTTTTTGCAAGAAGTATCAGCCTCAGACTGAATATTGTTTATCTTTTCCCCCTATCCATACGCTAACACTCTTGATGGGTATAATTCCATTAAGTTCTGAAAATCACTCAATTCCCACTGACTTTCATGGGTGTAAAAGTGCTTAGAACTTTTTGGAACTGGTCCCTTTATCCTTGTGTATCATTTCTCTGTTAGTGATTTTTGCAACATCTGCTAATGTAGCATTACTTGTCAATATTATTAATGTGCTGTTAACTCCTCTTCAGGATCTTTAATGTCTTCTGCAGTACACTTATTGGATGCCTCCCTCAGATCAATGCACTGTCATTCATCATTCACATTGCTAGGCACTCTGTCAGTTTTCAGTTCAAGGGAAATGGTTCATCCCCAGCTAATTTAAATTAATTTTAAAATAAATAAAGTTTGTTTCTTGATAGGAGTATTTCAATATTAATTTAAGGCATCTATAACCCTGATGTCCAAGTGCTGGTATTCATTTGATGAAATCCATGCCTTGTATTTGTATCTAGGCAGTTCTTATTTGCAGAAAACCAGACTATTTCATTATATGAGCTCCCAGATAAGCCAAATAACACATATAGCCCGTCATTCTTGCAAAGTCTCCAAGTGAAGACCTCCCAGTGAAACAGCGTTTGTGTATCTGAGGAGGGCTTGCAGCATTAAAGCCCATAATAGAACTAGTTTTGTGTATGTGCTGATTAGGCAGTGTATTGTTAGTTAGCTGTTGTTCCAATACCAGCAACTAAATACACTTCCACATTAGCGCATGACCTTACATCAATGTTTAGACAAGCGGATTACAAGTGGTTATTATAAGCCTCTCTCTGTAAAGACTGTGGGCCAGATCCTCAGCAGATGTAAATATGTGTTGGCATAGCTCCATTGACTTCAGTGGCAGCTAAGCCAAATTACACCAGGAGAATATCTGGCCTATAGATGTTGTGGTTTGTTTGAGATTAGGAGTTAATATGTTTGAGTCTGATCCTACAAAATTAAACTTATATGAATAAATCACATTGACTTCAAAGGGACTACTTGCACATGTGAGTATTGCTTTTGGTTTGGGCCCTATATGATTGATCCTTGCTAAGTGGAGTACTTCGCATTTGTCCTTATTGAATTTCATCCTATTTACTGCAGACCATTTCTCCAGATCATTTCGAAGTTTAATCCTACCCTCCAAAGCACTCGCATCCCCTCCCAGCTTGGTATTGTCTACCAACTTTATAGGTGTACTCTCTCTAACATTATCTAAATCATTGATAAAGATATTGAACAAAACTGGACCCAGAACTGATCCCTGTGAGGCCCTACTCAATATGCTCTTCCAACTTGACTGTGAACCACTGATAACTACTCTCTGGGAACAATTTTCTAACCAGTTATGCACCCACCTTATAGTAGCTCCATCTAGGCTGTATTTCCCTAGTTTGTTTATGAGAAGGTCATGTGAGACAGAATCAAAAGCTTTACTAAAGTCAAGATATACCACATCTACCACTTCTCCCCATCCACAAGCCTTGTTACCTTGTCAGCCCTATTAAGTTGGTTTGACATGATTTGTTCTTGACATATCCATGCTGACTTTCACCTAAGCTGCCTTCCAAATTCTCAATTAGTTCTTCCCTATTTGTCCAAGTCAAATCTAGAACAGCCTCTCCCCTAGTAGCTTTCTTCACCTTCTCAAATGAAAAAAAATGGTCTCCAGTACATTCTAAAAACTTGTTGGATAATCTGTGCGCTGCTGTATTATTTTCCCAAGCGAGATGATTGTGAGTTCCAGCCTTACAGCAGAAATGGAGTTCATGCCTCAGGCAGACTCTACAGTGTAAGAGTACAGAGGTGTCTTCTTTTTTAAGCATTTTCATGTTGGTGACATTATTAACCATTGGCAGCAGTGTGAACTTACAGGCAACATTAGCAACTTTATGCCAAACTAAGGGTCTGATCCTGCAAAATGCTGAGTGCCTTGCAACTCTCATTGACTTTATTGGCACTCAGCATGTCACAAGATTAGACCCTATATTAGCACTTTAAATAATTTATATTTATTCTCAGTACTGCCATTAAAACCAAAGAGAAATTAAAACACTTGATGGTCTAGTTTCTAGTATCATTTACCAGGAATATATTAAGATTGTCTATACATGCGGTAAAATGGATTCACAGACTGAATGGCCTTTTCAGAGATCTTCTTTCTTTTTCATGATGATCTGCCTGATCAGAGATGCTACTTCTGGCTTGATGTTTTCCATGGGATCTTCAGGTCTCCAAAATTTCACAACTTTACCTTCTGGGCTGACAAGATACTTCCAGAAATTCCACCTAGGCTCTTTCTTTGAAGAATCTGCAGAAAAGGCATCAGATACTTTTAATGGCCTCAAATACAGCTATCCCTGCAATTGCTTAGCCACAGAGCAGCTATTCTCTAACAGCTTCTTTTGAAAGAAGAAATCCCTGACATCTTTAGGCTTGGCAGTTCATAGCCCTGGTATCTCTGGGCTTGCTGCATCAGTTATGAAAGTAAAAAAAATTGTGTCAGCCCTGGCACCTAATTGCTTGAGCCCCAGCACTTATTTCATTACAAATTAAGCACTTCGTAGGAGTCTCTGCACCATCTCTATGCCACTGGAGGATCCTCCTTGCACTACGATGATTGCTCTGGGGCTGGATATGCTAGTTGTGTGGTCAGAATCAGCTGGTGGCGTAGTGCAAAACTGTCCCAGTGTGGCTGAGAATTTGACCTACAAAGTATTAAATGTATAAGAGAATGAAAATATCATCCCCTTTGGGCACAAGCTGCACAGTAAATTCCTTTGAGGTGTGGGACTGCAGGAAGGGAAAGGATGACTTTCATAATATACTTTCAAAATATACAAATAGCGAATAAAGTGATTTTTTGTCTATGTCAAACGAGGTATCGTGTTTTAGAACCGAAAGAGTGAATGTGGTATCTCTCTTGCTGGATAAGTATTTATTTAATATAGTGAATGAGGCATAGTCTGCACTAATTTGCACCATCTGTAATGTAACTGACATCAAACGCTCCCCTTGTCTTCATGATCATAATACACAAGCACTTCTGAGGGGTTATTAGGATTGATGGGAGTATAAACTAGTGCAGAAATTGATCCATTGTTTTTAGTTAGGTGAAAAGAAAACATGTTTGAAATTCAGACTGGTGAAAAGATTTACAAAATCTGCAGTATCTTGTTGTTTTGCTAGTGATATTGCAAATGATTTTTGAACCTTATCTTCTTTAAAAGTACTTAGTTGGCCCCTATCACCAGAGCAGTTAAGGACTGAATGCTCATGGCACCCTGTGAGGCTGGGAAGCATCACTATCACAACTTTCCCCAGTGACTTTGAGAAGGTCACTTACCCTCAGTTCCCCAGATGAGGATCTGAGGGTAAGTGACTTACTCAAAGTCGCAGGGGAAAGTTGGGGCTGAGCATAGAATTATGACCAGACAGCAAGTGTGAAAAATTGGGACTGGGGGTTGGGGTGTAATAGGAGCCTATATAATAAAAAGACCCCCAAATCAGGACTGTCCCATATAAAATCGGGACATCTGGTCACCCTACATAGAATTGGACATATCTGTCCCAAGTTATGGGCTAGTTCAGAGGTAGGCAATCTATGGCATGCATGTCAAAGGTGGTTCACAAACTGATTTTCAGTGGCACTCACACTGCCCAGTCTGGGGAGCTCTGCATTTTAATTTAATTTTAAATGAAGCTTCTTAAACATTTTAAAAACCTTATTTACTTTACATACAACAATAGTTTAGTTATATATTAAAGACTTATAGAAAGAGACCTTCTAAAAATATTAATGGATTACCGGCATGTGAAACCTTAAATTAGAGTGAATAAATGAAGACTTGGCGCACCACTTCTGAAAGGTTGCCGACCCCTGGGCTAGTTCCCTAATAACTGGAACATCCTTCCTCCATTATACAGAAATTCAGTGGGAACCAAAGACAGATCCAGAGCAAATTGAAGTCAGTGGGAGTCTTTCAATTGGCTTCAATAAGCTTTGATTTAAACCTTAAATAAATACAGCCTCATTCCCATTTGTGAGAATAGAAGGCCCATCCCTACAAACCCCTGCTCATGTGAGTTCTCAAGCGAATGAGGCATCGTTGTGTGAATAGGTTTTGCAGATTTGATCCCAAAATTTACAAAATGAGTTAATGCAAACGAGTGATTGTTTCCCACTATTCATGCATAACTTGCATCTAAGTCAATAAGATATACATGTTTGGTAAGAGGGGGATTTGCTGATCTACACATGTTTGTATTAACTGTTGGAATATTAAGAAATATAAGACAATAATGGTGATACTTCTCTATTAAATTCTCTCAGAATTGTTAATAGTTAATATAGTTTTGAACAACTTTTAAAATAGACTGTTTTTTTACTGATAATAAGAAATAGACAACAGTTAAATCAGGCCATTACATGTTTTCTTTAAAAATAATATTGGAAAAATAATATTTATTTAAAAATAACATTTTGATTAAGAGGAACTTCATATAAATTTGAAAAGATTTGGTTTAACGTTTTAGAAACTGTTGATTAATTCCTAGCACAGGGGTGGGCAAACTTTTTGGCCTGAGGGCCACATTGGGTTTCTGAAATTGTATGGTGGGCCGGTTTGGAGAGGCACAGCTTCCCCTAACAGCCAGGCGTGTCCTGTCCCCTACCCCTTATTTGACCCCCACCTGCTTCTCACCCTCTGATGGCCCACCCAGGATTCCAGCCCCATCCAAACCCCCTGTTCCCGGTCCCCTGATGGCACCCCCGGGACTCCTGCCCCATCTCCTTCCTGACTGTCCCTTGGGACCACTCTCCCCATTCAACTCCCTGATCCCCACTCTCTGACCGCCCCGACCTCTATCCATAGCCCCGCCTCCTGACCACCACCCCAAACTCCCCATCCCTCTATCCAATACTCCTTACCGCTCTGCCTGGCGCGCCAGTGGCTGGTGGCACTACAGCTGTGCCACCCAGAACACCAGGACAGGCATCCATGCTGCCCAGCTGGAGCCAGCCACGCCGCCGTGCAACACAGAGCACTGGGTCAGGTCACGGCTCTGCAGCTGTGCTGCCTGGCAATAGCTCGCAGCCCTGCAGCCCAGAGTATTGTGCTGGCAGTGCAGTGAGCTGAGGCTGCGGGGGAGGGAGAAAAGCAAGGGAAGGGCTGGGGATTAGCCTCCCAGGCCAGGAGCTCAGGGGCCAGGCAGCGGGGTCCCATGGGCTGGATGTGGCCTGCGGGTTGTAGTTTGCACACCTCTGTCCTAGCAGATGGAAACTGAGCTGTCTTCTGTCCCTGTTCCTTCTCCTCCCTCCCTTCTCATTCCTTTACCTTTCTGTTCTTCTGCCATTTTTTCTGTTCTCCCCTTATGTTTTGGGGAAAAAATCAATACAATATAAATGAAAAAATATTGCAGTTATATGCAGGATGATATATAATAGGCAAATATTTACCTATCAGAAATTTAAATGCAGGTTCTGTTTCAGATCCTAGAATCTTAATTTTGTGGAAAATAGGAAAAGTTGCTCCGTAGTTTCCCTTGGCAAAAGATTCTATTTCCCGGCTTGAGCTAGGCTCCGATTCTCCAAACTGATTGCACGGAAAGGCCAGCACAGTGAAGTGGTATGGACCAAACTCTCTGTGTAATTCCTGCAGCGCGTTGTAATTTTTGTCTGTGTGCTGGCAGTAACTAGCCACGTTTACAACCAAAGACGCCTTCAGAGAAACAGAAGGTGGAACATTTAGAAAGAAACTGCAAATTCCTAAATTACTTCGTCTTAAAGATATAACTTCCAATAGCATAATCTCTCCTGTTTGAATACTATCTGTGACCATCAAAACATAATCTCATTAGATAAAGTAAGACTATCAGAAGCTGAAATCAGGTATTCTTTAAGGGACATTCTTTAAATAAAAATCATTAGACCCTTGAAAAGGATAAAATATTTTTTAATTACAGTTTTGTTTTAAAAGCACACATCCAAAGTCAGACATTTAAAGTTTGTGCATAATAAATAGTCTCACATTATATATTTTAGATCAGCCTCTAAAATATAATTGCAATATGCTGACATTGTTAGCTACTGTGATTAAAATATATTTGTTGCATTGTTAGAGCATTTGTTTTAACAAATCATATTAAATGACCATTTTACATTATTTATTATCACTAAATTTAATACAGCAAGTTAAAATTCCTCTGTACTGCTGGCTTAGCACTAAATACTGAAGGAACAGGGAATTTTAGCAAACATCTCTATCTCCCCATAATGCTACAGTGTTTTTACCATATATACATTGAGTATATCTGTTGCCCTCTAAAGACTTATTAAACAAAGAAATAGTGCTTTGAAGATATAACTTACTTTGCCTCTGTACTTCTCCAGAGAAACGGTCCTCCCTCTGGAATCCTTCACTTCAAAAGAATAAAAATCTTTGATTTTAGGTTTTAAGAATTTGAGCTGCAATAGGCAGAGCATCACTGTACACAAAACCATCGACAAGAAAATAACAAACACCCTTACTTTGGGCACTGAAAAACATTTTAAAGGATAAGTTGTGAGAGGCTCCATTTTGGAGAATTTTGAGAGAAGTCTCAGTAGGCCTGGAATTTGAGGAGGAGCTGAAACATGAAACCTGCAACTGCTCTACACAGCATTGTAGCTGCTCATTTTGTCCCAAATTTAGGAGAAATGTTTCAGGGTTTGAAAACTGCTGCTGGTTCTCTCATACATAAGCCAGTATAAAACACTACTTTGAAAATATGCATAACTGTCTTTCAGTGAGATAGAGATAAATTAAAACTTAGTGCCAATTATGTTAAAAAAATAATTCCACTTAACTAACCCACACAAATAGACTCCGAGAGCATGTTCTCTTGTCATTGACATTCATTTTACATCCATGTAACACCACTGACTTCAAGGGAGATAGGGCTTGATCCAAAGCCCATTGAAATCAGTGGAAACATTTTGGGTCTGTTGTGCAAATGCCTGTGCTTTTTGTACATAAAATTGTTCATAAAAGTCAGCAAAAGTGAAAGACCAAATTAGTCCAGACAAAAATGGTCTATTGACTCCACCTCAGGACTGTATTAAGACTGTGACTGGAAATAAATGGAGAATAGAATTGGAAATTAATAGACCCAAATTGGTGTATGGGAAATTAGGTCTAATTGGCAAACAAAATAATAAGGGGATAGGTTATTCTGCCCACCACTCCCTTTTGGAGTTTTAAGAGCACACATGGCGCTTAAAAGGCTTTGGGGTAGGTGGGGAGGATCAAAATAGTAGAGAGATGGGGAACTAGAAGAAGTGAGATTTACCATCATGGCTTCCACTTCCATCGTCTGGGACTCCAGAATCTACCACAACACTGTTGGACCTCCACTGTCCTGATCCTGAGAGATGTCCTGGCCAGACTGGGCCAGGAAGGGTGACCTAGATGACATAATGGTCTCTGTCTAAATTCCAGATGTCTCCTAGAATATGAAACTTGGTTTCCTGCTGTCTTTCCTTGTTTATTCTCTTTCCCATCTCTCTTCCTTTCCTTCTGTTTTATAAAAATCTGTTTTCACCACCCAAGACTGCATCTTTTGCAACACTGCTGAGAGACCGTGACCATCTAGGCAACTAAAAGCAATGTATTAAACAGCTGGATGCTGGTATAAGTTTGCCAGGTTTTGGAGTGTCTGATAAGACTATGTGCTGAGCCCATGTCTCTTTAGCAATGAGATTGCAGGTGAAAGTTAGCACCAGAGACAGAAGCTGAATTTTCTATCTTTGCTGTTCTCTTCTCTTCCCTTTGGTACGTGTTTGACTTATTTTGTCTTCAAAGAAATGAGACTGTACTTTTAACAACAACAGGTCCAGGCCTTCTCAACTTCTTTTCATTTAATCAAAAAAGGCTAGTTATTATTATCATTAATACCATCTAAAAGACTATCAAACTGAAGGATTTCCAGATAAAACTATAAAGGAAAATATAATGAGGGATATACTTTATCCTTAATTAATACTTTACATTTCAAATGCTTTAACTGTTTTTTTTCTGTATGTTTAATGAAAAGTTAAAAAGATTTTGAATGATGAGTTTGTCATGGAACTAAGTAATACCGTTACCTAAGCCCCTGAACTGTGTTCAGCTGTTTAGTGTTGTACAGTGACAGAGTCATACTAACACCTTTTACTCTCTGAGCCCATTTATTCCATTGAATTTGACACAAAAGGTCCCAATGAGCTTTGGGTCCCATTGACTTCAATGAGCTTTGGATCAGGACATTAATCTGGGTTTACCCTTGAGAGAAAGCTCAAGCTCAATCCATTTTGGGAGGGTGGGTGCGGTGTATGGAAAGCTAGCACAGAAGATGGGCATAGTTTTGCTACTGTGTATCTGGCTTTTATTTCTGACTGAGGACTGGAGAGGACGAAGGGAATCGTCAGAAAGAAGTAAAGTTGGTGGAGGTTTGGAATCCCAGATATAGGCAGGTTAATTCCAGGCAAGCTTCTCAAGAGAAATGTGAAGATGCTCTACAAGTATTTTAATAGCACAATTCTGAAACCCTCTGCCTTTATTGTATTTTTTTAAAAATAAGTCTTCTGTGTCATTCTGGATCACACCTGTCAATTCCCAGTACCTGAATTGACATTTTTGAAGGCATCACTACATACCTGTGGCAAAAGTTGCTCCTACTGGATTTTTTAGTCTTTTCTTTTCCCTTAATTTGTTGGTTTTCTTCTTCTTTGTTTTTCCTTATTATCTACCCACATACTTGTTTGCATAGCTGCATACCTGAGTTCAGCCACTGAGTCTCAGAAGTTTCCTGCTTCTAATACCGCAAAAGATTTTCTGGAGGAAAGATGATTTAGGGGTTGTGGGTGCTAGTCCAGAACTTGGGAGACTCAGGTTTAATACCCTGACCTATCACAGACCACCTGTGTGAACTTGGGCAAGTCACTTAGCTTGGCTAGGCTTCAGTTCCCTGTCTGTGAAATGGGGGTAATAGTTTTGGCCTACCTTGCAAGGATGTTATGAGGCTCAATATGTTAATGATTGTGAGATGCTCAGTTACTATATAAGAATCTAACAGTATATGTACTGTGATAGAGGAGGGTCAGGGAGCAGTGATGAAGTGCTTGAAGGGACATATGTAAGCTCAAGGCTAATTAAGGCATGGCTCCCTGTAGACTAGGGAAGGTGGCTGCAGGTTAATTGGAGCACCTGCAGTCAATTAAGGCCCTGTTAGGAACCCAGTCAAGCCCCCCTGCTTCAGGCAGACAGGGGAGGAGGGAGAAGGAGAGAGAGAGAGAGAGAGAGAGATGTGCGGGGGATGGGATAGGATAGTATGGGAGCTTGGAGGTGTGCCTCAAGACTTGGAAAATCAGAGAACCAAAGAAAGAGGGACCCTGCCCCAGCAGGGGAGGGAGACTCCCTTCCCCAGCCTCTAAAGGACTGAAGGTACCTCTCCCAGGGGGGAAGATGGTAAGAACCTGCAGGGATTGAGAGGGTTTGGAGCTCAGAGTGAGGAGCAAATCCAGACCCATCCGCTACTTCCCTCCTTTACTACCTTCCTGGGCTACTAACGTGGCCATTGGCACCCCAAGGGCAGGGGCAAGGGATGGCATCTTAACTCCCTGCCAAGAAAAGTGCAGGACCCACCATACTAATGTTGGCCATCTTGTCACAGTACATGTACAGTGCTTCAGTGGCACAGCTCCTACCTATTGATTTTATTTGGGCTAGATTTTCCATTTTTTGAAGTGTGCTTGTTTGACTTGGAAAACCTCCCTACCTTGCCATTTCATCATGCTTTTTTTCTCTTTGCTTACTGTTTCCTTTTGTGTTTAGTGCTGTACATATCTTCTCTGACTCTGTAGTTTCCATGCAGAGTTTAAGAATTTTATTTTCCTTATTTCAGATGCTTTGCAATTTGCATAATCCCTTTTAAAAATCTCCCCATCAAAAGTGAAATATCTGAGTGCTGGATTTTGGTACTATCCTTCCCTACAAGGGTGTTGAAACTTAGTTAGAATGTGTTTGCTATTACTTAGTGCAGGGTTGGGCAAACTACGGCCCGCGGGCCAAATCCGGCCCGCGGGCTCCTCCCAACCAGCCCCCGAGGTCTGGCTGGGGAGGCTGCTCCGGCCCCTCCCTAGCTCTCTCCCTCCCGCGCGGCCTCTGTGGGTCGCACGCAGCAGCTCTGGGCGGCGTCGCTGCGCAACCGCATGGCCCACAGAGGAGGCTGCTCTGGCCTCTGCCCCGCTCTCTCTCTCCCCCGCGGCCGCGGGAGCAACAGCTCTCAGGGGCGGGGCTGCGAGACCGCGTGTTTGGCTCCGGGCCAGACAACGCTGTGCGCTCCAGCAGATCAACGCAGCTTGTCTGGCTGTGGGCCAGACATGCTGTTCTTAGCAGTGGTGGGGTAAGCGGGCTGTGGCGGGGCCGGGCCTGGGGCTGGGAGTTGGATAAGGGGGCAGAGGGTCTTGGGAGGCAGTGAATGGGGGGTTGGATGGCATGTGGGAGTCCCAGGGGCCTGTCAGGGGGCAGGGGTGTGGCTAGGGGTCAGGGAGCAGGGGGGTTGGATATGGGGGTATGGTCCTGGGGCGTGATTAGGGGGCAGGGGGTCTCTGGAGTTGGGCAATCAGGAGAAAGGAGCAGAGGGTTTAGGGAGTGGGGGCTTGAGGGGGTGTTTAGGGGGAGGGGGTAGTCGGGACAAGGAGTGGGGAGGCTTATATGGGGGTAGGGTCCTGCGGGGGGTCAGTTAGAATGGGAGGATCTCCAGAGGGGTCGGTCAGGGGACAAGGAGCAGGGAGTTGGAAGGGTCGGTGGTTCTGAGGGGGCAGTCAGAGGGCCGGATTGGGGGCGAGGCCTTCCCTACCCGGCCCTCCATATAATTTTGTAAACCCGATGTGACCCTCGAGCCAAAACGTTTGCCCACCCCTGGCTTAGTGGCTCAATGATAATTATACCTTGAACCAACACCTGCGTGCTATGTAGTACTACGATGAGAGTAGCTGCTCCTCTTCTGTGCTCCAGAACTAGTTGATCCTGTCAAACTGTCCTGCAGTGGCATGAGTAGCAACTTCAGGGCAGCCTGTTAAGAAGCAGGGCACAAACCCCAAATTAACTGTGAGTTCCATACTTTGATTTCATAAGCCAATTATCATGTGTGAACTCTTCAAGCACTATAAGATCCTTAACATGTCACAGACAATCTCCTTGAGTACTCTCTATCTTGCACCCAAGTAAGCTTGGCTTTATGGTAGATGGTCCCTTGCACCAAAAATCACAACAATATTCAAATTACCCCCAGTCCCAAAGGACCAGTCATTTATCCCAGGTCAGCTGCATCTTAGATCTCACACCAAAGACAATACTTGTAGCCAATCCCACTAGGGCAGGGGTTCTCAAACTTTGTGAGTTTGAGACCCCTTTTTGCTCTTCCGTGCATGCTGTGGCCCTGGGGCATGTCCGCCGAAATGCCGCCAAATTGAGCACTTCTGGTTTTGGCAGATACGCACTGCTTCTCTGTGTGTTCACCAAAATACCACCAAAAACGGAAGTGTTCCACTTGGCGGCTTTTCGATGGACACACTCTGGCATTCGGAGCATCCGCAGAAATGCCACTGAATGGAAAGTAGACTCGCAACCCCCGGGAATTGCCCTGTGACCCCCCCCACAATTTGAGAACCCCTGTACTAGGGAAACAAAACAAGAGAGTTATTCACAAGACTAAAGCAGATAAACATACACACACACACAAGTGAGTTACAGTTGTAAATTGCAAAAGGTAGTAGTGTCTATAATAAACAAACATTATATGTCTCTTAGGGCTAACCCAGCTAAACACTGGGGGTCTCTTACTTATGCCTAGAAAATCTTGTCCTTGAGAGTCCAAGCAACAAAGAGATACAGTTTCTTGTAGCCAGAAGCTTGATTTCTTTTCCCTCCTCTGAGCTGCCACTTCAGCTGATGGGAGGAATTCACTTGAACTTGTCCTCTTCATGAACAGGGAGAACAATCAACAAAGTCTTTTGTCCTCTGATGTTCCATAGTAAGTTGTCTGATGGTGATGGGCCTTCTCTGTTGGGCAGAACATCACATCTTTTGTTGTAAGTCAGCATTTCCCACTAATTAACAACTCACTCTGGTCTAGTGATTTAAAGTCACAGTCAGTGGCTTACAATGCAAACACTCAAATATTACCTTACAATATAGGATACAGATATTATAAGCATGGGTGGTGGGTATAAGAGGCTTGGAGAGGCTAAGGGTATGGTTACACTTACAAGATTATAGCGCTATAGGTTATAGCGGTCCCCTTATACAGTAATATGTATAGCGCTATTGTATGTCCACACTCAGATGCTCCTGCGGTATAGCATGGCCACATTTGGGGCACTTAATGCGGCATTAAGAGCAGCGCATTAGGGCAGGTATCCCAGCATTCAGCTGGGTGCAACGTGCTTTTTAAACGAGGGGGGTGAGGGGGGACGCGTTGTGTGTATGCGGAGGGAGAGAGACAGTGGTTTTTCCGTTTTTCTGAAAGCCTGTCAGTGAGCCTCCCTTCACAGAAGGCTTTGTTTTCACACAGGCTCCCTCCTTAAACATTTGCATTGCTTATCTGCCGAGTTAAGAAAGAAACTCTAAAGAGGTACTTCCGCATTCCTCCAGCCGAGTTCAAAACAAAGGGAAGAGACGTCAATTGCCTTAAATGGCTCTAGGCATCTCCAGAGATTACTTGTAGCGCAGTGGGTGTCCACATTCTTGCTGTAGCGCTACAGCAGCTGCGCTACAGCCCTTATTGCCCATGGGGAGGTGGATTAATAATAGCGCTATAACTCAGCAGTTATAGCGCTATTAGTGCCTTGCCAGTGTGGACGGGAGTAGGTTATAGCGCTCGTGGGGGCTTTATAGCGCTATAAAGTGCCAGTGTAACCATGGCCTAAGCCTCCCCAAATAGGACAAAAAATACCAGATGTGGTGCACCGCCCTTTGCAGGCCAGCCAGTGCCTTTGGAGCACCAGTGGCAGAAGCTCCTGAGATGTGTGTGGGGTCCACTGACACTGGACCGTGGCCCTGCCCGTGCTCTGTCCCAAGACTCCACTCCCTCCTGACCTCTTCCCCCTTTCCCCTCCCCCACAAGTGTCACTGCTTCCTCCCGAAGCCTCCCCTTGCTCCGCCTCTTCCCACCCATGCTCTGCCTCTTTCCCCAAAGCCCCCTGTGCCCGCTGCTCGGAGAGAAGGGACAGAGAAGAGAGGGCTGAGGGGCCCCAGGAAAAGAGGCCAAGCAGGGGCAGGGTCTCAAGATGGAGCGGGTGTGGCCACAGTCCAGGTGCCAGTGGCCTCCCTACTTATAGGAAACTTCTGGCATTCATGCCCAGCCACCCCAAATGCAAGGGTCACACACCGCCTATCGGTTATAACCCATATGGCAACTTACAAGCATTCTATAAAGAATAAACACTAAGCACATTTTACGACCTTAATACCTGTTTTAACAACAATAATGTACACATGTGAGACTGACTAATTCCAGCTATGTATTTGTCAGTAGACAAGTGAAGTGTGGGGGACCTTGGCATAAGCTGGCACCTGGTTTGCCAGTGTCACAGATCCACAAACCATTCATTTAATGCATTAAGAAATTGTGTCCTGAAGTGACCAGTTTATATGTGAGAAGTTGAAATGACCCATTATTGCTTTATTAGTTGTACTTAGCTCTTTGGTCTCTCCTAGCATTGTACACCCAGTGTTTTTCTCCGAATCTGGATGTCAGTAGTATGCTTTATATTTTGATGGCTTTGGAATTGTATACAGTGGTGCTGTATTGTCCTTTGGGGAAAATCTTGCTTCTTTAATGGGGATCTAAAGGACCTTGTTAGTGGCACTCATGTGCACCCACATGCCAATAGCCATAGGAGTTCTGAGAGGGGTTGAGGGAGAAGCAAGGACAGAACACTTGGATTTGTGATCACCTGGATCCACTAGCAATTCCTCTTAATAGAGCAGAGGCACAGGCACTGCAGAAGCTGCAGTTGTGTTCACAGAACAGCTGTGCTGCTACTCTGCAGGTCATGGGGAGAAAACTTCCTTCCAGGCAGCTCCCAGAGATATCCCCTGCACAACCTGCAGTTACATGGGCTACATGCTGGGAGGCAGGATTGCCTATATGCATTAACAGCGAAAAGCCTTTTCTAAAGATTTATAAAGTGATGTAAGTGCCAACACTATATTAAGTCACAAGATCTTGTGTCAGTCATTTGGATTGTTTGACAATCCATGGGTTTAATAACCATTTAACCTTCCTATCACATAATTATTACAGCTAAAGTCTCTACTCTTTTAAATAGACACCTGACTCAGGAAAGCCCACCTATTCAAGATTTAAAAGTTGCATTGTGAAGAAACTGACATCCAGTGTTCCTGTTGCTAGTAGCCCTATCATCACAAGATGGCAGCAGACGCATGCAAGAAATCATGAAGAGCAAACTTTCACAGAGTGTCAGCCTATTAATCTCTTTCCAGCGGATGGGTCTGAGCTAGTAAGGACTCCTGCGAAGATCTCAACAATCCCAGGTCAGTCTGCAGGTAGAAGAACAGCATGGGGACTGGATTACTCTGGGGATTCACAAGGGCCTCTAAAGTCCCTTGTTAATCTGCATCCAGCCAAAGCTGGTAGTGACCAAAAGTGGTGGGTTCAGTGTCCCACCTGAGATGTGTGTGTTGATGTCAGTCCCGTTCCTAGGGGATAAGTATTACTATTGGAGAGACAAGGTGACCAAGGTAATATCTTCTGTTGGCCCAACTTCTGTTGGTGAGAGAGACAAGCTTTCAAGCCACACAGAGCTCTTCTTCAGGCCTGGGAAAGGTACTCCCAGCATCACTTGTACATAGCAGCGTAGGTGTGCAGGCACTTTAGAAGGAGAATAAAAGCACAGGGCCTGATTTATCTTAGTGGAATTGCACTGCTCCTAAACTGGCGTGAAAGGAGAAGCAGGCCCATGACCCCATCCTGTGGAATGTACAACCTGGCATAAATAGGGCATGTCATGCTGGTGATACAGGGAGAGGTGAGATCAGGGAAGGCAAGGTGGGGAGGAGAAGAGCCCAATCCTTGTGTCCAGGAAAGCTGCTTTCAGTGTAGGACCACTTTGGACCCTTGGTCCTGGGGGTAGATGGGGGCTGAGTGCTCTAAAAGGCACTGGTTTGTAACAGTATCTTCAGTGCTTTCACACCAGCTAGGATTGTCTGGAATGCTAATGCTCAGTCTGTAAGCGAGTTTCTTGGTGGGGAAGGTGATACTCCCTCACTGCAAGCTGCAGGTTCAGACATCTGTCAGATCATTTCCTGGCCTGGCTTGAACCAGCTCTGGCAGCCCGGAGCTTGTGTGGTGTGTAGAGGGACTTGGGAGGAGAGCCAGGCTGGTGTCTGTCCTTGTGTGTGTTGGCAGAGAGGAGTTATGGGGGAGCAGGTGGTGAACTGGCTGGACCTATGGTAGCTTTAACTGAGGCTGTGTGGGTCAGCTGAACTCAGTGCTGGCTCCCATGAAAAGGGGACATGGTTTCCTTGTCTCTTCTGGTACCTAAGATTTGGTTCCCATATGCAGCAATATCACTCATTGCATGCACACAGTTGGCTGAATTATGGGACAAAGTGAGATCCATATTTACCTGATTCAGGATGCAAATCATTAAACACCTAATAAAGGTTGCTCCTAAAAATAGAGAGTGGGTTGTCACCCTATTCCTTCCTGCCAAAGACTGCTAGGGACACTTGCAATGTGTGTCACTTTCCTCTATTGAATGGAATGTCACAGGTGTGCAAGAGTGTGATCCTAACTCTCTAGTCTCTGGCTCACAAAGAAAGCATAAACCTTAAACAAAATGAGTTCTCCTTCCTTTAGCTTTACTGGTAGAAGCTAGTCTATCCGATGCAGAAATCCCTGCGTTCCATTTCTGATGGCAATGGTGAAGTCATATGTAGCCATGGGATCCTTGCCACCAGTCCCAGGAGACATTTCCTCTGGGGCTGAGTGTAGCACTAGTTACTACCAGCCATGAAGCTTGGGATCAAGCTATCGACATAACATTTGAATTCTCTCTGTGATAGTGCATTGTTCTACTAACAAAGCATCAGGCCAACTCTCAGGATTAGTGTTACCAAAGAATCTGCTCTATAATGAAAAGGAACAATACAAGCATTGGGCAAATGTACTAGTATTTTAAGGAAATCTATCAATTAAAACCTTTTTTGCAGTATCCTTTCAGGTGCCTATCAAAAATTCTACTAACGACCCTTATATCATTACTAATGCCACAGCCAGGTGTCATGAGACAACTTACTTACAAGGAAGAAATGAAAGGAGAGCTGAAATTGCAAAGAAGCAGGTAAGTAACCTAACATTGCATATGTGCTGACAGGATTTCTATTAAACTCTCTTCTGATATTTGCATTGTTAGTATATTTTGTTACCTTGTCCTTGTCCCAGAATCTCCTGCTTATTTTCTACTTTTCTAACATGTAAAATAGTGACAAGAATAGCGGGCGCCAGCCCAGCCTTCTAGATAAGTGTAATTAAAAATTGCTCTGTCACTGTGGTTAACTTACATTCATGTTCCTCTGCTTCTCCAAACTATAGAGGAACAAGGATGGTGGGGCGATATCTAAATTTAAAGTTTTATTGAAAACTCACTTCTCCCATGAAGAACATGGTGCTGATCCATGTCAATAAAATGTTTCACCACATCGTTAAACACAAACTACACTTTCTCCCTCTCTTCTATTTTAGTTCTATCGGCTTGGACTCTCAGTACAATCTTATGTTGTTCATTTGCTCAGTCTGTAAACTGTTTGGGTCAGTGACAGTGTGATGGCTGCCATCTTTGCTAATACACTGGGGTTTGAACAGGGGACCTCTAGAGATAAAAGCATGAGCTAAAGAGTCAAGGTTGTATAGCTAGGGGCTGGAGCAATTGCTTCTCCCTTTGGTGACAGACTTTGCTAAGGAGAATGAGCCTATGCAGATCTACCAGTGAGTAATTAATTGCCTAAGGTGGCAGTTAATTATTTAAGGAACACCTGGGTCTAATTATGGTCGTGAGGGCCCAGTCAGGATGTCCTGGAATACAAGAAGTTGTTGAGGAAAGGGGCTTCTCAGGGGGGGCTGGCTAGAGAGTCCACCAGGAAAGGAGATCTAATTAGAGTTGTCACCTCTGAGGAACAAAAAACAGACGATAAAACTGGACAGCTCACAGCGTGTACTTAGCACCTTACAGATTTCCCAGGATATCTACCTCAAAGGAACAATCCTGGCGAAACTGGAGGGGTGGTAACCTGAGATCTAGGGAAGGTGTTCCTAGGAGGAAGACATTCAAAAACGGAAGCATTAAAACCATCAGGCTCTAGGAATATCTTGTCCTGGAGCAAGGACAACAGCAGGAGGTCCACACTGCAGAAAGACTATACTCTGCTCTGGAAAAGAGTTGCAGTAGCTTGATCGCTGGGATGACCCTGAGCCCAGAGAAGGAACCCTTCCCCCAGGTCATGGCAAGAGGCTTGACTCCAGAGTGGGTTCTGAGTCAAGAGGACTATCAAGGAAGCTTGAGGGAGGAGATTGATGGATGCAAGTGGGCACAGGTTGATTAAGACTAACTTGGTCCACTGGCTATGATGTTTGGGGTGAAGACTTGGTTGTGTGTCCGTTTGGCCTTTGGTTAAATGAATTAGAGCCCTGAAGGGGCATCATTCACTATGTAAAAGCCTTGTTGAACTCACTAAAGTCCGTTAAGGGAAACTGAGGCAGATATGTACCCACAGTTTGGCACCAGATACCTGGAAGTGCTCCAGGTTTGTGTCCATATGTATTTTTTATTAAGGTGAATAATAAAGAATAATGATGTGCCATTTTCACATAATCTTTTTTGTGACCACACCCACACTTTAAGGATGGAGCATAGTTGTTAACTCTGAATGTTTTTGCTTCTATTGATTTGTGTCACATCATTAACATTATTTAAACACAAATGCTAGGCTCCACTATCAGCACACGAACAGGCAAACTATTGTCAAGTTTTTAGTAAGTGTCACAGCAAAGGAGAGTTAGTGTGGGCGTCTTTTCTATAATACTGAAAGAAGAACAGAAAATAGTGGTCAGCGCTGACTAGAAATATATGGGAAGATGCTCTAATAATTTTCTACAGGTATAGTAATGAATAAGGCTGCTTGGGCGGCCCTGGGGTCAGTCACAGAAGTTGCAGAAAGTCACAGAATCTGTGACTTCCATGACAGACACAGAGCCTGAGTAATGAATGACCATTTAAGGTGATAAATAGTGCGCATTCTGCCTGATAGCATAAGGGGGTGGCGCAGATCAAGAATGAAAGTTTCCTGGACATTCCAGTGAATGTATGGTCCTTTTGTGGTCCAAAAGATTATTTTCCCAGGTATATAGTATGTTTTCCATATAAATGTCGGCACTAATCTTGAGTGGTTGGTGAAAGCATCAACTATATTTCCATCTGTCTGAAAAAAATATTACAGACCAAAATGACATTTCTTTGACCTCATAACAAGCTCACAGAGAAGCTATTATAATATTATTCAATGCCATATGAATAAACATTTTGGCCTCTTGTTAGCATCACATTTTAAGAGTAAATGTGTTGTTAGGGATAGGTGAAGACGTTAGGATCAAATAAGAACAGACCTGAGCCTTTGCCAAATCTTGGCCATAATCCTAAACAGGTTTTTTTTAAGACTGAAAAGGTTCCAGTAACAGTTGGCTTCCCCACCTTACTTTCCATTATCACATGCTTAGCGTTTTCTGATTATATCTGACTCCCAACACAGGGAGTATCAGAAATCGTATTAAAGACCCCATTGCCATGAGATAAGCAGCCCTGATTTTCAGCACTATGAGATTCGGATGGTTTTGACAAGGTTTGGATAAACTTTTGGATGGTAAATAGGTGGTCTGTGGAGGGAGGGTGGTGTTGAGATTAAGGCACATGGTTTGGAGATTAGAGACGGATAGTCTACGCTTCGCTTTGGGACAGACCCCTGCCTGACAGTAGCCATATCACTCAACCTCTTTGAACCTCAGTTCCCTCATTGGTAAAATGCAGAGGATAATACAAGGATATTGTAAGGGTTAATTCCTGAGTGTTTGTAAAGTGTGCTGAGTCCCTTAGATCAGCGGTTCTCAGCCATGGGTCTGGACTCCCCTAGGGGGCCTCAAGCAGTTTTCAGGGAGGCCTCCAAACAGGGCCAGCATCAGACTCACTAGGACCCAGGGCAGAAAGCCAAAGCCCCACCACATGGGGCTGAAGCCCAGGCTTCTGAGCCCTGCCACTGGGGGCTGAGGCTGAAGCCTGAGCAGTTGCCCTGCTTGCTCCCTCCTAATGCTGGTCCTGGCTTTTATATGCAGAAAATCAGTTACTGCGACACAGGCCGGGTGTGGAGTTTTTATATCATGGGGCGAGGGGGAGAAGCTCAGAAAGAAAAAGATTGAGAACGTCTGACTTAGATGGAAGGGGCTATGGAAGTGCACATAAGGATGTCATGCATAATACTTCAAAATTCTTCCTCACTAAGGTTTTCATTTGAATATATTTGTAGAAATGTCTTACTCAGCTGGTAATGCTCCAAGAGGGTGGATTCGGCATCCCAGAAAATAACGGTGTAAAGATCTGTGGAAACGCTGAGTGTATTTGGAAAGGTATGCGACTGGGACAGTGAATGCTAGTAGTATATCTTGGCAATAAGGACAATATAGGATGTAACCTGGGAACCAAGAGGATTCTTCGGTTATCATCAGTCTTATTTTATCTACTGTTCATGGAAGATGTTAATTTTGTTTTGATGGTATAGTCATTTCTATGCATCTCAAATTCTCAGCAGTTAGGTCCTGATCCAAACACTTGTAATCAACGGGAGTCTTTCCGTTGACTTTAGTGGTAGTAGATCTGGCCCTTAGTAGAAGACTGCACGGATACTAATAGCCATGCTGATCAGCTGAATGCTCCATTGTTATTGACTTTAATTAGGAGTCAAAGCAACAGAAATATTTCTCAAGAGTTTCTTTACACTAGCTGGATAGAAAGATTTCTTCCTCTCTGTGCTTTCTGCTTCACTAATTTTAACTAGTGAGAGGCTCAAATATCTGATTTTTGTTTCAGGGACCCTCAATATGGAAGCTTAAATATGTGGGATGCAAGGTACTATTTAGGGAGACAGCAGTGGGCAACTGTTTGCCCCCAGATTTTGGTAATCCTTGCTGGTATTCTGACTAACTGAGAAATTTTCAAATTTGATCACATGTGACTGCAGGAAAGGAACAAGAAGCCCTGCCCCCATACAGTTTTACATGTCATTGTGGAACTTTGGTAATTGCCCACAGAAATGGCTACTTATATCTGCAATAACCTGATGTACGTGCAAAAATATAGGCTTGTGAGCTCCTAACGTACATATGTATAGTTTTGAATCCACAATTTAGGCAGCTGTCTGTGAATATTTAGCTTGCTGGATCAAATTGTAGAGGGAGGTAGGAGAGTCAGAGGTTCATCCTTTCTTCTGTTGTTTGTCTGTACCCAAAATCTTTAGGCATTAGGGCCAATAGTGACTGGGGAGAGATCTCTGAAAAGCATAAATGGTAGCTAGGTGCCCTGTTCCCATGGAAAATCAGTGTGAAGTAGGCACTTAACAACCATGTATGTCTCTGAGAATCTGCCCCTGAGAACCTGATTCTGGTCTCAGTTACTCTGGTGTAAATAAGGAGTAACTCCAATGAAGTCAATGGTGAGAACAAATCCGGCCCTGGGTGGTTAGTTACCCAGTGAATGGAAAAGGGGACTAAGTGTCTGGAGTACTGGGTTTTATTTCTGTTACACACTTGCTATGTTGCCTTGAGTAAGTTACTTAGGGTGACATTTTCAAAGATGTCTAAATCCCATTTGCAGAAGTGGCATGGGCATTTGGGCCCAGATTTTTAAAGGTATTTAGGAGTTGTTCTGCTCAGCTTTGCAAGCAGCTCCCCCTAGATTAGGCACCTCACTCCTACTGGGCCTAAGTGATTGAGATGTCTTAAATCCCATTTTAAAAATGATTTAGGAGCCTAAGTCTCACTGCAAGTCAATGCTAATCTGTTAATACATCTGTAAAATAACACAAAGGGGTGTGATGAGGTTTCAGGAAGCGCGATGATGTTAAAAACTCACACATGGAATATATTAGAATGCTGTGGTTTTATCAGCATGCACTTCGGGTGGATACATTAATCATGAGAGAAGAAACCACATGCGCGTTATGCTGATAGGGTGACCAGACAGCAAACGTGAAAAATGGGGGGGGGGGGAATAGGAGCCTATATAAGAAAAAGACCCAAAAATCAGGACTGTCCCTATAAAATCGGGACATCTGGTCACCCTATATGCTGATCATTCCATCCTTTATAATAGACCATGCCATACCATAGTCTGTATATGCAGCAGAAGACCTGTTTTAGGAATGCTTTAAAGAGCTTTTCAATTTTTATTGTGACTATCTTATTATATTCCTCCTTCCGTAAAAGCAGATGTCTTAATTGTCACTAATTCAGTTGTATGGGCTGAGGGAGTGTCATACAGGTCCCCCAAAATAACCTAAAAACAACTTTTCTGTACCCATATATGTCATACCTTTTTAGCCAGTTATTTTGGGTCTGTCTAGGGTTAGAAGTGAGTGCTGTGTGTTCCCCTAGGCACGAGGGAATTTCCCTTATCCAATGATTTTTGTAGGACTACAGACTTCAAAGTCCAAACATGTTTATGCATTGAACAAGCTGTCACTGGCCCATGGCTGACTCTTGCTCATCTTCAGTCCAAGACAAGTGTCACTTTTCTGGGAGGAAATTCCATATCTGAGAGAGGAGAAAATGTTTGTCTGGAAGTTTGATTTTTTTATTTTAATGGCATCTGCTTGAAACTGCTCAGTGATGTTGGAATGTTAGGATAAATCCTGGGGAGACGGACATGAGGTAGAGCAGGGCACCATGAACAGAGTTGTTTATGAAAAAGCAGATTCGTTCTAAGCAGCATCAAGCTCTCATCATAGACACATTGATTAGGAAATTATCTGTTAAAAGTCTAGGGCTATTAATTCTCGAAACCTGAATATGCTGCATCTGAACTGGGAAAGTTTACAACCTAATCCTGCAATGAGCTCCGCCCAGATGGGGTCCACTGGCGTTCTGCACAGAGCTCCTTGCAGGAGCCCTGGCTTAGTCTTAACTACATATGTAAGTTTAAGAAAACTCTTCAAGATGAATCCTCGAGTATGGCTCCAAACCTTGCATTTCCCACAATTACACTTCACTTACAGATTCCAGTGGAAATATTAAGGGGTATTCCAAAACACAAATAAGGTGAAAATGGCTTAGAGTCTAGTGATTTGAGCCGACAATCAGCTTTGGTGGAATTTTCAAGAAATGTATTAAAAGTTTTAATGAAAACTTTCTATAAATGTTTAAGGAAAACTGGCAGTTTGGATTTAAATCTTGCCCTGAAGCGACTGAAAAAAACAAGGATTTGTTTGGGTTGCAAAACACCCAAAATATGCTAAATTCTGCACAGAACAAGTAGAGACATGACCCCTGCTCTGAAGAATTTACACAAAATACTGAATTAATGCATGAGAACTAGAAAGTGAAACCAGCTAGAAAGAAAAAATGAACCATTTACCTTGTTTTCCTTGTCCAATTGAGAGATGTACAAAAGGGTAAAGGGTGAAAAGAATTTTTAGCAGTGAAGGTATTTAGTTGTTGGAACAATTTATCTAGGGATGTAGTGGAGTCTCCATTACTTTAAAACAAGGCCGGATGACTTTCTAGAAAATCTGCTCTAGCTCAACCAAAAGCTATGGGCTTGATGCAGCAATCACTGGGTGAGTTCTGTGGCCTGCACTACGCAGGAGGTCAGATTAGATTATCCTAATAGCCCCTTTTGACCTTCACATCTATGAATCTAGGTAATCCAAGATGAGTATTAAATTCATTATCATATGGCTCTGCAACTTATGACAGATATGGCTTTCACAGGTGGTGAGGTGTGTATGTATGTGTGTGTGTGTGTGTGTGTGTGTATATATGCACCGAGGTTATAGCTTTGTAATAGATTGCAAAGCCGTGTGATAATACACATTTGTTCTTGACAAGGACAACATTTACTGATTTGAAAGCTGAACATTAATTATCCTTGTAAATCAGTTTCTCAGAATGCCTGGATAATTCCTTATTCATCCTGAATATCTTTAGCTAAAGAATTTGACAAAAATATTGCTTATAAAATGGGGTTTCAAAATGACATGAAGGTGCACAGATGCGAATGCCCGTCATGCAGCTGCAAGACAATTTCTGAAGTGTAACAAGAAAATAAAATCTTGTTGCTAATTACATAGATCTTTTCTGCAAGACTTGGGGTCTTTGCATCAGAAAGCAGACTGTGACCACAAGGCTGACTGTTCTGCTTGCTCATACTTGTGTTTTACTGCTGGGTTTTTTTCTGTTTCTCACTTCTTCCTCATCACATACCTAAAATGGAGTGATCAAAGACATCAAAGGCGGGCCTGATGTGAAAAGTCTTTTCGTGTGGTTTTGTATTGGGGGGGACTCTTTTGGTGGGAACTTAAAACCAAATAGCAGCATTTATTTAGAGAATGAATTAACTGCTTCATTTGGGGATTTTGAGGTAACTGAACATCTAAGAAGCCTTTGAAAGTTAAAGGTCTTTTAACAGAGAATGAAAGCAGGAGAAAAAGGCAAAGCTAAATTTCAGGGCTGTAGATTAACTGCAGTTAACTCATGCAATTAACTAAAAAAAGTACTAATTATTTAAGAAATTAATTGCAATTAATCACCATTTTAATTTCACTGTTAAACAATAGAATACCAATTTAAATTTATTTAATATTTTGGATGTTTTTCTTCATTTTCATATATATTGTATTCTGTGTTGAAATCAAAGTATATATTGTTTTTTATTGCAAATATTTGCATTGTAAAAATGATAAAGAAAATAGTGGGTTTCAATTCACTTCATACGAATACTGTAGTGCAAGCTCTTTGTTGTGAAAGTGCAATTTACAAATGTAGATTTTTTGTTACATATCTGCACTCAAAAACAAAACAAAGTAAAATTTCAGAGCCTACAAGTCAACTGAGTCCTACTTCTCATTCAGCCAATCCCTAAGACAAACAAGTTTGTTTACATTTACAGGAGATAATACTGCCCTCTTCTTATTAACAATGTGAGAACAGACATTTGCATGGCACTTTTGTAGCTGGCACTGCAATGTATTTACGTACCAGATATGGTAAATATTCATATGCCCCTTCATGCTTCGGCCACCATTCTAGAGGACATGCTTCTATGCTGTTGACGCTTGTTTAAAAAAAATACCTTAATTAAATTTGTGATTGAACTTCTTGGGGGAGAATTGTATGTTCCCTGCTCTGTTTTACCCACATTCTGCCATATAGTTCATGTTATAGCAGTCTTGGATGATGACTCAGCACATGTTCTTCATTTTAAGAACACTTTCACTGTAAATTTGACAAAACTCAAAGAAAGTATCAGTGTGAGATTTCTAAAGACAGCTACATCACTTGACCCAAGATTTAAGAATCCAAAGTGCCTTCCAAAAAGTGAGTGGGACGGGGTGTGGAGCATGCTTTCAGAACTCTTAAAGGAGCAGTACTCAGATGTGGAAACTACAGAACAAGCCACCAAAAAAAAATAATCAATCTTCTGCTGATAGCATCTGACTCAGAGGATTAGAATGCACATGTGTTGGTCTGTATTACTTTGGATTGTCAACAAGCAGAACCTGTCGTCAGTATGGATACATGTCCCCTGGAATGGTGGTTGAAGCATGAAGGGACAGATGAATCTTTAGCGCATCTGGTATGTAAATATCTTGTGATGCTGGCTACAACAGTGCCATGAGAACACCAGTTCTCACTTTCAGGTGACATTGTAAACAAGAAGCGGGCAGCATTATCTCCTGCAAATGTAAATGAACTTATTTGTCTGAGTGATTGGCTGAACAAGAAGTAGGACTGAGTGGACTTAAAGGCTCTAAAGTTTTACATTGTTTTATTTTTGAATGCAGTTATTTTTCACTACAATACTTGTATTAGGTGAATTGAAAAATACAATTTCTTCTGTTTTTTTTTTACAGTGCAAATACTTGCAATCAAAAATAAATATAAAGTGAGCACTGTGCATTTTGTATTCTGTTTTGTAAATGAAATCAATATATTTGAAAAAGTAGAAAACATCCAAAAATATTTAAATACATGGTATTCTATTATTGTTTAACAGTACGATTAATTGCGATTAATTTTTTTAATCGCTTGACAGCCCTACTAAATTTGTTCCACACTGGCCTTTAATATAATTGAAATGGAATATAATGGGACTGATGCTTTATTCTGGCTCAGGTACACTTCGTGAGGGGATAAACAGGGTGGAGGCTTTAATCTACACTTCATATTTTACATCTAATATTTTGAGTCTGGGCAGGTATGTGGCCAGCCCTCACTGTAAATTAGGGTCATTTATGCTTGGCTTGCCTCCGGCCTCATAGGAACTATGAATAAAACATCTATTGTCTGAGGAAAACTAATGGCATTTTTATTGAGTGAATTGCATATTTTGAATCTTTACACCCAGGCTGCCAGAATGGAACGTGTAATGAATTTACTGCTCACAGAGTTTTCACTGATACCGAATCTTTCATACCAGTGGAGCCAGAGGTCAGGCTTCATATTACTGGCTTGCGCAATGACTACTGTAAGTTTTTATTCTCTTTCATTACTGGGTAGCTGAAGTGTGGCCCTTATACCAAATGTGTTCTACAGTGAGAACTAGTTACACCCATGGAGTTCTACAGTGAGGCCTATTTTTTCTTATAGGAGTGCAGCCTGTGAAAACTATAGGTCCTAATATGTAATTCCAGGCTGCTTGGATGAAAATGGTGCAGATTGCATCCTGGGAATTATAGTCTCCATGGGTAATGCCTCTGTAGTTGTAGTTATTATAATAACCGAGTTCTTATATACTGCTTTTCATCTGTAAATCTCAGTGTGTCTACAAAGGGGATAAGTATCATCATCACCACTTAATAAAGTCAAGTGCAGAATAGGTGTTATTCTTGCTATAGCAATTTACCTATGGGCCAGTCCCTCAATTGGGCAAAACTTGAAATCTTTTTTTATTCTGGGATTTAATGGAGGTAGTTTGCTGTTCAGATGATATACACATTTTGGGACAAATTTTCTCCCAGGCCTTTAGCCAGTCTTCAGTAGTGCATATGCAAAATTACACAGGAATGTACATGTGCTTGCACTCTTCAACTGCAAATACTGGGACATCACTTTAAAAATTCTAACAATCATAAACATGCAAGTGTTAGTTTTGCAAGTGCAAGTTCTATCTTGTCGCTGTGGTTTTTTGTGGATGAACATGAAAACATTTGCATGTGTGTATTAGACTAGTTCACTTATGTGTGAATGTGCACAACTTTGCTGATACATGTAAGTTGAGTTTGGGATTCTGCCCTGGTTATTTATACCTATTTCACTCAAGCTGCATGCTCTCGGAGGATGACAGCATAAGCACAGCTCTGTTCCTACAAATGATTCCTTACTAGTGTTGGTTTATAGGCAAAGTAAAGGAATGACAGATTTAATCATTCTAAAGGGTAACAGCTTTGTTATGGAAATATTAAGCAAAATCCTGCCCTGCAGTAAGGTCCCTCCATGCTGCTGCAGCAATGCAAAATGACTTTAGAGTTGTGCTAAACAGGCAGCTGAGAAGTCCTCAGTAAGTGGAGGGAGTCCTTGGCTGGTATAGCTAGATATAGAGTATAACATCAGCCCTAGAGTGTAGCCAATGCTTCATTAGCCCTTCCTGGTATAGGTAATGTTTTGGGGGTCTGGCCAAGGTATGTAGTGATCTGACTTGCCAGTGTACAACTCAGCGCAAATTAGAGCAGCTCCTGACCATCACAGCATCACAAGACATGGAAATATTGCCTGGAGCCATCTTTATCTGCCCACTCCTGACCTGAGCTCTGCAGCAGGGATGCAGCTTTGTCTGATTCTTTTTTGCTTGTTTTTATAGTGTGTGCAGGGTAAATTTCAGGATTAGCCCTGATGCCTACAAAATAGGGGAAGGATTATAATCCTTTCAGGTAGGGATTTTTTCTTTCTGTGGTTGCACAATGCCCAACACAGTGGGGCCTTTGCATAGTACTGTAATATACATATTTAATAATAACCTGCAAACAAAGGCTTAAGTGGAATCATGTTTGGTGTACTAACTATGAACCTAGGAAAATAACATCTTATACTCATTCGCAAAGGTGGACATGAGAAGGATCTTGGCACTAGTAGAATAACTTGATTCATTTGGCTCTTTCTTTTTAGTGTCCCAACTGAATAATAATCTGACAGAGCTGCATAATTAAAAACTACCCCCTTATAGGCTTATTAGTGATTTTAACTAATTTTCTTCTAGATCTAAACATACTGGACTGGAACCAGGAAAATCTCATTGCTGTTGCTCTAGGATCTGCTGCACACATTTGGAATGGGAAAACCCACCGAAGCACTGAAAGAGTTAATTTAAATTCCAGTTTAAAATATATTTCTTCTGTAGCCTGGATGAAAGAGGGAACTTGCCTTGCAGTTGGCACCAGTGATGGAGAAGTGCAAGTACTGGATACTTTACTTTTAGATCCTTTTTTCTGTTTAGATAAAGTGGCCACAAGACAATTCACATCACATAGATTGTTTTTATTAATAAAAACAGTTATGAGTAGTAAACTATATAAAATTCAGAAAATCTCTGTTGGAGACAGATTTATAGCATCTCCTTAAGCAATGCTGCACCTCACTAAATGCCTTGGTATTACCCACCAATACCTAAAGGTAATGGAGCTCCTAAAACCACATAAGAGCTAATAACTGGGTAAATGATTCAGTCACCCAGGGGCCTCTAGAGATTTTGGAACCATTAGTTGGAATCTCTCCACACAATTTTCTCCAGGATGCATAATTTTTTTACCATGACTTTCTAATAGATTGCCATGTGATGTCTGCTGCGATGACATTTGCAATTAGGAGAATTTGGCCCTGGATTCCATCGGGTCCACCGAGCAGATCTTGTCCTCAATATTCTGCTGTCCCTATATGTATAGAACTCCTAGTACAGTACACTCCAATTATCCAGAGATCTTGAGGGACACCTGACTGAGACTGTCAGATAAAGGGAATCAACCAGGGGGGCCCGCCCTATGGTAACCAGTAATCGGAAGAGCACCTAAGACAGCATTTTCAAATGTGGATTTCTAGATATAGGCACCTAAATGAATGTCTGTATTTTCAGAGGTGGTGAGTAGCTGCACTACTTTGGGAGTAGTGATTTGGGAACCCAAGTGTGGAAGTGTTGGCCAGAGAGCCCCAAACTGAAGTCGTTGTGTGAATAATAGTTTTCAGGATTGAGCTCTTGACCTTGAGCATCATGTCAAAATAAAATTGAATGGTGGAAAAGGTGTGGCAGTAAAAATATTTTTTATTTGATTTTAGAATTTTATTTTGTGTTTTGTTTTGTCAGTTATGGGACATTGAAACCAAAAAGAGGTTGAGAAATATGTTTGGCCACCTTTCTGTTGTGGGAGCCATGAGCTGGAATCATTATATACTTAGCAGGTGAGCAGTTCAAAATATTTATAGGATGCTTTGTCCCACAGCTTCTATCCAGGCAAAACTCCCACTGATATCAGTTGATTTCTTTGGCCCGCCTCAAAAATGTATGTTCTGTGCTGTCTACTTATCTGCCTACCTATCAACTCAGATACCAGGGTGGGAGGCGCTATTATAACACCCTGGATATCTATCTATTTATGAATAAAGAACAGGAGTACTTGTGGCACCTTAGAGATTAACAAATTCATTTCAGCATAAGCTTTCATAGGTTACAGCCCACTTCATCGGATGCATAGAATGGAGCACACAGTAGGAATATATATATTGTGACGGAGTCAGACCAGAAGGATATAGGAGAGTGCTGGAAGGCAGGTATATTAGTCTCAGGATGTGCAGGTCCTTGTTCCCTGGATAGCCAAACAAAGGCTACTCCAGACCAATCAAGACACCTGGGGCCAATTAAGAACCTTCTAGAAAGGAGTAGAAACAGCTAGCCTAATTGGGACACCTGAAGCCAATCAGGGACTGGCTGAA
>ML677342.1:21510928-21543636 GCA_007922305.1 Dermatemys mawii
TGGCAACTTCCACCTTTTCATGTTTTCTGTGTGTGTATATATATGTCTTCCTACTGTTGCGTTCTATGCATCCCATGAAGTGGGCTATAGTCTATGAAAGCTTATGCTGAAATAAATTTCTTAGTCTCAAAGGTGCCACAAGTACTCCTGTTCTTTTTATGGATACAGACTAACACGTTGCTACTCTGAAACCTATCTATTTATGGTCTCATGGGATGAAATTCACACTTATGCAGAAGGTCAGTACAATGCCTGTTCACCACCTAGGTCCCTTTTTGAGGACTCAAGTGACACATAAATGATTGTTAGGCTATTTGCAGGCCCTCCACACAGGAGTAAATTTCATCCCAATTCCCTAACACTTCGTATCTAAGCACTATTTAAGTACAGGGGTTGAGGTAAGTCAAACATATTTTCCTCAGCCACTTTGGATTTACAATCTATTTAACCTTATGTTCCCAATTCATTTTCTCAAAGACTTGTAGGGCTGAGGAGAGATCTGCCAAAAATTGTAATTTTGTTTGGTGTTATATTCTGTGCTACGTAAAGCTTCCATTTCAAAGCCATGTGAAATTCTGATAATTTGGGTTAAAAACAGAAGTAAAAGCTGTGTTTCATTCATACTTGGTTTACAGCCTTGAACCTTACAGTAAAACTCAAAATGAAACTTTTTGCTATCTCTGGACAGGAACACATTTCTGGAGAGTTTTGTGGTTTCATTTTGATTTCACTACAAAACTTTGACTGTAGTACATCTGCTGGATAGCCTACCTACACAATATTCACTAGTTTCAGTTTGCATTTGAACTTTGCCATATGAGACAGATGAAACAGAAACGTATAGGTTACAAATCTGTCTGAACAGAAAATGACAGTAAGGTTCAACAATGTGCATATGAACAAACACTAACAATTTGATCCGTTTCTGCGGGTTAAAATTTATCTCGGAGTGTTCCGCTTATCATTTCTTAGGAAATTCTCTATGCCACTTCAGTTACTCATGTATTAGGAAATCTTTGTGTACGATGACATATACCCTGCATACCATGTGATGAGGTTTGACATATGCTACCCAAATTTTCCCTGTGGAGCCAGTATCATTCCATAGAATATTAATGAATTAGGGGCCATCTAATTTTCCTTAAAGTATCCAGAAGAAGGTATCACCCCAATCCACAATACGCAGAAATCTGCCATTTTGTAACCATGTACTTAAGCTAAAGTGGTGGCCTATCTTGTTGGAATCTATTCAGGCTTTTGTGGGCTTCATTAATTTCAAGAACATAGCGTGTCAATATAACATAGTCTAATGAAACACTCTCTACCTTACAAATCGATCATTTCTTTTTGCATTTATGTTAACAAGAGGCTACAAGTCAAAGTGATATTTGACTTGCATATGAAAAACCTAAGAATAAAAGCCTGTCTTGAAAGAAAAGGTCAACATCAAGTCTGATCTGTTCCTGGGGCTTTGCAACTATGTACTGCCCCTTAGCTGGAGTCATGGCAAAGCCACAATTGACCTTGCAACATTTCACAATACAGAAAAAATGGCTGAATGGTTTTCTTAGGGATAATGGAAGTGATTGAATTTAATTGTTTATAGGGGGAAATTGGTAACATACTAGACTATCTCTTCAGGTAAGTGCAACTGTGTAATGAAGAACAATTAATCTTCCTGACCTGATCTGAGCATCCACTTATCCCTGATCCATTGTATGGCAGCACTAAGACTTGAGTACGCTTTTGACACTGATTTGTTTTGCCTTTGATTTGTAATCTTGTTGTTTGACATACATGATCCCTCTGCCCCATTGTTGTGTTTTACTTCTGAAACCACAGAAGACTTGTGAATTTGCAAAGATATCTGAGCTCGATCTTGCTAAATGATGCTGTCTCCTCCCATCTACAGTGGTTCAAGACTAGGATTAATTCATCATCATGATGTTCGGATTTCTCAGCACCATGTAGGGACCCTTTGGCATAACAAGCAGAGCATTTGCAGCCTGAAATGGTCCACAAACAACAAGCTGCTGGCAAGTGGGTCCAGTGATGGTCTATTGAATATCTGGCCTAATGACCCCGGTGCAACAGTGCATTGCAAGCCATTGAAAGCCATACCCCACACCTCAGCAGTAAAGGTACAAAGGAAAAATGATCTATTTTATTTCATATATAGCACATTTAACAGAGAGAAGAGATATTTTTCTAAACATATTTACATGCAGTATTATTGCTGATGCAGTAAAACTATGATCTGAATAAAAGGCTGTCAAGATAAAATAGTGTAGTTTTTTATTTAAAGTGAATTTTGTAATGTGGCATTATATCACCATGGGTTCGGCTCTGCTGGCTACTCGAGCTTAACAGAGTGAAAGTCACCTCTACTACTTGCTTTAGATTTAAAGTGTCTAGGAACACACAAAGACCAAAGGTAGTGACCACACAGACATTCACAAGTAAAATAGACTAGCTCTGGTACAAGTTTTATTAAAGTTATGGTTGTCCAAGCATATAGAAATTTTATACAGACCTATGCACTAGTCACAAATATAGTTATACTCGCATTGTTAACATTACTGTTAAGGTCTGGGGATTTCTAATGAAATATTCATCAGTAGAGGGATGGTTACGGCTGGAGTTTCCCATAGGGAGCTGAATTTTCCTGCTCTGGGCACCCTCTTTTTATAATGTAATTCTAGGGTGACCAGATGTCCTGATTTTATAGAGACAGTCCCGATTTTTGGTTTTTTTTCTTATATAGGCTCCTATTACCCTCCATCCCCTGTTCTGATTTTTCACATTTGCTGTCTGGTCAACCCTATGTAATTATGACTATACTTTATTAGCATTTATGTACATAGTGCACTCTGTGGTTAGGCCACATGTTAGAAAAATGTGATTACAGGGTATCTTATAAGCAAAAAAATATTTTTACTGTTTATTTCACACATTGTTACATCTTTTCCTGTAATCTTAGGACATCAGGTTAACATTTCTTATCTCTATGGCCTAGTATGGCTAAGCTAAAATCTTACAGGCCTCAGCCTGTAGGCCTTGTGCTTCAGCCACGATTATTTAAATACCTAATGCATGGTTGTTCCTTCTAACTACTGATCAATTTTATATTTCTATAATCCTACAACTTACTTTATTAACATACAATTATTATATATGACATAACATGTGAGTTAATCATAGGCACACAATAAATGAACACTAAATTAAAATCATTGGCTACAATATTATTTCTTCCATTGCTGTACATGGTCTTTTAAACTTCTAGGGTTGTCTGCTTCATTTCTGCTACCAAGAATGCACTAAAGTTAATTTCAGACACCAGTTCCCCTAATGAATCATTCAAGACCACAAGTAAGTTACTAGCAGTTTTTGCTGGTGCTTTGGTTTCTCGGGTGTTTTCCCCCTCCCCGCCATTTAGGAGCTATTTAAACCATGATAACAAATAAAAATAAAATGTACAACAACAAAATCAGTAGCTCAGCATCAGAGGATTAATACAAAAACTTTCTGCTACTTCTAGAAGAGAAGCATTAGGATAAAATTGTAGTTATTTCTCCTGGAATTTTTAACAAACAAGGTGTTTTCCTCCCCATCATAACCTTGCTTTCCTTTCTGGGTGTGACATCTGATGACAATGGTTATGATGGGATGAGTAATGAGGGGAAGCACCAGATGACTGAAAGTGGGGGACCTAGATTTTATGGGCTCCTTCATATTTTAAAATACCTGAATTTGTGGAAGAGGAGACATGGCAGAAAGCCGCAACAGGAGTTGGGAGAACCCAGGTTTTATGGGCTGTGTTATAGAGTGACCAGCTGTCCCGATTTTATAGGGACAGTCCTGATATTTGAAGCTTTTTCTTACAATAGGCACCTATTGCACCCCATCTCCACCCCAATTTTTCACACTTGCTATCTGGTCACCCTCTCACTGTGTAGCTTTGAAAATAGTCTGAAACTGCAATGGAGCAGCAGCAGTAAAAGGTACTGGCAAGCAACTGAAATCGGTGGAACCTGGGTTTTATTGGCACTCCACCAGGTATAGTCTGCAACTCAGGAGTAACTGAGAAGCAGTCTAAAGAAGTCCTAGAAATCTGGAAGCATATAGGTCATGTAGAGTGAGGTGCTGCAGTCCTGTCTGGCCTTAAAATCTATGGATCTATGAAACATGAGGTATAAGCAACAGCTGGAGCCCAGGGAACCTGAATTTTATGGCCTTACATGGAAGCAACGAGGCCACAGTGAAGCACTGACAATGGGAGCCTGAAGCAGTGGCTGGAGCTGAGGGAGCCCACATTTGTGGTTTCCCTGGAAGCAGTCTGGCCTGAGTTGGGTGGGTGTGCATTGAGATCAGGGGCAAAAGCACTTTGAGTTCTGACCCAGGTGTGTTCGGAGTGACTGTGCTTCATTCCTCCAATCCATTTTATGGGCCAAATCTATTACATTCCCCATTTCCCCTCTTCCAGCTAACCACCTTGTGATCCAGCATCTTATCTATTTACTTTCCTTTAGGCTATGAACTGGTGTCCATGGCAGTCAGAAATCCTTGCCACAGGAGGTGGAATGAAAGATAGATTTTTACGTGTTTGGGACATAAGCACTGGGAAAATCATCGAAACCACAGACACACAATCTCAGGTGAACACAAAAAATATCTTCACACAATCTCTGTGAGCTGCACTCATCTTGTACAGCTATGTTCTTCTGGCAAAACTCCCGTTGACTTTCTGTATCTATCTTTATATGCATTTCGACTACACTCAGGGCTGTGTTATCTTTTTGGGCTCAGGATCACTTCATTCATATGCTAGTCATTGCTACCCCTGTTTCCTCACAACTTTTAATTTGGTCAGAGGGAGGTAACACGGACGTGGTCTCATAGCAAGGCCATGTGCTATCCATGAACCCTGGTATTGACCAAGTGCCTAATGTGGAAAGGAAGATGTGAGAGAAGCAGGTTTCCCAGGAAGCATTAGAGCACTAGAGTGGGAAGAGGCATGAGGAGTTAGAGAACAACGATCAGTCTCTGTAGGTTGAAAATGGAAACAGTGGGACAGATTCTCAAGAAGTGGTGTAAACTTATGGCCCCATTGATTTCCACGAGCTGAGGCTCTGGCTGAGAATTTTGTTTTTAGATGTGGCAGAATGCCATCCTTTTTAGAAAGGATGATAATGCAGCTGCACTCAGCAACAGTCACTATAGAGGGAACTCAAATAATCCTTCCATGAATATGTAACTATTTTTCTGCTGTTGCTCAGGAACTTGTACATTTTGAACATTTACTATGAACATTGTCAGTCTAAAAACAGTTGAATGGTACATGTAGATCCTTTAAAAAAATTAAATGATTTTTTAAACTACTCTAGATTTGCTCCCTGTTCTGGTTACCCAAAACCAATGAAATAATGACTGGACAAGGCCTCCCTAAAAATCAGATGAAAATATGGAAGTATCCCACACTTACAAATTCAGCTAATCTCTATGGTAAGTATTTCAATAAACTATTTTTTTATCTCTCCTAGTTGCGCATGCTCTCTCTCTCTCTCTCTCCACACACACACAAGTTAAATAAAACAAGCTAAAAAAGCAGCCTTTTCAGACACACACACATACTGATGTGATTGAATATACTTTCAATATTTTATATTGAATATACTTTCAATATTTTATATTGAATATACACATACTCTGTGTATTCATGAATGAATACCTATATACAGTATATATATACTGTGATGGAGTCAGACCAGAAGGGTATATTCCAGAGAGTGCTGGAAGGCAGGTATATCAGCCTCAGGATGTGCAGGTTGCTGTTCCCTGGATAGCCAAACAAAGGCTACCCCTAGCCAATCAAGACACCTGGGGCCAATTAAGAAGCTTCTAGAAAGCAACAGAAATAGCTAGCCTGATTGGGACACCTGAAGCCAATCAGGGGCTGGCTGAAACCAGTTAAAAACCCTTCCAGTTAGTTAGGTGGGGGTGGATGTCAGGAGCTGTGTGAGGAAGTTGTGCTGTTGGTGAGACTGAGTGGTAGACAACTTATCATACGCAAGGAAGGAGGCCCTGAGGTAAGGGTGAAGTGGAGTTTGAAGAAGTGGGGAATGCTGTGGGGAAGTAGCCCAGGGAATTGTATTGTGTTTTGTGGCTAAAAGGTCAGCTGTCTTAACCGATACTATTAGCGTCCCTGGGCTGGAACCTGGAGTAGAGTGTGGGCCTGGGTTCCCCCATCTCCCTCCGTACTTTACAGAAATCCTCTTGAGAGGAGAAGTGAGACTTGGCTCATACAGGAGGCCGAACTGTGCTTACTGAGCTCTACAGAGCAACAAAGACTGTGGGGTATTCCCCCCTTTCCACCTTCCATACTAGCCTGTGATGAAGGTAACTCACTAGGTGGTGACTCTTGCCAATTATACTGAGAAAGGGAGGTCACTCTGGGGCCTATATGAGTTTCTGAGACCCCTAAATCTGCCAGGAAGTGCAGGACCCACAAGTATAGACTTGGAACTTTATCACAATACATACTATATATGTGCATTTAATTATCTATCCATGTGTGCACACGCAGTGGATGTCTATGTATGTGATTGAAAAGGCTATTTTTTAGCTTATTTAACTTAACAATGAACTACATCTATAAAAACCTTTTTGGCAATGAGATGTCTTTACATCAGCATATATTATGCCAGAAGCCATCTAAGACCCAATCTGAGGGTGCCCACCATCTCTACCTCTTCTGTAGGTCCCACAGTACAATTTAACTGAGCATGGAAGACTGGATAGAACTCTTGTTTCATCAATCTCTCAAAAATTAGCAGACATGGACACTACAGAGCTTTCCAAGACTTATGCCTTCTTTCTTCCTGGGGGTGGAAGGAGGGGAAGTATACTAATATAAGACTGCTCCCATCCTGTTCTTGCCCAGAAGACACAGTCCACAAGATGAATGTGGATATTGAGTCTAGCAGTTCAGAGTGCAGCCGCTTCCAAAATAATTTTTGAAATAATTCTTTCCACACGTCCATTTGCTAATTAGCTTTTTCTTTGTTTTGATGAATGACTTTGACCTAATAGTGCAAAGGGATATGTGTCATGTACCATAGTGACACCTAGAATGAGTGCGTATTCCTTTCTGCTATGTGAATGGTGTTTCATGGGGCTGTGGTGCAGGAATATGTCATATTAGAGTCTTTTCTTGCAGTTTGTGCTTGTTTTAGCTGTCACTCGCATATATTAAGTTACAGACAATCACTTGTTTCAGCATAATCTGAAACAATTCAGCACAGGCATCCAAAATTTAATTAAAACACATGTCCAGTTTATGTACACAAATACACACTTGTATATCAGAATTATGTGAGTATTTACTACAGTTCCATTTGTGTGTCAAATATTTGCATGCTCAATGGCAAGTTATCGCTAACATGGCTTTCTATTTTTTTGTATAATAAGAGTGTCTGTTCATTTAAAAATACTTTTTCTGGCACCTTTTTGGTGCATTTTTGTGCAGTCTTTAATCACTGATACACACTGGCTGGCTTTGGTACCACTCTATGCCTTTCTGCCATGGTACTGATAGTAAATCTTAATCCATTTTCATCCATTAGGATTGCACTGGGTGAAATTCAATCCTGAGGTGAAATTCACCTCCATGCAGCATCCGCATAAAGCCTGTGGAACATCTAGATCCCTCTTTAGATCTATTTTGAGGAGTTAAGAGGAACTCTTATGCTGTATACTCCAGAGTCTCTGTGGGGACTCTGTGCTTCTCTTGTGTGCCAGCAATTTGTTCCCAACACCAGCCTATGGGGGACTGGCATCAATGGTCAGATTGAGGGTAAGATGGGGGAGGGTACTGATGCACACTTATACATATGTTATGGCCACAGTATTCCTGTGCAATTGGCAGAGAAGGCTGAAGAATGACTTCTTATATTTGTGGCACTATCAGTTTAAACTTTTGCTTCACATTCAGTCGGTAAGTACAATCTGACTTTTCATGTGTTTGAATAGCATATGTTTAAAAAGCCTGAATACATATGGAAATTAAACCTGCTTTTGCTTTAACTTTTGATAAAAACTCAGCTTTCATGCTTACATACGAAACACTCAGCACACAAGAGACATTTGCTACAATAGCAGTTACCCGGGGTCAGTCCATTTCCTCTTGAGTTTATCTCTTCACAATGAAAACTAATTTTCTTAACTGTGAAGATCAGATAATTATGAACCAGAAGATGTTTCTACTTAAGGGGACTCTCCCCTGTCATAAGCACATGAGGTTAAGAGAGAAAATGTATTTTATATCAGAGAAACCCTTAGTCACATGAGTTTAACAAGAAAGAAAGTAACAGATGAGTCATTGTTGAGTTTCAGGTTTAAGAATAGCAGCCGTGTTAGTCTGTATCCATAAAGAAAACAAGGAACACTTGTAGCATCTTAGAGGCTGGATGCTCAATGGCATCTCACTTGTGGGGCTGAGCTCCCACAGCTACCACGGAATTCAATAGGAGTTGAGATTGCTCAGTACCCTGCAGGTTCAGAATACACCACCACTGGAATAGAACCATCTTTTTAAAAACATTGAGTCCATTCTTTGGATATTTCTGATAAGTCTCTGACTCTTTTCCTTCTGTGTTTATTAGAGCCACCCAAAGGAGACTGGGTTAAGAACTCTTTGCAATGCAGACTCATTCCCACTCACATGCTCTCCGCATAGGACCACCCATGCTGCACTCTTGCTTAATGACCCAGTAAGGAAGCAAAGCCTGAAAACTAATCCATAGTGGAAATAAATTAGTGACACGGTCACACTTTAATATTAAGTCTTGGGAAAAATTCCAGCTGAAGGATATGTCTATACTGCAATTAAACACCTGCGGCTGGCCTGTGTCAGCTGATTTGGTCTCATGGATCCCAGCTAAGGGGTTGTTTGATTGTAGTGTGGACATTGGGGCTTGGGCTAGAGGACTGAGCTCTGGGACCCTCCCCTCTTATGGGATCCCAGAACTTGGACTCCAGTCTGAGTAATTAAACAGCCCTTTAGCCTGAGCCACATGAGCCTGAGTCAGCTGACATGGGCCAGCTACGGGTTTTCAGCTGCAGTGTAGACATACCCTTAGAGTCTCTGCCAAGTGACACATTAATCAGCATCAGGACTGCTCTAATTTGCTCTACGTCACAATGGCTGCAGGGGGCCATTCCAGCAGCCTGGCAGTTCTAGGCCAGTCTATTGAAGAGTCTCATATGGCCCTCATTTTCATCTGAGCATCTCACCTTTTTAATATATTTATCCGTACAACATCCCTGTGAGGTAGGGAAGTGCTGGTATTCCCATATTACAGGTGGAGACTGAGGCACAGAGAGATTAAGCAAATTGCTCAATATCACACAAAGTCTATGGCAGACCAGGGAACTGAACCAGCTCTCCTGAATTCTTGGCCATTTTTGCGCTATGGCTCTGTCTGAATTTTCTCAGCTATGCCTGCATGCTGGGGGAATCCTTGCATAACCAGGTAAGCCAGTTTTGCAGTTTCTTTGAGCTGGTGGACTGGGGCAAAGTGGCCACAGCAGGTAGCCAGAATCTTGCCCCTAAGTTTTTCTATAGCTATAGGTGCACTCAGCATACAACTTCGATAAGTTATTGTGTAGGAGCTTTTTCAAGAGGGCTTTGTAGTGCAAATAACTCAGAATTTGGAGACATTATCTCATAACTGCAGGATCAGTGGCAAAGTGTCTGAGAACATATGCAGCCACAGAAGAAAGATTAGGAGTGAGACACGTTACCAGTCCTAGATTAGATACACATTTTGACTGCAGCAGAGAATCAAGAGTTCAGATTTATGACAAAGTGGCATAATATTCTCCTTTGAGAGAAAAGCCTTGTGGAGCTTTTGTAAAGTCCCGATTAGTTTAAATGTGGCCCCTAATAAGAGGAAAATTTCAGCTTTTTCTTAATGTAAAACTGTTGTGAATCTTAGGCTTGCCCAAACCAAACAACATATCCTAGGCACCATGTTGTACAGCAGTAGTTGTTGTAAATCAGGCCTTACCATGGGTGGGCAATTTTCAAAATGGCAAAGATTTCTCACTTTAAAATCATGACTTCTCCCTGATCTTTGTTCTAAATATTGTGGGTTTGTTTTGTAGGTCATAAAGGAAGAGTCTTGCACATAGCAGTGAGCCCAGATCATAGCAGAATCTTTTCTCTTGCAGCTGATGGAATGGCTTGTGTGTGGAAATGCTGCTAATCTGGTGAAAGCAAGCACAGAAGCAAGGACCTTCAGGAGGACTTTTTGGTTAGTTGTGGCAACTTTTTTCCATTGACGTTTGAAAGTGAGCAGTTAAAGGTTTTTGGCAATGACAGTAATACAACAAATCTGAATTCTTTTTAAATTAAACATGGAATAAAGAGAACACCTTTTGTTCAAGAGAGAGCACTATTCTAGTTAGTTCATGATCACATAGAATGCACTTGAGCCCACACTGCCTCTGCTTTAGATGAAAAACATTCTAACTCTGATTAATAATATCAAATTTTGTTTTCTTTAAACCAATAACCATGGGTGGCATTCACACATGCACCGAGAACCAGCACGAGGACTATGCACCAATTAAGTCTCACTTAATGCCTGTTTTGAGCCATAGACCTTATGAAAAGTTCTACATTGGCCGATTCTCGGGAGTACAGTGCCTTAGGGTATGTCTACACAGTCCACAGAAACAAGTCTCCCAGTTTGGGTTGACCAACTTGGGTTAGTAGGCACAATAAAAATAGCTGTGTAAACAGTACTTTGAAGTTGGAGTTCAGATTCTGAAACCTAGGGAAGCTTTTATTAAACCCCACCCCTCTGTATTTCAAAAAGTTTTTAACACCTAAAGTAATAAATGCATAATAATCATGATTATGTGGTCTTTTTGTAACTTATTTGTCAGTTTCTTGTCTATGTCCAGGAAACAGAGGCTCTGAGTCTGTTACAGCCAGGATGTGTGGCTTTTGGCTTAAGCTGTGGTGACTTATGTCTTTCGCTTTAGAGGTTACCGGTTTGATCCCCTGCATTAGCAAAGATTATAGCTGTCATAGTTACATGGGTTTTATTTCGTACTCACTGGGGCAAACTCTCTTTGATTTTTAGTAAGACTTTGCCTGATTAAGGACAGAATACTGACATAAGCTAAATAAGGACTGCAGGATTTGGCCCAGTGATCAGCAAGCTCTCATTCGAGGCATTTAAAAACCTTTGTGACTCCACAAATGTCTCTGTTCTCCTTTCATCATCTGAAAGCAGGAGAAGCAATGGACTCGGAATTGGCTAATGAGAGACTAGAGAAGGGAAGGCTTGCCTCTGTTCCCAAAAAGACCCCTGAAACATTTTGTGTGTGGAGTACTATAGGAGTAGAAACTCATTGCCATTTCTATCTGAAAAATATTAGAATGGTTCCTGTAACTCAGATGAGCAGGAGGGAGTTGATATGAGTGATCTAAGGTCAATCATGGTTTTCAGAAAGGAAAATTCAGCTGTGGCTGAATGGGTGACGAAGGGCAGACAATGTTAAGGGGGCTGTAGAGGCATCTGGAAATGAATCTATGATGGTCACATCTTTTGTTCTCATCCATTATATAAAACCACATCTCTGCTGTTTATAAACACATAAGAACTGACTTTAGGGCTGGAGAGCAGACACCACTAGTTGCATTTTCTCAGATGTCACAATTACATCAAAAGTTGTCCATTTACAATAAGTGTGATACAGCCCAAAGCTTCTGGTTTAGTGGCCACCTATTGTGGTCTTATTTCAAAGCATGTTGGAAAATAAGAACTCTTTGGTGATGCATGTAGAAATAACTACAAAAAGTTGAGGTCTAAGAACAGGAAATTATTAATTCAGAGTCTGTCTTCCAGTATGAATATGGCTATTGAAGCTGAATTGAACAAACATTTAAAATCTGTGATCAGAATAGTGATTTTTTCCCCTCCCAATTGCAGAGGAAGCAGAGGGAACAGTAAATTGTGAATTTGTTCATTTTCTCCTACATATTTCTGAGATTTCCCCCCCTTTTTCTGTTGGGGAAGTTGGAACATCGTAACCTCACCAACTAGATTAGGGGAGAGATTTGTTTTGAATCTGATCATACTTTGCTTGATAAATTGGAAGAGGATTCTCAGAAAATACAGTGCTGTGAGGCTAATCCTGTCTCCTCCTTACATTGCAAAAGTCCTTAAAATGTGAAATCTTGATTCATTCTAATTTTTCCATTGGCGTTGTGTTCAGTGGTGCCGTGGGAACTTGCTCTCTCCTTGGGCTGTCAGAGTTAGTATTTGTTAAGCTTCTGAGCACACAGCAAAGCCCATCTTTTTCCCCTCTTTGGTAAGGATGTTGAGGACGAAGTAGATTGAGATCTTTATGGGCAGTCCTTTTTCTATATGTATGTTGTATTTTTCATTTCTAGGATTGGTGCCCAGAACACTGAATAGGGACCTAGAGACATATTTAAATAAATAATCAGATACAATTAAATCAATGCACTAATGAATGCATCCATCTTAAGTATTCATGTATTAAAAACACAATAAAAAAGACTGTGGAATGTTGATTTTTTATTTTACTGCCTTTTGTGACATGGGCAGGATGTAATTTAGCACTTCTGCCACAAATGAAACTGTAGAATGAGTATCAAAATAAAGAACTGCACAAAAATTATGCCTACAGATAGCAGTCTCTTGAACTTTTGAATAATCTGTTCAAGTATTGCATCCTTCTGGTTCTCTAGAATAGAACAAGGTTGTTCTCAGAGTGCTCCATGACTGAAGAGATTAGAAAATTTAGATCCATGGAGCTCTTCTGTTAGGTTACGGTATGACCTACTGAAATGTACACCAAAGAACAGACCAGGGCCTTGCTTGCTTAAATTCATCACATTATCTTACATGTATCAGGCCTTCACTGCTACAGGATGGTCTGCTGTGATGACTCAATGATTAAATGATTATGCCTGTTCATTTCTCACTGGCTGTCTCATTAGCCTGTAGTAAGTGGAAATCATTGCATTTTAGATGGCAACATGTCGTTAGCTAATCATGGTCACTCTTCCCCTATCTATCCAATAAACTTTTATTGGCTATACCCTAGAGGGGGAGATCTGATGGGAATGGGTGCTGTTTTCTTGATCTGAAGATCTTTCCAGTTTAGGTGAGGGCATTTCAGTATCCAGGCTCAGTAGTGTCTTTGCTGTAAATGCCAACAAGTTTAAACAGCGACAGAAGTATTTAAGTCATTTTTACTATGTGAGTCCTGAGCCATTAGGGATGATGCTGAGTCCAACTGATCTTAAAGAAGCCATCAAACAACGTTCAGGTAAAATAATTGCTATCCACTAGAATTAAACTGAGCAAGATTCAAGACATTGCCCTAGAGAAGGAAGGCTTCATATTTTGTGCGTATTTCTCACATCTCTTCTAGCCTAAAATATCTCTTAGAGACCTTTACTTTGCCAGACTCACTCATTTCTAGTCTCTTGGGTTCTGTTGTGCTAAGAGGACCGTGAACATTATCTGACCGTGAAATGGAGAAAGCATGACTCTTTGGTTTTGAGCAAATTGTTGTTTTTAATTGACAAATATGGTGTCTCGAACATCCAAAATGAAGGTAAAGAGAAGGAGCAGATTAGAAGAAAAGAGGATGGAGAAAATGCTACAATAAAGTGAAAGTAAGGCAATGACAACAAAACAAAGAGTGGACAGAAAGAACAGAGAGGGGAATTAAGGGGAGTTTGTGGGAGAAAGAAACAAGATAGAAGCAGTCCAAAAGGGCAAGGGACTTTGAATATCAACTACATATTTTCCATTACATTTTACTTTAAAAATCTTTATATCTTTTTCTGTCTCTGTGGGTTTTTAGAATCACTTCCCCCTAACCACCGGTTTGTGCTGGTAAGAAGAAATTGTTCAGACTTTTATTTAATACAGTGCAATTAATTTTATTCCTTCTGCAGAATATTTTGGGTGTAAATTCCAGCCACTGGGCCAAATTCAGCTCTCAGATTCCCTGGTGTAATCCCATTTGACCTGGTATCCTTCTATCATCTTATTTACCCACTATGTATGTGTGTGGTTCTTTTTACAGAAAAAAAGTTACATAAGTAATAGTAGGGAATATGCTTTCTAACTGAAAGCAGTGGTTAAGCACTGCAATAAATTGCCTAGGGAGGTTGTGGAATCTCCATCATTGGGGATTTTTAAGAGCAGGTTGGACAAATACCTGTCAGGGATGGTCTAGATATTACTTAGTCCTGCCTTGAGTGCGGGGGACTGGACTAGACAGCCTCTTGAAGTCCCTTCCAGTTCTATGATTCTATGCAACACTCTTTTTGGGAGGAATAATACTGCAAATAATGACCTGGTGCAATAGAAACACTCATGAGATATTGAATAGAGATTTTTGTCTTTGGAACTTTTAGTAAGAAACATGTAGTTTGGGCCCCAGGAATTTAAAGTTCTCTGTCTTCCCTACCCACATCAGATGCTATTGGTATGACAGCACTTATTTTTTTTTTTAAACTCCAGCAATATGTCAGGTGACGCTATATGCGTAGTCTGTTTTGCTATGTTGTATATCATCTGCAATTTTTAATGGCTCACAAAGAATGCAACAAAATGACTTTTTAATTAAAATCATATGCAATATGTCCCCACCCATTAAATATTCTTTTCACTCTCATAAATCTGTTAGCTATTTCCTACTGCTGGAGAAAAAACCCTGAAGATATTTATGGAACTGGAAGTGGCTGAGTTTATCAGTATGCACATGACAATACATCATTTTATATCATAATCTTGTGCTGGAAATGTTGGAAAAGTGGTCTGATCATTTCATGGCTAAGACATCACTGAAATCTAGCCAACTACTGACACTGTAATTATGAAATAAGACTTTTATATTTTACCAGCTAGTTTTTATTATACTAATATTTTATCTAACCAGAGAAATCGTCTCTCATTTCACTTGAGGGTTTTATGTAGGTGTGACACTCTGTACCTCAAAGTAGCACCCCGGAACCTCCATACTATCACTCTCATATAATTATGATATATTTTGTACAAAGTAGGCCTTGTGAGGTATCATGCGAAAAGTCTTGATTGGTTGAACGTTATATCCTGTTGGACCATATGTACTGTCATAGTATGTGAAGTTATGAGGTATTGCTATATGTATTACTGAAATATGTTGTGAGGTTGGGAACACCCAAAACCAGCTTTTCAGTTGCAACAAAAGAGGATCCAGACAGTATTAATGGCCCATCAATGTCCCCAGTGGGGACTGACTGACCCCAACATTACAGTAAGAATCTTTCTAGCAGCTGGAAGAAGGTATGAAGAGTGACCGTGACATCATCAATTGGCCTCTCTCCCCCACCATCTCAACAGTGGGAAGAACATTTGGAAGAAAAAGACATTGAACTGGAGAAGAGTGAATCCAGGCAGGAAAGGTGTCTAGTCTATGTACTGAGGAACTGTAAGTTGCTGGTACCATCTATTAGGACAGTGGCTCTCAAACTTTGTTACTAGTGACCTATTTCACATAGCAACTCTCTGAGTGTGACTTCCCCTTATAAATTAAAAACACTTTTTTATATATTTAACACCATTATAAATGCTGGAGGCAAAGTGGGGTTTGGGGTGAGGATTGATAGCTTGCGACCCCCCATGTAATAACCTTGTGACTCCCAAGAGGGTCCCGACACCAGTTTGAGACCCCCTGTGATAGGGTGAGACATTGCTTGATTCAAATCATGCTTAATCTGTTAAGGTTAGAGTTTAGACTGAATTTCTATTTTACGCTTTAGGTCAGCAGCTTTGATCTCTTTGCCTGCTACTTACAATCATTTAAAATCTAATCTGTAGTTAATAAATCTGTTTATAGTTTATCTAAAACAGTGTGTTTTGGTTGAAGTGCTTGAGGGAATCTAAGCTCAGTTAATAAAGGTGATGCATGCCCACTTTCTTATGAAGAAATTATGAACTAAGTAATGAACTTGCACCGTTCAGGCTTCTGACCAGTGCAAGACGGTACAGTTCGGGAGTGAAAGACTAGGGAGCTGGCGGGCATTGGTTGAAGCCTCCCTACTGATGGTTCATGAGTGACTGGGAGACCATTAATATATCTCACTTGGGTGTGTCCCTGCCTCTGGATGTCTGTGTAAGTGCAGTGCCTCTCAGAGGCTTGTAACTTGACATCAGCATCAGATGTGGGAGGCAGGCCAGTTTGGTGGGTTTGTAGGGCTCATCAGTCCCACAATCTAGGGTGCACCCTCCAGACCCTGTCTCAACAGAGTTTTCAGCTGCATGTTTAACATAATGTATGTTATAAACAAGTATATACCCTGATTTGGTTTGCAAATAGTTTACATGTTCAAAACTGCATATAGTATTTTTACTGCAAGAGACAGGATGTTCCAGAGATAATTACATATTTCAAGTCACAAACTTTATTGCCTTTTCTTTATTAAATGCAAAATATTATAATGTAATGAAATGGTTGAAGTTTTGAAATACATACAAGTTAAGAAATTCAAAAACTATTAGATTTCACAGTCAAATAAACTCCCCCACAAAGTATGCAGTCTTTGAAACTCCATGTCCTCAGGCTGCCAGACCTAATAGCCCTTTCAGCGGGCCTTCAGAGGTGGGGGTCAAAAATAAATCATGGGATCTTCAGAGGAAAGAGAGGTATCAACAGTAGTTCCATGATTCCGGGATTATTCCTAGAATCTCACTGATCCGCTAGGATTTTTACGGAAATCCAGATATAGAAATATGTAGTTATTCTCAATATGCAATAAGGACCAAATTCTATTAAGTTCAGTGAGGGTTGAATTGGACCTTGAGTTGACATGCTCATTATCTATGCAAAGATCTAGTAAATGTGCTTTGTAAGGGTGAAGTAATACTCCTCTCCTTAGCCATGAAGCACCTGCATAGCCCCTCTGTGGCTGAGACTACAGGGCATATATTGTTATAAGAGAATGCTATGCTCACATTGTGCTGGGATTAAGGTCATTTCTTTGCTGAAATCACATATATGAAATTTATGCCCCAAAGTGAATTCTGATGGGAAAGTTACAAGCCATTGAAGGGGCTTATAGTGAAATTACCACTTCAACCATAGTGTGTACATGAAGCTACCGCATAATACTCTGATCATACTGATTGCATCGTTCAAAAATAAATTTTGTTACAATTAAATGTATATCAGAGCAACAGAAAATCAGTCAGTGACTGACTCAATCTATAAGTCACCCCCTATGGTTTTCTTTATCCAGAGAAGATGTGTCTTCGTAAGACGAGCGTAGATACCAGGGCTTTGCTTATCACCACACTTGTTCGTCTTTCCAAAGGAGGTGATGCCTTTCAATTCACCATTACATATCAAAGGGCCACCAGAATCCCCCTAAAGAAGAGGAAGACAAATTAGACATCAGAATTTACAAAGATTTGAAAACACACCGCTAACTGAACTGGAGTGTGTGTGTGTGTAGACAAGGTCAAAAGATTTCAGAAATTAATTCTTACTTCTAGGTCTTTCCTAAGAATATGTATTTGTATGTATCTGTATTTAAAAAAAGAAAAGATTTGAATTTGATCCATTCTTTTGTGAATTAAATAGAGAATAAATCTAATTTAGTAGTAATGAACATGTACTTTTTTTATAATCCAAAACAAATTGGAAACTTTGTCCTTTGAATACAGAAGGTTTCTGGAAATAATAAATCTAATTGAAAAGTAGAACTCTTATGTTGGTTGAAAAATTAATCATCTATTAATGTACTTGTCGGGTGTGTATAAAATAGGTACAGTGTGTTATTGCTCAACAGAAAGAAAGGCTTCTAGACAATGGAGAATTGGACAAAACCTTTGAAATCATCAATAAGTCAAGCCATAATATAGTAGACAAATTTGCAAAGAGGTGTGATTTCTCTGATGCCCCCAGTGTATATAAATGGATGGAATATTCTGCAATAAACAAGTTAACCCTTTGTCTTTTTCTCTTCTTTCTCCTGATTTAGATTATAAGTGAAGTGGATTTGAAGATCTGTAAGGAATTTTGATAGTGCCCATCAAAGTAGTATCTACTCTCCTGAGGCTTCAAGCCCTCATTGGCACTACTCGTGATTAAAGTTATAAATTTCTAAAGTATATTCAGGATCAGAGACTAAATGGTCATAAACTAAATCAGACTTTGTTGAATCCTGAAAATGTATTACCTAAACTAGGATCAATTTAGTGTATAAATATGATATACATTTTTTAGACTTTCTCAGATATTTTTAGAACAACAGCCTTGGATCATTCCTGATGACAGACAGTATGAGAGAAAAATGCAGGACATGAAACAAAGGAATGGGTGTGACATGTTAGTGCATTGTAAGGTATTAGCCATTACTTCTAGATAAGCTGGACATCCTCCTATTTGAATCCACCAAATGCACTTGGGTGTTCCTTTACTGTATCAGAAATGAAATGATACAAGGCCATGAAATGATGCATGAAAAATATAAGCAAGACTTGGGTCTTAACTCTGCTTCCATTGAAGTCAATGAGAGTTATACAAATGACTATAATAACAGCAGAATCAGACAATTGAGGCCTCATCTTGTAAGCTCTTGTAGAGTGTTTTTTGATTGCCCTTATCTCTTCAGAGGAGGCTACCCTCTGCTCCACAGGAACCTCAATGCAAACTTATACTTATTTTCTGTTGGAGTGCAAGTATATTAAGTTCTTAATTATTAAATGAGTGTCTCTGCATTAAATTTTACGGTACTCCATTGCTTTTACTATTAGAAGCTATAAGGCTAGTTATGAGCTCCTGGGGTGGGAGCTGCAGTGGGTACTCATTCAGACAATGTGAGTACTAATGTTTTTGTAAAAGTCCACTCCTTGATGGATTATTCCACTTATAGCAGAAACCATGATATAATATTTAACCTGACCAATTAAACATTTAAACATTTTTATAATATGGCTGAAATTTGTTTTATCACTTGACTTATGTACATATGAAATGCATTAGATCATGTAACGCCTGTTCTAAAGTTTAATGGAGTCAATGGATGTCTTTTCATTGATTTCAGTGGCTTTTAGAATAGGCCCATGTAGCTTAATCTGAATTGTCATTGCAAAGACTGGACATTTCCACAGTTCCTTTTTCACTAAAGACCACTTGACTGCAGAAAGGGAAAAATATTTTCCTCTTTTCCCTGTTCAGAAAAGCATAAAAGTCCAGTGGCCCGCAAGAGAGTTTACAAATTAGAAGCTTTGATTTTATGTCATAGGAAATCAGATCAGCACAGTCCTTTATAACTCTCAGACATACAAAGGGCTTGTCTACATTACCCGCGGGATCGACAGGGCAGTGATCGATCCAGTGGGGGCTGATTTATCACATCTAGTCTAGATGCGATAAATCGACCACCGAATGCTCTCCCATTGACTCTGGTATTCCACGAGGGCTAGAGGCACAGGTGGACTTGACGGGAGAGTGTCAGCCATCGACTTATTGCAGTGAAGACAAGTAAAAAGATCTAAGTACATCGACTTCAGCTACGTTATTCACGTAGATGAAGTTGCATAACTTAGATCCATTCCCCCCCCCCCCCGGAGTGTAGACACTTGTTTTATAGCTGAACTAAAGACCCGAGCATTCTGATGGGCCCATCAAATGCACTGTTCTACATTTTATTTTAAAGAGCCTCTAGGTGGGTACAACCAGCATATCTACTTACAACACATGAGTCTTTTCCTCCGTTCTTATCACCAGCACACAGCATGTTCATTGTTATAATGGGATCATAATTATAGTGCTTCTGATCATTGCAGATTTTTCTGTTGATGATGGTGATGTTGACTTCCCTCAGGATATCAGAAGGTTTACGCTCTCTGTTCTTAGTTATCCCCCATCCTGCTACTTGGCACTTTGTTCCTGGTTTGGGATCAGTGTCTGTGTTAGGTAGCTTAATTGTTTTCACAGCTTTATTAATTTTTGCTCTCCCTTGAAGCTATTGGATAATAAGAAGACATGGTTATTGCAGAGGGAGCTGGTGGTAACCCGTCTTTAAGTTGCTCAATACTCTCTCATTATGATTACGAAGTTTTTTGTGTCCTTTTCTTTGAGAAGCTCTCATACCTTTGGTATTCAGCAGCAGAGTACTCTTGAGCTAGGGAAGTGCCTTTCATTTGCCCCAGAAAATTTCATTCAGCTTTCCATAAGATGCTATAGAAAATCATAGTTTCCCTTCTCTGGCTTATGGTCTTCAGAGATTTTTTGGCAACTTGCCAAAATAACTGAACACAGGAACATTCCAAAGGGCTGGGTTTATGCTTCTGCCAAAACAGCAACAACCACAGCGTTGGGAACATCTGGGAGCTGGGCTGGTCAAAAATTTCCATTGAAACTGTTTTTTGACAGAAAATTGGGTTTTAATTAAAAAATTGTGTGTGAAATGTGTCTGCTTTCTGCAGAAATTTTTGTTTAATTGAAAAACTAAAAAATGAAATAGTGTGGCTAAACCCAGATATATTTCTATTTAGAATGGCTTTGCAGTGCCTCTTAGGAACTGTAGGTTGGGAGTTTTATCCTCCAAATCTCATCTATAGGCTGGCTTTATGGCTGGCCTGCATTTCCCAGGATGCATCATGGCCAAGGACTCCTATGATGCATCTCTTTCCAATACCAAAATGGGAGAAAGTGATATATTATGGGAGATGGAAGTAGAAATTATCACATCCAACGTGGAAGTCAAACTCAAACAACTTAATTGGACTAAACTGGGGGTCATGGCTAATCTCCATCTAAGAATATTAAAGTAACTGGCACATGAAATTGCAAGCCCAACAGCAAGGATTTTTAATGAATCTGTAAACTTGGGGGTTGTACCCTATGACAAGAGAATTACTAATATAGTACCTATTTTTAAGAAAGAGAAAAAAATGTGATCTGGGAAACTACAGGCTTGTTAGTTTGACCTCAACTTTATGCAAGGTCTTGGAGCAAATTTGGAAAGAGAAAGCCATTAAGGACATAGAGGTAAATAGTAGTTGGGATAAAATACAGCATGGTTTTACAAAAAATAGATCTTGCCAGGCCGACCTGATCTCCTTCTTTGAGAAAATAACTGATTTTTTAGACAAAGGAAATGCAGTAGATCCAATCTACCTAAATTTCGGTAAGACATTTGATATAGTTCTACATGGGAAATTATTAGTTAAATTGGAGACAATGGGGCTTAATATGAAAACTGAAAGGTGGATAAGGAACTGGTTAAAGGGGAGACTACAATGGATCATATTGAAAGGTGAACTGTCAGGCTAGAGGGAAGTTACTGGTGGAATTCCTCAGGTATCGGCCTTATAACCAATCTTATTTTACATTTTTATTAATGACTTTTGCACAAAAAGTGGGTGTGTGTTAATAAAATTTACAGATGACAGAAAGTTGGGAGGTATTGCCAATATGGAGGAGTACCAGAATATGATACAAGAAGATCTGGATGATCTTGAGAACTAGAGTAATAGAAATAGGATGAAATGTCAACAGTGCAGAGTGCAAGGCCATGCACTTAGGGACTAACAAGAAGAATTTTTGCTATGAAAAAGGCTAATTCAGTCTTAGGATGCCTCAGGCAAGGTATTTCCAGTAGAGACAGGGAGTGTTAGTACCATTATAAAAGGCACTGGTGAGATCTAATCTGGATACTGTGTGCAATTGTGGTCACCAATGTTTAAGAAATATTAATTCATACTGGAACAGGTGTAGGGATGACATATTAAAGTATTAAAAACGATTGCCCAAGTGAAAGTAACTCCCCATAATTTGTTCCCCACAACTGAAAGTCTACATAGTATAAGTTTGTTAAGTAAAAGTAGCTTGATAAGTGTTTAGATTTATTATTATTATTATTATTTGTTAAAATTGTTAAATGTTTAGATTTATTATTATTGCCCCTTTAAAATATAATTTGTTAATATTAGGTCATGTAACTTAAAATTGTTAAAAATATAATACTATGTAGCCAGAAACAGCTCCCGTCTCTCTGTCCCAGGGCACACACAAACTTTTGCAAGTAGCTACTTAAAATTGACATTGCAGCAATACATTGTAACAATGCATTGTCAAGCCACTAACTCCATTGTAACAATGCATTGTCAAGCCACTAACTCCTCTCTGGGAGCCAAGCCCTGTAATTAATTAAGGGCATTGTTACACAATTAATGCCAGTTCTCTTTAAATCATTGTAAACCAATTAACCCTAATCGCAAAGTAAAACATTGTAACTATAACAGTAACTAACTCAGCACTCAAAAAAAATGTTTTAAAAATGCCACCCAAAAACTTTTATAACTTTTTGTAACTACAACTCTTGTATGTATAAAATTATTATTGTACAAAATACTGTATGTAAAACATTAATTAAAAAATGTATGTTAAAAAAAGTGCTTAAACAATAAATAAATGGTTTAAAAGGTTCCAGCCTAAAAATGCAGCATCAAAGGGCTAAAAAAGGCGTCAGGTGCCAGTGCAACCACAAGATGTCAAGTAAAAAAACCCTAAAAACTAAAGGTCCACCCTGTAAAATCACTAACAAGCACCTGGCAGCCACCCTAAAAATATCAGCATGACGCAGCAATTTCCATAAACTGGCATAAAAAAAAATTCCTTTAAAAACTAAACCAAAAAACTATAAAGTCAAAGTCCAAGGTTCTGCTGCCAGCCTACCAAAAGCTTCAAATGTGCATCTAATCAAAACTTCGCTCCCCACTACCATCACCTGTGTATAAAATACCTGGCCAGTATTCTGTCACAAGCAACTTCCAGGCTGGTAACTATAACAATTACCCAAAACATAAATATATATATGTGTGTGTGTGTGTATAAGGGTTAAGTAGTAATAAAAATAAGTAGTTAAACAACTTTGTTTGCTTTTATCTTTTCTTTATTCTTTATTATTATCTTTACAATAAATGTGGCTTTTTGCCTTATCCCCCTCATAAAATCCTGCTTGCTTTTATTGGTATAACACAGGTGCAGAGAAGGGCTACTCTGGATGATCAGAGGAATGGAAAACCTATCTTATGAAAGGTGACTCGAAAAGCTTGGCTTGCTTAGCCTAACCAAAAGAAGGCTGAGGGGAGATATAATTCCTATCTGTAAATATATCAGAGAGAGAAATACCAGGGAGAGTGGAGGAGTTATTTAAGTGACAAATGGATATAAACTGGCCATCAACAAATTTGGACTTGAAATTAAATGAAGGTTTCTAACCATCAGAGGTGTGAAGTTCTGGAACAACCTTACAAGGGGAGTACTGGAGGCAAAAAAGCTAAAAGGCACCAAGACTGGGCTTGATAAGGTTATGGAGGGGATGGTATGATGAGACTGCCTGAAATGGCATGTAGCCAATCTACGACTGCTAATAGCCAATATCTCCAACGGCTGGACACTAGATGGGGAAGGTGCTGAGTTACTATAGAGAATTTTTTTTCAGGTATCTGGCTGGTGGGTCTTGCCCCCATACTCAGAGGCTAACTGATTACCATATTTAGAGCTGGGTCAGATTGGCGGAGACCATGGGTGGTGGTTGTTTCTTTCTTTTTTTTTTTTTTGCCTTTCTCTGTAGAATGGGACATGGGTCACTTGTGGGTTTAAACTGGTGCAAATGGCGGAGTCTCTGAACCTTGAAGGCTTTAAATCATGACTTGAGACTTCAGTAACTCAGCCAGAGGTTAAAGGTCTATTACTGGAGTGGGTAGGCAAGGTTCTGTGGCCTACAATGTGCAGGAGGCAAGACTAGATTTTGTCTGGAGTCTTTGTAAGGCAGGCAGAGTGGCATCAAATATCCATACTGGATAGAAAGTTGCATATTCTTAAAATTATATTTAATAAAAATTCTATACCTGCAGAAGCGTAATGTCATTTTCTTTTTTCTGAATCTCAAAGCATGGGTAGCGAATTGGTTTTGCAATCTTAAAAATCTGTTGTTCTTTCTCTTTCTTTGAAAGTGAATGAGCTCCAAGAATAACTGTGCCTTTATCACTGAAAAGAACAACATAGTTAACTAGATTAATCATACAAAATTATACACGTGTTCAGTAGTGTTCATTTCTAGTAGCTACTATACTCTCTTGCTAATAAATACACTGCTATAACTTGTTCTATAGTGTTCAGTTGCTTAGCTACAACGTTGATCAATCTCTTTGTATGCCAAAGCAACAAATAATAATTAATAAAATAATAAAATCCAGCACAGTAATTAATAATTCATAATTATAAATAATTAAATGAGTTAAAATCGTAGAGCCATATCTATGCCTAATGAATTTCCTATGAATTTCACAGGATCTTAGAGGGGTTCCAGATCTCTGGATACAAACCTGCCCCCACAGTTTTGGTTCTAAGATTGAAACAAAAGTGGAAGAGATCTATTCTGTGGTTTCAGTTTGGATACATCAGACATTTGATGAGGACAGCTATTCTGGGAACAGAAATCTTATAAAAACTGACATTTATGTGATTTTTGCCATTCTGGGCTGAAATCGCATGAGAACAACTAATGAAATCTGGATGCTGTTTGATCTGAAATCAAATCTGAACAGTATCATTGCTTTGACCTTGAACCTGAATCCCAAACCTTTGAAATATTTCTGATCAGGATCTCAACACTGTCTCCTCAGCCCACATCTAATTCAGCTCATATGCCTCCCCTTAGGTGTCCTGCTTAAGAGTCCATAGACTCACCAGACAATTGAAGTGTCACTTACTGATCTGTGCTTGCTAGGGGTTCCTTGAATGGATGCCTAGGATTCTATGCTCTTCTTGGCCAATCAAGGACCAGTTTTATATCAGACCATGCCATTAATTGCTCCAGTGACTCTAAAATGCACTGTGATTGCATGGAAGGAAGTTCCACATACAGTGAAGTTGAGCTGGGCCATAGGATTGGAGGACATTCAACCTCTCTTCCAATCTCAGCAAGATTTACCTTTCTACCCATTCATGCACTAGGGGCAACGCTATGGGGAAATTGGGCCTTTTTTCTTAGGACAGTATATTGGTGTTTAGTTGCTGACTGAACTTTATACTGGCTAGCTAGTGCATTTTCTCTTTGTTCAGGTCAAGCCAGAATTGCTTTCTGTTTTCCATATGCTTTTGTACACTAATATTGTAACTGTGAGGCCCCATGTAGTCTTTACAAGGAGCTAAATATATTCACCTGTTTGGGCTGTGACAGAAGGAATTAATTTCTCTCTTTCTCTCTCTCTCTCTCTCTCTCAATTGTGGGATCCAAGCTTCATTGGGATTGAAAGACTTGCCAGGAGAGACACTGTGTGGGATCTGGCTCAGTGGATAAAACATGGGACTTGTGCTTTAAAACACATATCCATGCCTGGGTGGGCCAGGTAGATTATTTGGCTAGGTAGCCTGTGAGTCAGGAGAAACGTTGGCTCACAAGCTAAATTATTAAGGCCACCCTAGCCAGAGGTGGCAGGTGTGTATAATTTTTGGTGGTGCCCAGAATGGGTCCAAGTAATGCCCATCCCCACACTGGCATAAGGTTCGGGGAGGGTGTGTGGATGTGGGAGGTGCACGGATTCTGGGGGGAAGTTGGGATGTGGGAGGGGGTTTGCGGTGCAGGCTCTGGCAGGGAGTTTGGGTGTGGGATGGGTATGATTTCTGGGAGGGAGTTTGGGTGCTGACTCTGGACTGGGACAGAGGGTTGGAGTGCGGGAGAAGGTGAGGGATGCGGTGCTTATCTCGGGCAGCTCCCAGAAGCGACCTGCACTCCTCTCTGGCAGCAGCTTCTAGGCGGGAGGGCTGGGGGGTTTCTGCATACTGCTGCCTGCAGGCACTGTCCCCGCAGCTCCCACTGGCTGCAGTTCGCAGCCAATGGGAGCAGCAGAGTCAGTGCTTAGGGCAGGAACAATGCATGGAGACAATCCCTGGGGCCATAGGACCATTCTGGCCACTTCCAGGAGTGGCGCAGATCGAGACCAGGGAGGAACCCGCATTAGCCCTGCTGTGCTGCCAGTGATGGTGGCAGTGGCTGGTGGTCCCTGGGCCCTTTTAAATTCCCTGGGGGCGGCAGGCAGGTTCAGAGACAGTTTGGTGAAGGTACGTGGGGGTGGCAGGTGGGGCTGGGGGAGAGACTCTGCCCTGAACTTTGGTGAAGCTAGGCCCCAAGCCCTGAACAATCCTGGAGCACAGGCTCCACGGGCCCATATAACTCTCCGCCCCGACCCTAGCTGCTAATAGTTTGTTCATCCTTTGATCATTTGCTTATGTTGTTGCTATTTCACAAAGTTAATTATAAAGAAAATAATTTAATTAATAAATATATAAATTAATACATAAATTAAAGAGCTATTTTAGCAAATCCTCAGGTAATGCACTGCATTATCTTATACAATGAAATGAAAACAAATTTCACGACACTTTTGTGGACAGCTATTTTGGACTATTTTGAACTTTGCTCAGCAAAATTGTGATTGACTAAGAAAAGAGTCAATAAATCTTTCCTTGAGTTAACTGCTGCTACTCTATGCCTGCAAACGAATAGTAATTAACAAAATATCTCTGCATATAGATTGAAGGTTAGGGCACCTTATTATGGCCTATGTTATTCACGAAAGTGTTGAAATGGAGACCACCCATGGCCAATGTAAATGCTAAAATGTAATAGTAAGATTATAATCCCAATGACACTAGCTACACAAAAATATAAAAGATATTAATTTTCATGCTTCAGGAGATAAGCTACTACTTGCCTGGAGTTGGAAGAAACCTTCATAGGCATATTATTGCATAATTATCTATTATAACAATACAAGACTAAATGGAACATTAGTTTTATTTGTTATGGCAATTTCTACAGGATGCTTGATCTACAGTATCAAGCATTTGCTTTGGTTCATATTGTGCGTTATTTACTTTACTGTTGAACTAGTGAGAACATTTTATGAGATAGAAATCTTTAGAAGAACTTACATTTTACAATGGGCTGCTGTTAATACCCAATTCTCTTTGATCAAAGCTCCCCCACAATATCCTTCCCCTTTGATTAGGGCCATGTATGGTCTTGAATGTGGAGCCACTGCATACCCTCCAATGATATCCACACATGAATCTAAAAATAAAAATAAACCAGGCTGCACACTGTTGGGATACTATATAATGTAAAAAAATTCCATTCATAGAGAAAGGGTTAGAATACTTATACAATATAATGCATATAATATATGCACAGACTTACAGTGCTAGATGTAGCTGTGTTAGGGGTGGGATTTTTAAAATGGGTCTGTGTTGGTCTAAATCTGCTTCAATTGGGTTCAATGGGAATAGATTTAGGCCAGCCCTGATTTTGAAAATCCCACCCTAAAATACTAATGGTCTTGTGGAGCTTAACTTGCTTGAGCTGCAATTGTTTCCATTGTTAGGTTCATCAGCTTTCATTATGCCAAAGAACCCTGGATCTGACACTTTCTAAACATTATGCAGTGTATTTATAAGTGTACTATGAAAAAGTGGATACACAATTCACTACATAAATCAGATAAAGCATTAAATGAACAATATTTTTTCAAAAAAGGTTGGAAATGAAGAGATTTATGCCAATTGCAGCATCATTTTGGATGGAATTTTCTGACTTCTGGATAGATATACATTTTCTGAGAAGGGGAGCCAGGCAAGGTTAATATAACTCTTCTAGACTCCAGTTGCCTCCCGTCTCTGCAGGTTGAGTGAAGATTTTCCCTTCATATATTATTTTTAGATTTGTCATAAGGCCAAGCTTTTACAATCAATGGAAAATAAATAAAAATGTTTTCTTTCTCAAACTTACTAATAACTTCATTCTTTCATCTTGCTCTACACACATCATGAATTACAATGACAGTGGATAAAAGCAGCACTTACCTCCGGGAATTACCAGGAGAATAATGGTAGCAGAAGCAGACAAAGTGAAGAGAAGCCCCATTATTGCTGCAGTGTGTTCTCGCATAATAAATGTCTAATATATATTGAAAATGAAAAGGATGTGGGTTTTTTTCCCCTTAAGGACATCTGACATTCTGTAACTGTGAAACAAGAAAAAAACCACAGTATAACTTCTACAATGTCTTCTTGAGGAAGGTGTCATTTCTAAGCATCACACCTGCATCATATAATTGATGAGGCACAAAGCTAGGAGCCCCGCAATAGGGCTGTTCAGAAAACAAGTTTAGAATTCAACAAATTGGCATTTGCTGATGAAAAATGTTTGGTTAAAAAATTTCTGACCAGCTCTGCCTTTGAGGTCAAATCTCAGGCCTAATATTAGCTCACTGGGTGTCCTTGGGCTAGTCATTTAACCTTGCAATCCACTGAATATCAGTTTCCTCATGTTTAAAATACCTCAGTAAGGTGCAATGTGCTATTTGGCTTAGACTTGCACATTTCTTGAAAGTATAACATGCAAACTACGATTATTCTGAGACAAGTGTCAGATCTAGTGCAGTATGATCACTCCTACTGAGGTACAGTACAGCTGGTCTTGAATTAGTGTGGACAGGAAGACAGAAGAAGAGACTAAAATGTGTAAGGAAAGTGAAAAGATACAAAGATTAAATATCCAAGGAAAGTGCTAAAAAAGTATTTTATTTCATCTGTATCTTATTTAAAGACGAATGTGCTTAACTGAGAGCAGAGGATGTGTAAAAAACTGTTGAGTAGGAGAGTGACCATTATTCATTTGCTGCATCTTCATACTAACTAGAATGACTGTACAAGATTTTCTTATGCTGATTTTTCTGAACTGTTCTGGATGTACAGTGTGCCTAAGATTTTGGCTGATAGGCACAGGAAAAGCCCATCCAGCTTTTGATATGCAGCATTTTTTGGTTGATCTTAATCTTACATTTGGGCTTCTCCATACGCTGGCCCTGTCCCTTTACCAAAAGAAATTGAGATGTCTTTTGAACCCTCTTTGTTTCACTTAATTTTTCTGATACCAGTATCTTATTCCATATGTTTATTATCCTTTCTGCCCAAGTTCTCTATTTGCTTCCTGATTCCTTATTTTTGATATCTCTTAATTTTTTAAGCTGTTTCCTGTGTGATTTGTTAAGTTTGGTGGGATTGTTAGGGGAATTGATTCATGTACAAATATAATATATCTAATGCAATTAAAAAACCCAAAGACATTGTAATGAATCTCTGGCTGTCCTCATTCAGACACCACCTTTGCCAAAGACACATACATCTGACACAGAGAATAAAATGGTAGACGTGTTCTAGAAGTGTAGCCTCTTCTACTTCTGCAGAAAGTGAATTTGCGATTAGTTTTTTCATTAACATTAAGACATATACTCTTTGCAGGCCAGCCACTTGACTAGGTCCATCAGATCAGAAGCCATGGAACAGATGACCAATAGCTGTGTCATTAGAGTCCCATTTGGCAAAGCACTTCTTCTGCACATGTGTAATTTTTAAGCAGGTGAATAGTCCCATTGAAGAAGATAGTTTTGATAAGGGAAAGATATTTCGGGAGAAATAGTTTAATGTGGTCTCTTTCCTTGCATAGCTGCTGATCGGATGTAACAGAAGCGTGCTTCGGTTAAAGAGTGTGCTGAGTATTTGCTCTGAGAGCAAAGCTACCCATACAATTTAAAGTTCCACCTAAAAATATGATATAGTGTCAAAGATTTGCTGATATAGAATATACAGATGTGTATATTTTCAAACTGGACCATAACTAGTAATAATTCTCTGTTCTTGCTGTCATAGAAAAATATTTCAGTACTGAAACCTCATTCAGTAGAGTTGTGGTTCTCTAAGCCATTATTAAAAATAAGATCTACGTGCTGTTGGAGCAGTTATATTTCAGTTTCCCCACACTGGTATTTAAAGATCACTGTAGGTTTTCTACGTTCTTCGCACTTGGCTCAGCCTGTTTGTTTGTAGTGGTTTAGCAGATGACTGCCCAAGATCAGTGGAAACATAGGTGGTCTGAAACACAGATTCATACCTCTAACTGGTGGGCTTGCTTTAACGGTGCAGTGGTTTTGTTACTCTGATGGCTATTGCTGCTGACCTCCATTAGCTATTTTGCTTACATATGATACATTTATACTGTAGGGATCCTGGATCTGAATCTGGATCTTTCCTACGCTATCAGATACCTAGGTCATGAATAAGGCTCTGTCTGTCCTGGGTTGCTCTTTGCACAGCTTCTGTGTTGTTACGTCCTATAAGTTTTCCCTCTCTGTCTAGTGTTTGACAGAGGGATTCTTTAGTCAGACACTTTTGTGTGTTCTCCAGCTGCCCAGTTCCACACCTGCCATGGAATCATAGAACTGTAGGACTGGAAGGGACCTTAAGAGATCATCTAATCCAATCCCCTGCTCTCCAGCCAGGACTGAGTATTATCTAGACCAGGGGTCTCCAAACTATGGCCCAGGGGCCGGATCCGGCCCGTGGCGTTGATTTGTCCAGCCCCCCTGCCAGCCCCACCTGAGCAGGCACGTGGAGGAGCCACCAGTTCCCCCCCTCACCGTGCGAGTTGCTGCCGGTGGCCCCATATGCGGAGGGGTGAGTGCCCCCGCGGCGTAGCTGGAGGAGCAAAGGGGTGAGTGCTCCTGTGGTGTGGCCAGAGGAGCATGTGTGTGTGTGTGTGACGGCAGCAGCCAGAGGAGGAAAGAGGGAGAGGGGGGCTGTGGCAGCAGCATGGCTGGAGGAGCAAAGGCCAGGGGCTGCAGCAGCGGCCCGCGAAGCCCCTTCAGAAATCTAATATGGCCCTCGTCTCAAAAAGTTTGGAGACCCCTGATCTAGACCATCCCTAACAAGTGTTTGCCTAACCCGCTCTTAAAAATCTCCAGTGATGGAGATTTCAGATACTGCATATGGTGGCAATATCTGTCACATCACCCATAAAGAAGTGGGTGTAACTAGAGAGCATGATTGGTTGCCTGGGGGAATCCCAGGTGGTGTGCCAGCCAATACCCTTTATAATTTCAAATTACAACAGTTCACATAATAAACATTCTTCCCCATTGTCCAATTCCTTTCTCTATCCCACCTCCTTGGAGGTCAGGGCCATCAGCCAAGGATCCCTGTGGCATAACCTCAGCTTCTCCACGGGGGGCGGGAAGAGGAAAAGTTATTGAACTCTCCTAACACATACACAAACACACTGGCTTAGCCTTTTGTTCCCTACACACTGAATCGAGGTGAGCAACATTTCCTTCCCCTTGCCCCCACCCCCCTGTTCATTGTCCTTTTCATTTTCACAGCCCATTGAACCATCAGATTGGAGGGATACGTTTCTCTGTCTTCCTTGCTGTCTAAGGTATCTGTTTCTCTGTGACCTGCAGGGGGTTTCAACCCCATCCTCACTGTCAGCTGCTCCATTTGAATTTTGCTGACACCTCCCTCTTCTTCTCTGGAGTCCACTGAGGGCGTTTGGTTCACCTTTTCTGCCTTTCCCAAAGGAAAAGCTGGATTTGGTTTGAAAGCCCCAGTTTCATTTCACAAAGTTACACATCACACAACACAGCCTCCTGTATTCCCACAGTCAGAGTCCCAGAACCTGCTTTGGTGTCCATGGTGACTCAGTCCACAAGCAGAGCACTGGGGTTCAGCACATCCATATGTGTTTGCCTGTCAGCCCCTGAACAGGTACATCCTCAGGTCCTTCCCACTGGGTCCATGGGTATAACTTGACCCTTTTCTGCTGTTGGAGCCAATGGCATTTGTCCGAGTCAGCAAGCTTCTGTTGCTCCAACTCTGCCTTCTGCTCCTCCCATCCTTCCTGCATGAGCAGTTTTTCCATTCCAGTCACCATGTCTCTGGATCTGTAGCCATCACTGTTACTTCTGCTGGTCACTCTGGTATCATCGCTTCAATCCTCAGCACGCCCTCAGGAGGAGAAGGAAGCTTTCCTGGCCCCCATATGAAAGAGGTGTGATGCTGTATGGAATATGTGGGACACTTTATGATAAATTGCAAGGAATCCGACCAGGTATGCCATGTGAGATATCTGCAAAAATGTAATAAATTGCCAAGTATGATAATCTTGTTTATATGATTGTATCACCTTTGTGTTGTGGTTTATAGATATGTAGGGTATATCTGTATTTCCAAACTTGTGCTGTGTTTCTGGGTGACATTCCCTGACAGACTGGCATCAGCATTGCCTAGCCTGTTTGATGGCCCATCAGGGGTCATCAGCTGTACAATGAACCCATTGAAAGGCCAGGGACTACACTTTATGAATCAGCAAGGCATGCAGGGGAAGGCCCATGGACAGAGAACGCTAAGGCTTTTCCATGCCATACGCTGTGAAGCTTGTGCTTAGAACACAGGAAGTACAAGCCACATGGCAAAAGGAATACAAAGAGCAGCTGCATCTTCTCCATTTTGTCTTCAGTCCTGCTTCTTACCTCTGCAGCACCTGCTGTAAAATCTGAAGCTCTGAACAAAGGACTGAATGACCCATCAAAGCTGTGAATGTGTTCCAGAGCAACTTTCAAGACAGCAAACTCACCAATACTGCTGATATATGGACTTTGAAGTCTTTGTATGTATGTGATGCTTTACCATTTAACAACTCTCTTCTTGTTCTTTCTTTCTTTCTTTCTTTCTTTCTTTCTTTCTTTCTTTCTTTC
>ML677342.1:21543646-21582741 GCA_007922305.1 Dermatemys mawii
TTCTTTCTTTCTTTCTTTCTTTCTTTCTTTCTTTCTTTCTTTCTTTCTTTCGATATCCCCATTTACTTGCATCTTACTTGCTAAAGTCTGGGAATTGACTCACCTCTTGTATTCCTTTGCCTTCTAAAGAAATGCTTGAATTGGGAGTTGCAGGGGTTCTCATTAGATCCGTGGTTTTCAACCTGTGGTCTGTGGACCCCTGGGAACTTCAGACTATATCTTATGGGGTCTGTCGACTATGCTTAAGATTTCCAAAGGGATCTGCAAATGAAAAAAGGTTGAAAACCACTGCATTAGATTAAACTACTAAATCCCTTAAAAGATACAGGGATTCATGAAGCGGGCTGATTTTAAATAATATAATAGAACAGCTGTCAGAGTAATGCAGTGTCGCTGGTTTCATCTTTGACCACTCTACATGAGAAACTACAAGGGTGGGTGGTGCTCACAAACACTCAGTTTCTTGAAAAAAAGGAAGCCAAACCACATCTTCCTGCAATAGGTATTTAAATATCAAAGGTTATATATGACAACTTATCACCATTATTCTCACCTGGAAATGATGTCAATCATGGTGAGATGACTGTCAGTTTTATTGTTCTCTGAAACAGTTGCTAATCTACCTCTGAGGTGTCAGTAACCTACCCAAGATAAATACATATCTTCCTTCTTAACGCGGATTACGTATATATGACATGGTTGTGCCTTTTCTCTTTATTTCAGAGGGCTGCATTAAGATTATTGGAGACACAAAGTATTTCTACATTCCTGACCTTTCATGGCTGCTACGCGGAAAGGCAACATAACTACGTGGAGAGGAGTTCTAATTTAAAAACCCTGGGTTTTGACAATAGCACACTGTAGAAAGTATATTTTGAGATGCCTTTTACACTGTCGCAGTTAAGAATTAATAATACATGATGAAAGCGACAAAGAGTCTTGTAGCATCTTATAGACTAACAGATCTTAGGAATCTGTTAGTCTATAAGGTGCTGCAAGACTCTTTGTCGCTTTTGCAGATCCAGACTAACATGGCTACCCCTCTGACACTAATACTTGATATTCCAGCATGCTAATAAAGAAGGCTTGAGTGCTTCTTTTTTTTAATAATAAAAAACTAGCATTTTTGTCAATAAGCAGCTGATCTAGAACATTTAAATTCTGCTCTAAAGTATTTTTTTACTTCCAAGATTTCATTACATATAATAGTCACTATGGGCCAGATTCGACCATGCTTACTGGTGTTGAGGAGTATCCTTTGCCACAAGTAGATTCTCTGAAATTGACAAAAGTCTCTGAGGAGTAAGGTACTCCTTAGTGTGAGTAAGAATGGCAGAATCTACCCCAATGCAAAATTAAATTCCCTAGGTAGTGCAATGGGTTGGTGGCTGCCATACAATCTTTCACCTCTGGAAGCCTAGCTTAGGTCTGAAGGGATAACATTTGTAGTAGCCATAGCACCGCATCCAGGCAACTTTGTTCACATTGCAGAATAAGAATGGCTCAATCCTGACATCCTCACTTGCTCCTCTGCCAATATCCCCATTGGAGTCAACTGGAATTTTACCTCAGTAAAGAATACTGATATCAAGATCTGGCTTACTGATTATAGTTTGCAGTTGTTGCCCCTTCCATCTGCAGGTCCCCTGCATCTGAAGTTCTGAAAGTATGTTGTAAACTTCAGTGAATTAATCCTTAAAACACCCTGGTGAGATAGGGGAGTTTATTATCCCCATTTTACAGACAGGGAAACTGAGGTGACATGGAAGTTAAAGAATGAGTGGCAGAGCTGGGACTGAGATACAGGACTCTGGACTTTCAGTCCTGTACTTTAGCATCCTTCACCAGAACTGCTTCATGGGTCTTCAGAGTGGGGAACAGAATAAAATAGGTGCCTATTTTGTTAGAACAACTGGCTCAAAGTAGGGGAGGCATCTATTGTCTAGGGCAGGGATTGAAATTTCCACCTTTTACTCTAGTTCAGTTACTCTTTGGAAGGGAGAAAGTGCCTTTATTTATTTTTCTACTTGTGTATTCAGTTAAATAATACAAATAATTTAAAGTAATTTTGGTGTTGATCCTGACTACCCTGTAGGCTGGAGTCCTCCTCAGATAAAGCATGAGCAGCTGCTTTGCAAGCTTCTTCATGCTGTGCCTTCCCATCTCACTTAAGGAATAAAGTGAAGGGGAACACAGCTTCTTCACTCTTGCTAAAGCAGAAAACCTCTCCATTTCTCCTGCTGAATGCATCTGGCTTGGAGTTTTGTAACTACTGTGTGAAATAGTCACATACAGCATGTTTATTTTCAGACAGTTTAAAAAAATATGCTACATTGGGGAGTAGATGGTTTAGGGATTTGCTAAGGGATCTGGAGCCTTTCACCTCTAGATTACCGTATTAGATCTGTTCTCAGGCAATAGTCATTGCAAGCAGTTCAGATCTGACAACTGTCCAATGACCTATGTAAAAAGATGGGGCGGGGGATGGTGTGTCTAACCCCACAAAAAGCTTGAGTAGAGAGAAAGGACCAATTAATCTTGTGACAAGCTGCAGCTGAGGGAGAGTCAGAGTTGATAAGCTTCTAGTGGATGATGAAGCACAGCTGGGCAAGAGGCAGGTTTAGCTGCTATAAAACCAGAAACTAGCTCATAACAAAGGGGCTCTAGTAGAGAAGGCTTGCAGCCATTTTCTGAGCTTGGTGTGGGAAAGAGAAGTCAGGGGAAGCATAGAGGTCCTGGGATCCTGGCTTTGAGGGAAGGGGGCACCCAGAGGAAGATGGAGAAAAAGCCTGCAAAATAGGAAGCAGCCCAGGGAAACTGCAACAAGGTTTGGGACAGTACAAGCCTTGGCCACTGGTTGTAGGGTCCCTGGGCTGGAGGAACTACAGTAGAAGGGGACCTCAGATCTACCTATCAGTGGCTGGGGAAGTGGCACTGTCTGGGCAGTGGAATGTAAGATTGCCTGAGACTGATCACCCAGGGGGGCTTTAGTTCTCCCCTTTCAGGGTATCATAGTGACCTGTCCAGAGAGCCAAGCCATGACAAGGGAGCACCCTGAGCGATGAAGAGGGAGAAACAACAGGGCGAGTGACTGAAGGAGGGGATAGTGGATCATAGATGAGCCATAAGGAAGGGCACCAGTGTTGAGTAGAGAACACTGTGACAGGGAGTCAGTCTAACTTTTACTGAAAGAAAGGGCTTCATGTCACAAAAACCACTAGCACTATTAGATATCTTGTAGCAGATATGCCCATTCAGTCCTAAGTCTATCAATTCTGCAACCCCAGAGGTAGTATGTCCAGATGAAAGTTTAGGTGGTATTTATTATTTTTGGTAAGGTGAGAACAAAGAAGAAAATAAGACAGCACAGGGATAGGGTAGCCCCAAGAACTGTATGGAATTGTGTGATGAAACTTGCATCACTACTACTTGCTCTGTACCTGTTAGAGGCTTTCTGGTTCTAGTGCTGTCTAGCTGACAACTTCTACAAGTGCTAATTGGGGCGGGGGGGGAGGAATATTTTTTTTGTGAAGACTTGCTGTTGAAAGAGAGTGAGTGCCTTTTTCCCCTGCCCTCTATACAGTTTTCACTTTGCCATAAATAAAATATCCTGTATGTAGTGAGGTTGTGGGGCTGGAGGTGAAACACAGAAACCCAACAGAATATTTATTGGCAACTTGTTTTTACAGGGCTGAATTAAGTGTAGAGGCGACAACCCAAAAAAAGAAAAATGTGGATGAGTATGTTTCTGGCTATGAATTATGCGCTCACAACTCTCTCAGATTTTTAAAGGCAGAAAGCTCATCTAGGTGCCCAGGTTCCACTGGTCGTCAGTGGGAATTAGGCACATAATTCCCCTTTGCACTTTTTGAAAATCACTCTCCCTCCCCTCTACAATAGACATATACTGAAGCTGGAGAGTTTCTCTTTTTCTCCTTTTCCCTCATTAAGGGCCTGATCCTAAACACATTGAAACTAATGGCAAAGACCTATTGATTTCAGTAATGCAAGATCATGTTCCCAGGCCCTGGTTTGGCAAGGTACTTCAGCATCTGCCTAACTTTAAACATGTGTGCAGTCCTAAAGATTTCAATGAGGCTACTCAAGTGCTTAAAATTAGGCACATTTAAGAGCCTTGCTGAATTGTGGTCTTAGGTCTGATCCAAAGTGAAGATAACAGAAAGATTCCAATTGATTTCAGTGGGCCTTATATCAACTCCTGAAAGACAGATCCAGCAGTCCTTACACAGGCAATCCTCCCAGTGAAGTCAGTGGAAATGTTGCCTGAGTAAGGACCAGACTCAAAATGTATTGTTACCTGAATGTCCGCCATCAAAGTTTAATTTTACAGACTTGGATCACAGTAGTGAAAAATGTCAGTGATCCAAAACAGAAAAACACATTTTCATATAAAAATTAATAATACCATTGTGCTAATTAAGAACCTTACTCCAAGGGGAAAAGTAGTCCATGTAAAGCAGGGTAAGCCTCAGATAGCATAGATCTAATAATCTAATCCACTACTTGGAACAAAAATATGTGCAATTTGTAACCTTGTCCTTATATATAAAATTTCCACTATAGTATATATAGAGAGAGAGAGTGAGTGAGTTTTGGAAGGAATATAAGCTCCTGTGGTTCAGGATGCAATCCAAACTGGTACTAATGGGATTTACTAAGAAACTTTCCCTATGTGAAGCTTATTCCATTACTGTTGACTGAATTTTTTTTTGCTGCTGCTGCTTCTGAAGCATTGGGTGCTAGCCACTGTTGGAGACAGTGTACTGGATTAAAGGGACTACTGGTCTGATCCAGTATGGCAATTCCTATTTTCCTATATATTTACTAATTTATGAATGAATATGGAAATAGTCCCTTTCTCATGTTGCTGTCCAACACACACACCTAATATATATAAAAAAGACATAATATTCAAGTATGTCATATTTTCATATAAAGGACTATTTATATATGTCCATTCACATGGAAAGGCAGATAAAAATCTACTCAAACTTCAAGTATATCTAAGTATAAATCATTTTGCATAAAATAGATGCATTTCTTTATTATGTGAGGGATACATTTAAAGGTACATTAATTTTTAAAATCCTGCCTTCTAAAAAGGCGATTATAATGAAAATGTGACACCGCCCTCTGTTTCCCGAGAATTGTTACTCAGTTCTAGTAGTGACTTTCTCTTACCAGATTTTGTTTGAGATACAGATTAAGAAAGTCAGAAGTTAAAATTATTCTTGGAGCCCATCAAGCATCCACAGCTGAAAAAGAACAGAAGTATTTAAGGTAATGTGCTACTTTTCCAATCCCCAATTTAAGTGTTCTTCCAAGGAAAATGACATAATGCTCCTCAAGGTATTCTGCTAATTACTGGTATACTGTTACAATGAGAATTTTGCAGATGATCATTTTGGCGATTCATCTGAATTAATAAAAATATTATTCTGAAAGCTTAGCAATGTCACGGAACACTCCATTTCTGGTTCTGTTCATCCAGAGTGGATGACAAGCACAGCACCAACAACCGTGATGAGATTTGATGACCGTTCTCTGCTCTATAGCTCCCTTTAGTTCACTCAGATCAGCAACCTTTCAAAATCCCTGTTACTGCTTGGTCATTTTATAGTATGGCTGAAAGGAAATGCTGAGGCATTGTGTGCAGATGACTCTGGGCTGTACTGAGACATCCATCACATGGGACTGAGCAAAAATAAGGGTATCTTTTTTGGATGAGAGAAAGAAGAATCTGTAGGCCGGAAACTCTGTAGATTGACAAAGCTGTTCAGGGTGGGCTGGTGGTTCTGGTGTTAATCCAATGTCCCTAGGAAAGATGGCCTACTAATTAGACTAAGCCTAATATCTCCCTTGTGTTCACCAGGAAGTGTTTTTTGTGAATGACTAAAAAGCATGTTTAAAATAAATGAGAACACATGAAGGGAATTCTAGTCCTCTGAAATAACTGGGTAGAGTTATAGGAAAAAAGTAGCCGGATAGCATTTGAGACTATTTAACCTTCAAATGTTAACAACACAGTAATAGGGCAGTGACATTCTGAGGATACTCAAAGTAAATTAGTGAGCAGAACTGGTCATCAGCCCAAAAGGAAAACAATTGTACAATGATTTCAGAGACTGGTTGATTGATGGCAACACATGCAAATTAGAAACCATGAAAAGAAAGCCACAGCCCAGGTGCTTGCTGTTGGAAAAGTACTGTTCCCAGCTTGTGACCTGGAGCTGTCAGCTGCCAAACTCAACTGGTGATCGACCACACTCTACACAAGCCTGAGGGTTTTGGGGGTTTTTTGGTGCTTGTTTTTTTTTTGTTTGGTTGTTTTGTTTTGTTTTGTTTTTGCAGGGAAGCATTTTAACTGTCTTTAAGTGTGACCATCATCAGCTTGAGGAGGAATGCACTACAGTTATTTGTACAGCTGAGTAGTATTACAAAATGGATCAAAAGAAAAGAATTCTTGGGTGGGGTGTTATTGACAACACTCTGTGTTCTGCAGTTACTGGGACACAATCAGTATCACTTTATTTTGTGTAGAAGCAAGGATACCACTATAACTGAAGCCTCCCTAAGATGCTCACATCTCTTGTTCTCACTGTAAAGACATATTATGATTAAGTTGGGGCATTTCCAACCCCACAAATATTTATTCCATGTACAGTTGGTTTATTGCACTGCCCGTTTAAAGCTACCAACTGGCCAGAGCAGTTTAACTGAAAGGTCATTCCTTCAACCCACCACAAAATCCATAAATCCCTGTTCAAATGAGATCATGGGATGGTAATTGTGTTTGGAACACTGAATTTCCTTTTGGCAGCATCATCAAATCCTCCAGTTTTCACTACCAACAATCTTATTGGGGTTATGTCAGTGTTTTCATTACTTTTCCATTTGACCATCTGATAGGCTCACGCAGACCTGTGATGAAGAGTGAGAGTATCAGATAACAACAGAAAACATGAAATCTGAATAGTTCCAATCCTTTTGGACTTTCCCGATTTCAGAACCCTGATCAGCAGTCCACTACAGCCCTAGGAAATATTTTATCATTATGGAAAGTCTAGGAACTGATTTTTCCCTATATTCATTCCTCTCTTTTGTAGCATCTGATCATTCTGGGCTCTTTTTTTCACAAGTTTTTAATAGGCACATTGCATTGGTATTACAAGTTTTATTTATTCCTAGAATAAAGACCAGATTTTGAACTCATTTACACTGCTGTAGATCTGGAGTAACCATGCTGACTGCAGTGGAATTCCTCTGGATTTTCGCTGGTGAAATTAAGGTCAGAATCTGTCCTTAAGAAATTAAAAAAGTATTAATTATTGGAAGGGAAAATATCTTTAGAGAGTCTAAATGCCAGTTAAAAATGAGTGGCTGTGTTTTCCTTCCTCTCTGTATCACTCTGCATATTTCCTCTTTTTTTCTAGTTGAATGGTAGTGCAAACTGAAACCAGTACGTTGCACTTCTGCCAGTACCCAACTCCAAAGAAGATATCAAAGCAGTGGAAAGTGCCAGGTAACAGGATGGGAAATCACTTCTTCAGGAAGCAAATGTTACAATCGTTGAGAGGAAACCTGCAACAGAAACTATAAAAACCAGAAAAAATTACTAACAGCATGTTCTGTGATGGAGGGAAAACCAGATTTTCAAGGAGAGATGCCTGTCAGGTGAGAAGTGAATTTACAAGGCAGAGTAGATATATTTTTAACGACTGATTTCTTTGACTCATGAAAACAAGCTGAAACTGACTTCACTGAGAGAGTTTGTGCTTTTGACCAAATTTACATCAGCTTTATCACTGCGTGTTATGGTATTACAACCACAGTGAAAACTATGTACATGTTTAGGACTAATCTCTAGGTTGCCTAGTGGAATTCTCAGCCCTGAGTTAGGAGCTCAGGCATGGGAAGAATTAGGTGTCTCAGGAAGGAATTCTTAGAAGTTAGCAAGCTGAGCAGGGAGCCACTTAAGCTAGCGAGGAGTGAAATGCAGAGGAAAGGGACAGGGTTTAGGCCCAGATTCCCCAAAGGTATGTTGGTGCCTAACTCCCATTGATCAGGGCTGTAGGTGCTTCCATGTGGTCAAGATTCTCATCCGGAGACTGACTCTTGGAGTTAGTTGTCAAAGCCAGGTCACCCCTTTCTTGGCCCATTCTAGCCAATAGTTCAGTGATTAGAGCACTCACCTAAGAGTGGGAGATCTGGCTTCATATCCCTGGTTCAAATCAGGCAGATTTGGGGTTCAGATCTGAGCATCTCAGATCTGAACCCCAAATCATATACCTTTGTAATGTGTGTGTATGGGTAGTTATATTCTAAGGAATGTACCCACACAGCCTGTAAGCCCTAGGTGCTGGGCTAGTGGGTATTGCCAGCTGTCTTTCATGGAGACCTGAGCCTGCAGGAGGGCTCTGAGGATGCTGGCAATGGGTGGTGGGTTACCTTTACCTAATTCCTTTTTACCATCCTAGTTGTTATTCTAATAACCGGAAATCCACAAGAAAGCAATGTATAAAATGAAGCCTCCACAGATGTAGCATAAAATATCCTCTCTCTCTGCCTCTATATCCTGTTGGTTTGAGCAATCCTACTGGTTCTACTGCTATTCCCCAATTTCACACTGGGGGATCTCTCTGAAACTCGTAGAATCTTTCAAAACAGAAGAAACTTTTTAAGTGACCATTGTATAGATACATAAAATATACCTTTGTTACGTGTGTGTGTGGATATTTATATTCTAAGGAATGTACCCACACAGCCTGTAAGACAGGGATTTGATTTGCACTAAGTGGATGCACGTCTTCTTTGGCTACATCTACGCTACACACCACTGGGGGCAGTGTGCAGCTACATGCCGCAAGTCTGCATCCACACTGTGCTGAGTAGCTACATGAGTCAGTGAAAGGGTATGGCAAAGGGTCAGCAGCTCCCCACTGCTGGAGCATTTCACTGAGGTGTGGCATCTTTCCCTGCAATGGGAAGGGGCTCTAGCAGCGGAGACCTGGCAGAACCTTTCCTTGCTGCAAGCACCTTTTCCCTCTTTTGGAGTCTTTTCCTGCAGTGGAGAAAGACTCCAGCAGCAAGGAGGTGGTGGGACGCTACACTGCTAAAAATAGTCATGTAGACAGGGAGGTATGGTTTGGGTGAGTAGAGAGCCAGGTAGGATATGTATGCAAGCACCTGCCTGTACCCTTCACTCATGTTTTTATTTGCCTAAGCTGTACCTCATGGTATACCCACTGTTTATACCTATGCTAGGGAGAGTACACAAATATGTACACTACATGGCACTGAGAGGAGAGGGCAGTGTAGATGTACCCTTTATTTAAACATAACCGATGTATGTGCACTAATGTCTGATCTGCATGGGATCAGTGGTGGATTAGTCACTGGGCCAACGGGGCCCAGGCCAGGGGGCCTGGCCAATTGTGGGACCCTGGAAAAATGGGTGCCCCTGCACCCCAACCCACTCTGCCGCCTGGTGCTCCAGCCGAGGAGAGGTCAGGGCACGGGGGCTTACCCTGCTCTGCCTGCTTGTCCAATGCTCAAGTTGGGGAGCAGGGTTGGGGAGTGGGGGCTTGCCCTGCTCCACTCGCTTGGAACTCTGGTTGGGGGGGAACTTGCCCTGCTCTGCCCGCCTGGCACTCCAGCCAGGAAACAGGGGAAGCCCCCGTGCCCTGATCCCATTTCTTCTGCAGGAACACTGAGAGGGGCACTTGCTCTGGCCCAGGGGTCCTGCAAAATCTGCGCGTGCCTGGGCTAGAAAGGTGCCTATGTGCACCTGTGGATTGCCTGTGTGCATCCAGTAGTACTTACATCAACTATCTGCATATTTGTGCATGGACAAATTGTACCAATCTACTTCCTGGAAATTAGACCCTGGATATAATTTGTGTAAAAGTTAAATCTGCAGTACAATAAAGATACAATACAGTATAAATCTAACCATGGTTGTCCATGGAAATTCACATGGAAGGGCAATCAAATATGCAATAGAGGAGAATAATTCACAGTGCTAGTCAGAGAGGAGTGCTGGCCATAATATGTGATCTAACTGTAAACAGAATATATTGCCATGTTCATGACCATCCAGACCACATTAGAGTAGAGCTAAAAGTGTCACTAACAGGAAAGCCACATCAAGTCAGTCTTGGTATTAAACATATTTAAAATAACACCTGTCCCTTGCAAAGTCAGATAAAGCACAGGTAGAAGAACATCCTCCTTGTAAAACTGAAAGGAGCTAATATCAAGTCCATATAGTTAAGTCCACTCAAGGCTTCAGTTTCTAACAGCAGATAAACAGTTGTTTAGACTGAAGTGGCTCTGGTCTCCTTCAGAATGAGAAATCTAGTTCTGTTTCCTTTAACCTTCACGTTTCAGTGATAAACTCCAGCTGCTTCTCAGATTCTGTTGCAACATTAGCCCCTCTCAATGCTTCATTCATACCACCGCTTGCCAGAGCTGAGTCCCGGCACCTCTGGGATTGGCAGTTCATAGCCCTGGCACCTCTGGGCCTGTTACATTGGTTATGAATGTGAAAAAACTGCTTGAGCCCCAGCACCTCTTTCATTACAAATTAAACCTTGTCCCCCTGCCCTCAATTTCCAAACAGCTTTTGTGATAGATTTGTGTCTCTGATCCACTCTGCATCTAGGTCTGAAATTACTGATGTTTTTTTCTTCTGCAGACAATAGCTCCTTAATTAATTAGCCTCTTAGCGTTGGTTTGGCAACTTTCACCTTTTCACATTCTCTGTGTGTATATATATCTTCATATCGTATGTTCCATTTTATGCATCTGATGAAGTGGACTGTAGCCCAAATAAATTTGTTCGTCTCTAAGGTGCCACAAGTACTCCTCGTTCTTTCTGAAATTTCTGTGCTGGTTATAGAGGTGAGTCCGAGAGGTGCTATTTTTCTAAGTTGCCGGGGGTGGGTGGGGTGGAGCGCTCAGCCACTGCTCCGCTCCAGGCCCCACTGCCACTCCAGCCCTTTCCCCGAGTGCGTCCTGCCCTCCCCCACCTCTTTCTGCCCTCGTTCCTCTCCCTCCCCACTCCTAAGTGCTGCCTGCACACCACTGAATAGCTGATCGCAGTGGGACGGAGGCACTGGGAGAGAGCATCACAGAGCACTCACGGAGTCAGTGCCTATGGTGAGCCCCATACTAAGGGCTGGTCTTCACTAGAGTGGGGGATCGACTGCAGATACGCAACTTCAGCTATGTGAATAACGTATCTGAAGTCGGCATATCTTCAGCCGACTTACCTGCCGTCCTCACGGCGGCGGCGGTCGGTGGCGCACTCCCCCGTCGACTCCAGCTTGCGCCTCGCGGCGAGCTGGAGTTTCAGAGTCGATGGGGGCGCTGTTGGCAATCGATTTATCACGTCTTAACGCGATGCGATAAATCGATCGCCAAAAGATCGATTGCTACCCGCTGATCCGGCGAGTAGTGGAGACTTTACCCTAAAACACCCCTGAACTTCACAAAGGTCTGACCCAGACTTTACAGCTGGGGATAGTCTCTGGTTGGTTTATTCCTTTGTCAGTGACCATAACTATTTCAGGCTCTATCATGGTCTTCACTTAAAGTGATAGGTGCTTGAGAAATACATGCCAAGAAGATTGTCTAATCAGCGGTAACTTGCCATCCATTCCCATTTGTGGAGTAGACTGAGATTATATATGTGTGGGCCACTCTGACATTCCATCCAGGAGAGGGCGTGGGTAACTCATACATTGTGAAAGGATACAGATACTAGTCAGCTACTCAATTTCCTTAAACTTATTATGCTAGCTGACTTTTGTGTGTGTTGCAATACAAGTTTCCACATTTCACTGTCTGGGCAACTGTGATTAATATCTTGTATTTATTTTGTCCTGAAAACCAATACAGTGCATGTTTAATGTGGGCTCTTTTCTTAAAAAAACCAAACTTTTAGTACTTAATAAGGCACTTGGTACATCTAGTGTCAACAAATATTGTTTCCAGAAAGTATAGTGGTATGTTTTGATTATGGATCCCATTTGCAACTTTTAGTCAAATTATTTGTTTAATCTTCCAACTACAGAGCCACCAGTCTGTGTAAAAGAGCTCTGAAAAGGATCTTCCTTTCTGGGAACTTGATCTGATATTAGTAAGAAGTGTTTTCAGAACAGTTTAAAATGCAAACACAAGATCATTTTCCTGGATACCAAACAGAGGGAATTAAAGAAACTCAGAGGGCTCTTTCGATTTTTGAGCAGATCACAAAACAACATACTATATGGAGGCAAATTAAATCAAGTAATTTTATTGTGGCCATTATATCTTTTATTCATGGTTTACCAGTTTCTATCATTTATCTCCATCTTATATGGATTTAGCAGGCAATTCAGATGCCTCATTTTCAGCATGTTTACAACCTTATGTTGCAGATGACCTTGGACTTAGTAATATTCGCTAGCAACCTCTTTTTCTTTCTGTAATGAATTGTAATTTGTTACTAATAGCTCCAAGATATTTTGGTATACATAGTTACAGAGCGTGTTAAATCAGTTACTGTGCATTAAAGTGCAGTCACCAATTTTAAGGGACATGATGCACCAAGTGACAATCTCAGAGCTGCATCAAGTCCTGCATACTTGTGAAGACAAAACAAAACAAATCAATGGAAAGAGGAACAAAACAATATTTCTTAACTAGTATAATGAAAGTCAAATGGAAACAGTGATAATCTTCCACTACTTCAAAATGAAACTGAGATTCTTTTAACTAGTTCTGCAACTGGCAATCAGTAGGGTTGATATATATATAAACAACAAATTCTTTAGAGCTTATTTCTGGGGTTGGCATTCTTTCTTTTTTTCTTTCTTTGTAAAGAGAATCTTCACAATATAAATGGATCTACTTTTGCTCTGTTAACACACTTTCACAACACTCTCATTTCAATAATACCAAGGTGCTTTGGTAGCCAGATAATATTCACCCTGTAAATACATAAAACAGGTAAATAGCTAAAAACTGCTGCAGCACAAAAAGTTCAAATTCTTTCCTCCTCATTCTGTTCACTTCAATTAGGTACAAGTTCTGCCAGTCAGCATTCTATTTGCCTCAGTGAAGTGCTAACTTCAAAGCCTTGCTGGAACTCATGATGTAGAAAAAGTGTCTAAAATGTGGTGTCACAAACACAAGAAGTGTTAGGAATGTTAATTTTAAAAAACAGAGAAAAAAATAAGTTGAGTATCTTTGAGAAGACTTGAGAGTGACTGTCTTCCTTGAATTCTAGTAATGACCAAATAATTGGTCAGATCTATTGGAATAGTATATTACATTGAATATACTGAATATCCATGCCAGGTACTTCTGATATAGCTAGGGTGATCAGACATCCTGTTCTGGCTGTGACAGTCCCTTTTTAAAATCCTGTCTCGTCCATCCTGCCTTTTTTGGTAATAGTGGGTATTTATCGCATTTGCTCTTGCCAACTTGATGAGGAGGATGAGTGTGGAGGAACATGCGGAGGGAGAGGCGAGCATCTTGGCTCAAACCTGCACAGGGAGTGGGCAGAGCTCATATGTTGTCCCATTTTCTCTTTTGGAAATATGGTCACCCTACATTTGGCAGTGAGTAGATTTCAGGTTTTTTGGGATCTCTGCATCCATAGCCACACAAAAAATAGCACAGGACACCATTACAAATAAGAGGACCACCTGAGTGTCCCTGGAAAAATAACAAATGCAGATTTTTAGTAAGAATGGAAACTAAAGAGTAGTTAATTAGATGGCTTATGGGACTGAGCCTTTCACCCCTACATAGCTACTAGGAATCCAACCAATGTTTGTAATGGATAAAAGTTGTTACCATCTAACTGCTGTGATTGGCCTATGTAAAATGAGTTTGATGCTCTCAATCCAATTCACAGCGGTGGTCATAGCAGAGGCCAATAAATGAATGGCCAGGGGGACTGACCAATTATCCTTTCACTGCTAGCTGAGGGGTAAGACCTATTGATGGATCAATGTCGGGGAGCCTGTACTGCCACAGTCCTAATAAAAGGCATCAGCCTCTGGTGCCAACAATTCTGAACCTTTCTCTGACATTCTGTTACATACAAAATGCGTTACAAAAAAAAAAAGAATAATTTCAAGGAGGGAATTCGATTTATAGTGGCAACGATCCTATGTCTTCAGCAGACATGAAGATGGACTGTGAATTTATGATGCCATAGATGGTACTGCTGTGTGGTTCGTTTTCTATGGTAGCTATTTCTAGGGTATGTATCCACTCTGTCCCTGAGTGCCAAACGTAGTATTTGCCTTGTTAAAAAGTGTGAATGTGCTTATCCAGCTCTTAGAACAATGGAGCTCTGTGGTACAGGTCAGATGCTCTGATTCTGGCATCTGATCTGTACCATAGTACAAGTAAACAGCAATAGTAATTGTATTAGGCAGAAGAATATGGTTCAAGGTATAGTATTTTCTCCGAAAAATCTGTCCAATTTATACATGATATTTGTTACTTACCTGGTACGCATCTTTTCACCCTCTTGCATCTCCTGCACACAGTATAGTCTTTGTTACTGGAGGATCAAGGTTGTAATAATGTTTCCCATTGCAGACAAGATGATCTATGACAGTGGCTTTGACTTTAGGAACGGTATCTGGTGCTATTAAATGTTTTGGGTTAGTTGTTCCCCATTCTGTACCAAGGCACTTGGTTGCAGCTCCAACATCTGCTGATGTAGCGTTTGGTTGTAGCAAACGCAGATATTTGTTTAATGCTTTATAAAGCTGAATATTTAAAAACAGAAAAAGGCACTAAACAACCCCATATAACAACATTATTAAAGAAGCTCAGGCCCTATCCAGCCCAAATTGTCCTCTGCGGATCTAGCTCACTGAGTGCTGCAGCCTTGAACACTGGTTTCTACTACAAACAACTACCTCTATCTCGGTAATGGCAGAATCAAAGGTTTTCCATTGCTGCATCAGCTTTCTTCCTCCTTTCAGCTCCCTGAGGACAAAGCTGAGAGTGTTGGTGTGTTTTGCTGTGGCAGGTTGAGTTTATGCATAAACCTGATATAGAGGCAACATCCGGAGCCTTCAGGGGCTTAGTAGTGTGAAGTTCTAGGCTGACAAGTGTCAAAGCATAGTACTGTTTAAAATGGAGCAATAGTGGTCATTATGTTATGTATGGCATTCCAATGGATAGTATTCAAAATAGTAACAATACATTACTTATTTAACTAATCTGAGAGTGAATGTGCAGTACTTTTACTAGCATGACATCCTTCAAATCACAGTTCTTCATAAAATCTGGGTATTGTATAAAGTGTTTGATTTTAATTACTTGTCTAAAGCTTTCATTCTTTGAGAGAGAAAGTGCCTAGATCTGCCTTTGTTTGACCTGCACAAAGAAAGAAAAACAAACAAATCAGTGGATGATGATATATATGGTATGTCACTCTATCAAACTAGTTACCTGAGCAAATGACTGCAATTTTTAGTCATTTGGTCAAATGCATATTTTGCTCAGGCATTTTGACTTAATTGTCAGAAGCTTCCTGGTATTTGGTAAAATGACTGAAAATTAGCACCAGGCATTTGAACAATGAATTAAATAGGCAAAAGAATAAATACCTCACATTTTATTACGTACTCACAAATACAATAGAAATGGTATAAATGGAATTTTATCCAAGTTCATAAGTATGTTTCACTGTACTTACTCTACATCTTTCTGTGTAATTAGCCTTTTACTATGTTAATTTTTATGGATCAAATCCTGAAGTCTTTACTCTTTTTTCTTACTTTCTAGTCAAAACTCCTATTAATTCAATAAGAGTTTTGGCTGATTAAAACTCAGGAATAGGCCATGTGTAATTAACTGTGTAAAAAATTCATTTACCCATTAGGTAAAATATGATTATACAAACAGATTATGCATAGTAAATCCAAGAATTACCAAATATTTTGTTAGCCTTAAACCCAATTGTTACTGAGAGAAAACTTCCATTAGAACCAATGAAAAATTTGCCTGAGTACACATTGCAAGACCATGCTCAAAGTTAGTAACATTGCTTTATCTTATATCTGATAAAATAATTCCTTTGTAATTTTTCCCAGAATATATTAACAATATAAAATAGATTGAAATTTGAACTAGAAATTGATTTAGAAGCGATTAATAAATAAAACTTTTTAGATTGTTTATAAACTCATGTTTTCAGGTGTTTTGGATGTTTTATTAAATACAGAACTTACCAGAAGCAATGAGCAGCATTAGCACCCACTGATTTTTAATCAGAACTCCTTCACAAACATGCTTTTCATTACTTTGAATGGAAATGTAAAAGGATTTTAATTGGCTTTGATTTCTTTACCTCTGATAATCTCAGCAGAAAAACTTTCAAGGATAGATAAGTATTTGTATAAATGACACAATAATTGTCTCTTATATACTGTGCATCATAACATGCTCATGCATCATAACATGCTAAAGATATAGGGTGAAATTCTGACCCACTGAGGTCAGCGGCAAAACTGCCGTTGACTTCAACGGGCAGGATTTCACCCATAATGTATACCCCAGAAACAAAAATATCTTGATGCTTATGTGATCTGTGAGGTGGAGGACAAAAAACATAGAATGAATCTACCAGCCCCTAGATAGAGACCTTGCTGACTTCTTGGAGGAACTGATAGACTTGCTGCCCAATACGCTATTAGAATCCTTCAAGTGCATTGTTCTTAGAATCCTTCACCTGTCATGTAGACAATGTCAAGGTTACACTAGCATTCAATCCCTATTCTTCATAGCAATCAAAGAGTTCATCTAGAGCATGTCCACACCCATACACTTAGCCAGACATGGTATTATTATTATGGCAATGTCATCACTATACTGATCTAATTACTTGGGAAGCAATTATATACTACAGTGATAAGTGCTACAAAGACCCATAGACCGATAGATACATAGATAGTACTTACATCCCAGTGTGCCATAAACACCAATTTAAAAAATGCAAATGGCAGTTGGAAACCTGATAATTTTTCTTAGGTAGATAAATTATGACAAGTTGTTTCCCTTCTCTAACCACAAGGGTTATGATTTAGAAAATGTGTCTCAAAATATATTTGGAATTTCTTTAATCATAATGATACCTAAACTAGACAAGTAGCAAAATTTCAAACCTATGACCACAAACACTAATGTTAGCATTCCATTGAGTAAAGCAAGACCTGAGCTCTTAACAGCTTGGTCATAAACTACAAAAAATAACTACACAGTCATAGCTGAAGAGGGTACTAGCCCCCGAAAGCTTATGCTTCTATACTTTTGTTAGTCTTTAAGGTGCCACAGGACTCTTTGTCGCTTCTGCCAACCCAGACTAACACGGCTACCTCTCTGATTCCTATTGATGTTATGGTTCTACTCTGAAAAGTGGCTATAAGAATGGCATTGTTGGTTTCCATGTTCATTGTGTCTCAAAGACTTGCAGCAAAATATGTTTTTTTCCAACTTCCAGCCCAACACATTGTGTCTCACTTATGTCAACGATAAAGATTCTTCATTCAGAACTTGGTTTATAATTCTGTTGATGACACATGATTCAGAATAGAATTCAGATCATTCTCCCATAGCTTGTGCTGGTCAGTAAAAGAGTGCAATTTATACATATCAGGCTTGCTTCTCCATTGCACTACATGCTGTGTTTTCATTTATACCAAGCAAAATGAATGTAAAATGCTAACTCTCTGGTTTGGTATATTTAGTTGAGCTTTGCTCTGGAGGCAATGACAGGATGCAGGGCAACAGAAAATCAGGCCCATTTACCTTTTTCATTTCCTACATTAGATAATGATTATATTAGAGAGAGAGAGAGAGAGAGAGAGAGATGTAAAATTCTATCCAGATTACAATAACCATTAGAACTAGATATTGAGTGGGTTGAATGTTCATATCTGATCACTAAACAGGATATGCAAATCTTCATTATGCCTCTAGGCTAAAATATGTTTTCTTTGTCTTCTATTGATTAAGAGGCTAAAAATTTAGGGTTGGACCTTTAAAGACTCCGCTTTTTTTGTTGCCTGGGCAGCTGTGACTCTTAAAGCAAAGAATTTTTTCTTGGTGAAAGACTTTGGTGGACAGGAAGTGCAGGTTTGATTAGGGAATGATGGATTACCAAGAGTGAAAAGTCATGTGAAAGGACCGAATACCGAAAGAGCTGTTGAAAAGGGAGTGTAGAGTGGAGGCATAGCACTAATTTGGACTGTGACTGATCTATCAAGGTAAGTGTTGTATCCAGAATAATAAATACCCTTGAAGAAGAGAGAAAAGATATGGGGCTTTCAAACAGCTGTTAGAAGCAAAAAGGAAAATATATCTCCTTCACAACTCTCAGTCACCAAACATTTTAGATCTAATTTTCAGTTGTGCTGAGGCCCCATTACATTGTTCTGGCAGTATAAACGGACATAAAGTAGTGAAAAGAGGTCTTAGTGCAAGGGTTCTCAAACTGGGGGTCGGGACCCTTCAGGGGGTCATGAGGTTATTACATGGGAGGTTGCAAGCTGTCAGCCTCCACACCAAACCCTGATTTGCCTCCAGCATTTATAATGGTGTTAAATATATTAAAAAGTGTTTTTAATTTATAATGGAGGTTGCACTCAGAGGCTTGCTATGTGAAAGGGGTCACCAGTACAAATGTTTGAGAACCTCTGTACTTAGCATAACAGAGAATCTGGTCCCTGTTTTACCTAATATTTTCCAACTACCTATTCATCATGTGTGGTAAAGCTGGCTTTGATCAGCTGATGGCATAAATGCCTGAGCAAGAGAGTAATAAGATACACATTTTTAATAGTGAATGTAATTAACTATTGAACCAATTTACTAAGTGTTGGGAGGGGAGGGGAAATTCACCATCATTGCGGATTTTTAAATCACCAGATGTTTTTCTAATATGTATGTTCTAGTTCCACCACAGCTATTGGATCTGAAGTAGGAACTACTTCACAGAAGTCCTGTAGCCCGCATTATGGAGGTCAGATTAGATAATCACAACAGTGCCTTCAAATCTATGAAGAATTATGTGTAGGTATAATTGGAACATTGTTCTGACTTAGAACACTATCATTTCTTAAAATGACTATAATTGCTAGTCCCTGTCACTAATTGCAAATAAGCCATCATCAACAGTGATTTATATAGAAACTATAGGGCTATTTCCTTAGCATCAAGCTATTTAGTCTGCCTAAAGAGGAAGTAAATACATCTGCAATTATTTACACTGCTTCCAACAAGTAGGAAATGTCCAAAACCATCTGTTTTTATCAAATAAAAATTGAGCCACAGCATTATATGGAACAAAGGGCAATGAGTAATTCATTGAAAAGATACAAGAAAAGAAATAATACAAAAGGGAGTCCTTGTAACTATCACACTTTCCTGATTCTTATCTTTTGCTTCCTATTTCTGACTTCTTATTTTGGACTTTGCAGCTTGGCTTCCTTTTGTAGCTTCCCTTTGAATCTTGCTTGTTTCATAGCATTGTGCTTATGGCTTTTTGTAAAGGAAGCCCAAGGAAGAATTGGCTAGTTCTGGAATGCATGGAAACATATGTTTGTTGAGGGACTACTCATCAGAAATTAACAATAATGATTGTCATATATCTGAACTGATGATAATACTTGTACAAAACTTAACCTGTCCAAAGTACTGGGTAAACACAATGGGCAAAATGGTTAGGCTTTGAGTCAGTTTTTACTTGGTCTTTATTGAAGCTAATAGTATCATAGTATAACACCTAAGTAAGGACAGAATAAAAGGCAGAGTAAGGGTCTTCTCTGAGTAAGGGTCTTAGCTTTGGGCTAATGAACACCTAGTATTGTGATGCATTGATTACATTATATTGTATGGTGAAGAGTCTATTTCCTCTGGTTCATAATATTCAATAACAATTGGAACCAATCTTATAACTGAAGCACTCACAAAAATGACCAGATACCTGCTCCATCCCCCAAAAACCTGTATTTACTTGAGAAAATGGACATTTGCAAAGATATTATCCATTCGCCTGTATGCACAAGTCCTAAAGTTGCACGTGCACACACAAACATACAAATACAGGATGCACTGTTCAATACAGAAGGTTGAATGCTGGGTCTTGTAACCTCTTTTTTTCAGAAGAAGGTACCAGTTGTATCTGTTGACATTGCTGCGATGTCTGCTAGGTGGCATGCATGGTAATGTGAACTGTAAACTACTAACAATGATGGCTCTTTTAATGCATTGGGGGGCTGATCTTGAAAACTCTTCCTCATTTAAATGATAGAAGTGTGTCCACTTAAGTCGGGCTGGATTCTCTGCTGCTGTAAACTGGGGCAACTTCTTTGACTTCCATTGCGCCAATTTACAACAGAAAATTTGGCCAGGGTTTGCAAGATATCTCCTCGAACAACTAGGTGCAACTCAATAGGGATGAAATACCTAATGGATTCATTGGGTAAAACCAACGAAGCAACCATTAAAACCACAGGGAATGATCACTGCATTCATTTCACTACTTAATCCATGGACAGTTTGGTAGCTCATAACCAATGTATTTTTCCTGTCTTTCTCATTACTTTCCCCACTGTTTCTTATACACTAGCTCTGTATTTGCTCATATTGTTTGCCTCCATATATGTAATTCTCAATACATTGTTATAATTTATTTTGGCACCTGACTACAAGTACAGAATACTGGTTCCATTCTATTCCAAATAATATTGGCTTGTTGCTAGGGGAGTGTGTGGCTCTCTTTTATAATTTCTTTTTCCTCACACATCTGTGTGTAATTTTTGATGTATCATCTCTCTGAGACATTTTCCTTGAGGAAACCCAAAAGTGCAAGAAATCTTTCATCCTTTTAGATACTGTTCGGCATTTTACATGAGTACTGCCTAAATCTACTTACAAAGAAGGACTTTAACAGCATGCTATCAAGGAGTGGTGGCAGCGTATGAACAGGCTCACATACTTATACCATTCTGCACACTTTTCAGCTATTGTTTTCTCCCAGAGATGTATCTCTTTAAAGTTAACGGGGCCTTGTAGATAGAGTTAGAAAACAATACTCAGGATTTTGGGGGACTAGTTCTGGCTCTACCAGTGACTTGGACTATTTACATAATGTTTCTGTGTGTTAGTTACCAGTCTGTACAATGGAGCTAGCAATACCTACAGTATTCACCTCAGAGTATATTATGTAGCTTAATACATTGGTGTCCGTAAATCACAGCGACATGCTCTGTTGAAAGGTGCTATACTAATTGTTGTGACAAGATTGTAGATATAAAAAGAGAGCATTAGGCACACAGATAATTAATTCTGTTCAAAGTAACCACAGGGCTCATGACTGCATGTGGTTAAACTTGTGCTTTATTTCTGGAGAGGTGTGTGTGTCACATTTGGAATGGGAGAGTGGTTTGTTTGGGAAGTACTCTTAGGTCTCTCTAGAAAATGTTGCTGAGTTCCTAAAAGGCAGGGGAGCCTTCAAAGAAATCCTGCTGTTTTTCTTTGGCAAAACAACTATTTGCAATATGTCATGATCTCTCCTTTTCTCAAATCAGGGACAGTGTGTCTATTTCCAGTTTGTTTGTTCACCCTAATCTTGCACTCCTCCCCCGACCTCTCTGGTTGCTAATGACACTACTCACTTCCCTACTTCCCTTCCTTTCCTTTCCTGGGGTGGTTGTGTTGGATTCTGAAGGCCAAATTCTCTGACATTATCAATTGGTGTAGCTCCATTGCAATCAGTGGAGCTGCACTAATTTACTCTAGCAAAGATTTTGGCCCTGATGCTTATGGATTTGCTCTTAAATGAGATGTTTGCAGTCCTGAATCGACCGGTGAGACAGACGTGAGCTAGTGCATTTAAAGAAACATCAACTGGCTCTTGTAAATGGAACTTCTGCTTTGTGTTATTGTGATGCTATTAAGACAGTAACGTCACAAGTTCAAACCTTGTGTGCTGTCTGAAACCCCGCACTGCAAGAGTAACCGCTTCCTGGGCATGTGATACACATATTCCCATTATATCATTAAAATGTATTGCTGTCTGTCTAGTTCTTACTGTGTCAAAAGTGAACAGAAAAATTCAGATACGAAAAGAGCAGGAGCAGAATGTTAAAAGACTTAGAGCATCAACAGAATTAGAGATAGGAAAAAACATATTATGTCCTTTATCCCATATCCTCGCCAGTGAGAGATTGCTCCTTAAAAGGCTGAATGGAGATTTGGATACAGACCCCAAAACAAGGTGTATCTTCATAGCATAGCTTTACCTTTGGGGTTTTAAAAAATTGTACAGAAAATCATACAAGAACAAGCTTTCCTACATGATTCCTAGTACTCCCTGCTTCTGGTTGAGTCAGAAATTGTACAATCTTGACACGCTCATGTGTAGTCCTGTTTGGAAGCTGGAAGAGCAAAGATGCACAAAAGTAAAAAATAACGGAAAGAGAAGTTAACCAAATCTTTCTGAGACTCAAAAGAGTGGGGTGAGTTTTGGGTGATGTTTATGTTTATCTGAATCAGTTTGCACATTCCTTGCTCACGACTCAGATTCATCCACTCCAAGATCTATTTTGCTCTATATCAAGACCTGCTACCCTTCAATTTTCTCGGTCTCATCTGCCTACCAAGTTGCAACATTTAGCATTTAAAGTTTTTTTCTTAACCATTGCAAGTTACAAAACATCCAAAAATTTGGGCATTGACACATTCTATTCTGTTTCCTATTACACTCATCACTGCAGTATCTGAGTTCCTTGAGCAATGTGACTAACAGCTGTCGTGTGTTTGTTCTCTCATCATCTCTCCAGGGGGGATAAGAATGTGTACTGGAGTGTTTTGGTTTGGAATTTTTGTTATATATATACTCACACCCACATGTTGCTAGATGTTTATGTTAGAGGAGGCCAGGTTAACAACACAAACGGATAGGTGGCCATGTACAGAGTTAGGGCTTGATCCTATTCCCATTAACTTCAATGGCAGCAGGATTTTGGTCTTAGAGATTTGTTTAGTGATGATATTGATTTTTAACTCTTCTGGAGATTTTTCCTTTGCATCAAAATGTTTCTATCCCTCTGTTGAGTCATCTCTTTTACTAAGTTGCTAGACTGTTTGCCATTTCTCGTATGGCTCTGAGAGTTGGAATAAACCTCAAACCAGAGGAGGAGTAAGGACTTTGGGCCTAATTCTTCTATCAGCTCTCTAGGTGGGACTCAGGAGCAACACTGCCTAAATTGATGAAGTGAAATCAGTGTGAAACTGGAGGAGAATCAGTTTGGGCCTGTGTAGATAGTGATGGTGAGACACTAAGCTTTTCCCTGTGATCTTTAGGTAATTTCAGGAAATTAAATTGATAATTTTCTGAAGTTTCTGGAGAGGGACCTACAAAGTACTGACTTCATCTCATTCATTTCGTAGGTGTAGCACTTATCTTTGAATGAAAAATATACCTAACTAAATGCTGATGAAACTGATCTTTCATTTTTATGAGTATCCATTCAGTGCAAAGCTGAAGTATCGCTCATATTTTTTTGCTCTTATGTTAGCTAAATGGCATAATCACATTTTCTTTTTTGAGGTAGCCATTCACTTACTTATTGAGGAGAAAGCACGGACTTATCTTTTAAAATGAGCTTCCTACAGCAGTGATAGAGTTGGACATGATTTTTTACCTGGCCTCATGAACACTATTTGTAGGACAAAAAGGTTCTATAAGTGATATGTTCAGCATCAGAACAATTCCTGTCCTGGAAGAAGGTATGTAACCTACTGAAGTTTTTTGTTTTTTGTTTTTGGCACACGTCCTTGAGCATTTGAGACGGATGTGAGAGCGTTTTTAGTCCTCATGCAAAACAACCAACTAAACATAACAGATTACATCAGCTCAGGCTTTTCAATTCCTGGATGGCAGCAGAGTGCTAATCCAACCTTCATCCTGGATTCCACAAACTAAAACAAGGGAGGCTGGCAGGAGGACAGCACTGTGGGACTGAGGAAATTGACGACGGCGAAGCATGTGGGCAACACACTGTATAAAGCTCATAAACGTGTAGGCTGATGTGCAGCTACTACTTTGGATTCCTTATTGCTGCTTCCTTCAGCACAAAACCACGAGGCTGAACGTTAAACCTGCTCTTTGGAACTGAGCGTTTATCACTGTGAGACATGAAGAGCTTCCTGTTTTTCACCATCCTCCTGGTACCAGCGCACATCGGAACTGCTTGGAGTGCAAAATATGCAGTAGATTGCCCTGAGCCTTGTGACAGTAATGTGTGTAAAAGTACTTTGCGCTGTAAGCGAACAGTGCTTGATGACTGTGGTTGTTGCCGAGTCTGTGCAGCAGCCTTGGGGGAGACTTGCTACCGCACTGTCTCAGGTATGGATGGTGTCAAATGCGGGCCTGGGCTGAAGTGCCAGTTTTACACTGAGGAGGATGACTTTGGTGATGAATTTGGTATCTGCAAAGGTAAACAATATTCACTTGCATGCCTCTACTACCTGAATTTCCTGCTGGCATCCTGCTTGCAGAAAGTTAAGATTTCAAAGAGGGATTTTTCATTTCAAAAAATAATATTATCCTTTGCAAAGAGGAGAGTGAAGAAATATCCCCTCCTATTAAAAGAGTTTATATTTGCGCTGTTTAAGGGTATTTAAAATGAAAATATCTCTTCAAATTGGATTGGGAGATTTGTGAAGAAATATTTTAGTGGATTGAAACTTGGAAAACTTGAGTACTAGTCTTGGCACTGCCATTGATGGGCTGTGCAAATGTGGACAAATTATAAACGCCCTAGTCCCGCAAGTAGATCTATGCTAGTAGGTCTCTGCACCCGCATGAAGCCTCACGGGGCTTTGCACAAACACAGAGGTTCCCCCAGGCACTGCAACTTGTGGGATCAGGGCCTTAAAATCTCCACCAATAAAATGGGAATAATAGTACTACTTTACCTCACGGGGGTGTTGTGAGGATTAATTCATGAGAGTGTATGAGATATTACAGGTATGAGGGCCCTGAGTTTAAACAGTCTGACAGCATGACTACCAGTAAAGACCTCAGGGGCCAAATTCACTGGTTTCAATAAGATGATTCCAGGAATGAAATGGCCCTGGGGTTTTAAAATCTCTTGAATGATCAATATGCGATAACATTTTTCCAGTGGAACCTGCACATTGATTTCCTTAAGCACAGAGCAGGATGGCATCCCTTTATCAAATACATACTCCAGTCACATTAAATAGGAGATTTTCTTAAGTGAGAAAAAGTATTAAACTACAGAAAATTATGATGTACAAATTCCAAATAAAATAAATAAATAACCTAATAGGACATAAAGGCAGTGAGTCAGTGTCTACCATGAGTTCCTTTGCCAGTGAAATTTGTAAATACAGACTCTTTTTAAAAATAACATCCACAGCACTAAAGAAATCTAGGTGGTAGTTGCTAGATGTCTGTGACTGTACTGAGAAAGCCAGATCCTGCAAAAACACATGTAAATAGATTCACATCTAATACATACATGTAACACACAGGCAAAGTTACTCACATGTATGCTTGAGGAGGAAGCCCTTCATGTTTAAATGATTCCTCACCCAGTTTTATTTTCACAGACTATAATTTTATGGCCTAAAGATCTTAGTTTAGGTGCAGTCAACTGTAAAAATGTATGTTACTGAGTTGGTTGATGCTATTTGATTTGCAGTTTATTGATTGGATTGTAGTGCAAAATACCATGTATAATTTATACAAAAAATACTTAAAACAAGTACAGTATATACTTTTGCTTGCTCTTGAAAAGTTCTTTGTAATTGTACATTTTAGAATGGGTAAAAAGAAATGCAGAGGAACAGGAGTTCTGAATCTCTGGAGCTGGACAAGGTTATGCTTCTTCAAGAATATGTAGGAAACTCAGGGTGAAATCTTGGCCCTACTGAAACCAGTGAAAATACTCCCATTGACTTCAAAAGAGTCAGGATTTCCCCCTTAGTTTTAAAATTGTACTCAAGAGCTCTTTTCCCATAAGTTCCTATGTGCGATTGTTTTATCAGTCTCATTCCTAATGCACTTTTTCCTCCTTCATCCTATCCCCTGACATAGTACAGTTTCCTTTTAGCCATCTTAATATGGAAAGTATAGTGCTTAGCAGTTATTGTACTGGTGACTATATGTCGTTTTGGTAGCAGGTCATATTGCTAGCACATGGGGGGAATTTAAATATTTAAAATATATCATGAGAATCAGGATTCCTGGGTTCTGTCCTAAACTGTATTATTGAATCAGAGAGGTAGCCATGTTAGTCTGGAATTGCAGAGGTGACAAAGAGCCCTGTGGCACCTTAAAGACTAACTAAAGTATTGAAACATAAGCTTTCGTGGGCTAGTACCCACTTCGTTGGATGCATCCACTTCCACTGCATGCATTCGACAAAGTGGGTACTAGCCCATGAAAGCTTATGCTTCAATACTTTAGTTAGTCCTTAAGGTGCCACAGGACTCTTTGTCACTTCTGTATCATTGACTCACTTTACAAACTGGTAATCTGAGGTCAAGTCACTTGTCCAAGATTACAAAGTGTTAACCAATCTTTGTAAAGTTCCTGGAGATCCTTAGATAAAATGTGTTATGTCAGTACATGGTATCATCATTATTATTATTTTAATACCAAATTAGAATAAACAATCCAGTGACCTGATGCTTTACCCTTTTACTAGAAACTGTCGTTTTAACATTTTTGTTATTTTTGTCGTAGTGAAGGCCTGATCCTGCTCCCAGTGAAGTCAATGGGAGTTTTGCAATTGACTTCAGAGGCAGCAGGATCAGGCTTTTATTGTGCATAAAATTCTAACAGTTAACAGAAAAAATTACTCTAATTTCTCAGTCCTTTAAAACCTGGACAAAAAATTGATAAACTCCTAGATTATTCCCCTGTGGACTTGTGTGTGTTTTTTATTATATTCTATATAAACGCCGATAGCTCCCTCACCACTGCAGTATCTGAGCACCTTCTAGTAGTGCATTAAGCAATATGCCTAACATCTATCATGTGTTTATTCTTTCCTTCGTCTTCTCCCTTAGATGAGAATTGTGTGAGCAGTGTTTGCTTTTGGTGGGGTTTTATTGTTGTTTTAATTATACACTGCTATCTGTGCATCACAGTTTAAGGCACCTGCACCTGCATTCCCCTTCAGTGATCCACCAAGGGCACCCACTCTTGGCTCCCGACTCCTCAGCTGTCAACTCTCTTGCCTCTTTGTCTCTCTCCTGACCAGGGTTTGTCCCAGGCTACAGTTTTCTGCCTACACTGTAATATTCCCAGCAAGCCAAACTGCCTAAGCAGGCCAACATCTGCACTTTGCTTTCTCTTTGAAGGCTACGAACAGCTGTAATTGCCAGCACTTAGACTACTATCCAGCTCTTTATAAGCAAGCACATTTATTTTTAAGGTGAGAGAAAACATTACTGAGAAAACCATATTAAAAACAATCAAAGATTCTATATTCTTGCCAAAAGCTTACCAGAGGTCAGCCATCGGTCTTATGGGGCTTTGGCAGGCTGCAGTTCTTCTGACTCTTCCCTCAAAGGATTGGAGCACGCCCCTACCCCCTTTGGACAGAAGGTCCTGTTCATTTGCTCTATCAGAAAGAAGGCCCTGAGGCCATTTAAATTCAGTCATTTCTCCAAAAGTCCTTTTTTTGGTCTGTTAGCCTCTGGAGAATCTAGTTTGAACTAGTGTATGTGAGCCTCCCCGGAGATGGTACTTCTGTGTGCAGCAACATGGCTGATTTGCTTTAATCATCACCCACTGTTTTTAGTTCCCGGAGGAGCTGTGGTAGCCCTCCTGTAATCTTACTCATAAATGGGAGGCTTAATTTACAGTGGTAGTTGGTTAGAAACAATGTCTCCAGGGTAAGTTTATTTTTCTTTTTTAAAAAATCTTTTTAATAAGGCGAATTTACAATAAATCATTAGCATACTGCATCATACAAAAATTTGATCCTGAATAAGTAATAAATAATGTTAGAAGAATGTGTCTAAAGATTCTGACTTCTTATCTGGGGAGTCTTCTCTGAATATGCTAAAAAAGGGTAAGCAAATTTCTGAATTTCTTTTGTCACTTTCACATTTGGTCCATCACAAAGACAGTCCCTATTTTACTATACGACAATTCCATAAGACGAGAAGTCACATATTTTCAATAAAGTGCAATGCAAAGTTTTGCTGCTAACTATAAAAAATAAATTAATTTGTTGTTCTGTTTAACATGTCAATCCTTTTCCAGAGCATTAAGCAAGCAGGTCAGGGGATCTCTAGGATCATTTTGTCACAAGATGAATCTCTTCAATAATTTCCTCCCGAAACCTTCTTTCTGGAGGTAATCACCACATGTGCAAGTATCTTGCCCTTTCCCCACAGCCCCTCCAACAAAGCATTTCTCTAGTAGCAAAAATATTAAATTAAACCGTTTGTTCCGGCTTGCTCCTTGGTGAGCTCATCAGATATTAAAGGTTTAGATAGAACTAGCTTGTATCTGGATTTCACAATAAAAAGTTTGACTTTAAATATTGACAATTTAGGATCTTTACATTACTACATATTTCCTTGTATAATTTCAAATTGGAATCCAGGAGCAGCTGTCCAAACTGAGTCATCTCGGCTCCCCTGCACAACAAATATTTACTTTGATATTTCTTGGGGATACATTCCTGACTAATGAAAGTAGCTGAAGGATCAGGCCCAGAGTGAATTTCAAACTATTCCATGTTGGAAGGAGGAAAGGAAGATTCTGTCTCTGAATGAGGTGTTGGTACTCATTGCTTGCTCATGGCTGTCTTTCACAAGGCAGGAAGGGCATGAGTCAGATTCACAAGTCTTGGACTGAGATTCCTTTACTGTGTCCAGAACTTCTTTAGAAGTGACTGTTCTGCACTCAGGACCTGCCAGGGGCTCTTTGTTGGCTGGCATACGGCGAGCAGATACATGCTGTTTAAGAAGCCTTCCCAACTGAGCATGAGCTTTTCAACAAAGTAGGATGATCATTCTTCACAGCACTTGATGCTGGGTTTTCTTGTGGGCTGTAGGCACTCAGGACTGATGAAGTGGTTTACCATGCTGGATAGCTCCTTAGGGCAGGGTGTGGCAGCTTCAGTGGAGGCTGATAGGAAAATTCTGTTGTCCTTAATACAAATTAATTATAAATGTACATACATGAATTAATATTGAGCCTGGACTGTAAATTTAAGAAACTCTGAAGTATTCCTGTTGTTAAGGGAGATTATCTGAGCGAATTGGATTAAAGAAAACATCAGATACTGCAGATATTTTTAACTATGCATCTAGTATAATTGCATACTTATGCTCAACATTTACATTGTCTTTAAGTTGCAGTATAATGCTACAAGTGCTTCAGGGAAATGTTAATCAGGATAAATGTTTAAATAAAATTGTGATTATTGCACATACTGTTGGGGATGAAAGATGTATAATGGAAAATAAAGAATAATCATAATCAATAATAAGCGGAAACTATTTGAAACAAAAGTTGGCATCTCATCATGCTTAAATCCCAATGAAAGTTCTTTTACTTTAAAGAACATATGCAGACAAAATATTAAGAAAACTAATAGCAAACCACTACTGGAAGGCATTCAGATATTACAGTGATGAGTGCACTAAAAGAACCAGCATAGAATAGGAACGGCACCTTTTGGGATTACTTTGGTATATAAGGCTTTCGAATTTGTCTTCTTTCAGAGTGTCCTTATGGTACCCACGGAATGGAATGCAGAAAAACTTGCAGCTGCCAGTCTGGTATATGTGACAGAGTAACTGGAAAGTGTTTGAAGTTCCCATTTTTCCAACTTTCTGCTTCAAAGCCACCAAACAGACGAAAATTAATTTCACATACAGGTAAGACTTGATGGGGCACTTCATTTGAATTGCTCAACCAGCACATTGTATACTGTGTATGTGTACACTGATGATGCTATGCAAATAAGTAATGTATATTTTATTTTTCCCCACTGACAGCTCACAGTAATGTTTTTACTAAGCTTATTACAGACAAAGAATTACATATAGGTGTATCCACATTAGGAAAAAGGATGTAACATAGTAAATAAAATGTATTTAAATCCTAGTTTGGAAAGGCAGTTTGTAGTTTTGGCAGGTTAAGGTAAATTGTTGGTGGAAGGGGTAGGCCAGGTTTACCTCATCAGCTAACGTGTGAAAATTATAATAGCCTTGTCCACACATGTGTAAGCTAACACATGGTAATAAAAATCAGCTTTTTTCCCAGTGAAGATCATGCTTTAGTGAACTTTACATGTTCTTTAATTTTACAACAAACTGCTTTTTGCCTCAAATTAGCTTAGTTGCTCATCACTACGTATCACATGGGAAAACTACTTTGAAATAATAAATTAACTGAGATTGAAAATTGAAAATGATTTTTTATAGCTACAGGCATTTATTCTATTTAAAAATTATACATCTAGCTAAACCTACTTACATAAGATGTTTCCAGAGTTTTAAAGATTTACTGGGGATATGGGTGTATTTGGTGGGAGGAAGGAGAGATATATCCTTGAGATAGCCTGTTCTTATGAGCTTTCCATTTCTGTTTTCTCATCTATTTTTGATCCAGATGTTTTGTAGACCAACGTTTGAAGTAAATGGGAGCTTTATCATTGGCTTTAATGTGTCCAGGGTTTCATCCAGACCTTGAAACCTCTAATATTCACTCAGCACTTGAGACAGACCAATTAATGTCAGTAACATATTTCATAGTTGTTCATATGAGGATCCCAAAGGACTTTGCTTATATTAATGAGTTTTCATGAGCCAGGTACATACTGTGGGCCAAATCCACAGCTAATGTGACCAGTCTAAATTCACCCTTTTTTATCAGTTGATGATCTAGCCCTGGTTGTTGTTATTAAGACACAGAGGTTAAGCAACTTGCCCAGGCTCATACAAGAAGTCTGGGACAGAGCTGAGAATTGAACCTAGATCTCCTGGTTTTCTGTTCTGTGCTTATTACATGACACTTCTTACAGGCTATAATTTTGAGGAAATAATGTAACTAGAGGACTCCGGAGGCAAACAGGTAGACTAATAGCATGAATTATCAACAGAGATTTTTCAAAAAAGTGTTTTCCAGCCTATAGATGTAGATGTATAAAAACATTGTATTTAACCCAATTGATGTGATATTCACTTCTTTTTTTTTTTTAAAGTTTCAGAGAATGACATGGCATCGGGCGATGGTAATTCTGTAAAGGAGGAATTTGTCAAAGAGAAAGTAATTAGCTCTCCAGTAATGAAATGGTTAAATCCTCGCTGATATTTACTTACATTGGTAGGATTTTCAAATGACCGCATTTCTCACACATTGAATATGCAACAACACACTTTAAAAACAAAGTACATCTATAGCATATGAAAATGTAACCTCTGAAGACCAATTGTGATTCTGTGCATCATCAGAAAAAATGTTTACTTACAAAATAGACTCTACAGTTTATATGATTTTTGATACTTGTTTTGATAAGTATTTGAACACTAAAATGCATTATGGATTACTGAATGTATAGTAATATTGAAAACCAACCCCTCCCTGCACCGGCATTTGAACAATGTGTAATGGCACATTCCTGCGTTCCCCATGCAAGGAAATTCCTGTTGAATTCAATGGATGTTTTGTGTGAGTAAAAGTTGCTGACGTGGAGCCAACGTTAGGGTGATGCAAGTAGACAAAAGCTTGGAAATGCAAAGTAAAAACTGACGTCCTTGACTCACACCAGCAAGAATAATACTAATGTAAAGGGCACAACGGTGTGAATTCAATAATCAACCTTAACTTTGAATATTCTGGCTTTTGTTAGTTTTGTGACAATTAACAAAATGTGAACATTGGTTTAAGCTAGTGGTTCTCAAACTTTTGGTTGGGACCCCAAAGTAGGTCGCAACCCCATTTTCATGGGGTTGCCAGGGCCAGCATTAGACTTGCTGGGACCTGGGGTTGAAGCCCAAGCCCAAGCTCAAGCTCCACCACCACTGGGGGCATCGGGGCTTGAGCACTGGCCCCCTAATTCCCCACCCAGAGTGGCGGGGCTTGGGCTGTAATCCCATCTTCCCCCACCTGGGGCAGCAGGGCTCAGGCTCCAACCTGCTGCCCTCCCCCCAGGTCACATAGTAATTTTGTTGTCAGAAGTGGGTTGTGGTGCAATGAAGTTTGAAAACCACTGCTTTAAACTCATCATTTGAACTTATACAATGTGCATTACTTACCTGACGTAATATAAAAACACAAAGTATTAAAGTATATTCCCAAGGGTGGCTTTTGTGTTGAATAGCCTGCAATGACCCTGAAAGAGTACGGAAGTGTCAGTATAAATATGCATTATAAATAATCCGTATCAGAGATTCTAAAGACACTAGGATACCTTAGTGCCTAATCCTTTATCCCTTTCATCCTCTTAAGGGGTTGTAGGAGTGGCCAATTACTTAATCAGTCCAGATTCGGTTACATATCAATATGGCGTAAAACATCAGAGTGTTTATATAGGCACACCTTAAAATCTTCTTATATAATAGTCATTACTGCCCGTGTGCAGAAACCCATTTGTTAAAATTAGTACTTTGTGGTGTTACTTAAAAAAAGAAAGACACCGATCCTTAGATAGCATAAATTAGTCTAGCTCCATTTAAGTCTAAGGAGCTACTTTGATTTAAATATTGGAAGATCTGGCTCATAAAATAAATTGGTCTAATTGGAGACCGAGTCTGGTTTCCATTGAAATTAATGGTTGTTAATAATAAAACTACCTTTCAGTGGGAGAAGGTGCAGAGCATACTGATGGCAATTTGGTCTAGGATCAGAAAACATATGTAAAAGAACCCAATAAAAGAAACCCCAAATCATTTCAGAGTTATTTGAGACTGATCACAGCCTATTAAAGTCAACCTGACTCTTTCCATTGACTACAGTGGATTTTGCATTAGGCCCTAAAAGAACAAAAATGATATCACAACAGGGAATGTCTACAAATTAAAAGTGGTTAAATGGCCTCTGTAGCTACAACAGTCAGAAAAAGAAACAAAAAACCCTGGCTGACATACACCTTTTAGACTGGGCTGAATTGTTATGATTGAAGTACGATTTTAATGGAAGTGCTGTCACAATCACAACTAGAGTGACACAAACAGTTCCTCTGTAAAATACATAAGGGCTGATCCTGTAGCTACTGATGTCTGTGACAATTTCTAGATTGATTTCAATGGGAACAGGGTCAGAGCTATATTCTTTATTGGGTCAGACAAAGTTATTTAAATGTCTTAAATACATGCTTTTTTTTAAATTTTGTTTTGTTATTTCTTATAGTGTCATGAATGACATTATGGATTCTTGAATGTAAATCTAATAAGATGGTTGGTTTTAAAAAAGTTTCTGTTTATTGTTCAATAAATCCCCTCTAAAACCAGTCTTTTGTGTCTGTCCATGAATCAGCCTGTAAAATTGATTATGATGATATCACAGCTACTGTGGGTGCAGCAAATAAATGGCATATTATGGGCAAAATTCTGCTTCCAGATCCACAAAGATTATTTCAACTCTGAGAGGGATTGATTCTAGTTAGAAAATAGGTGTGTGTGTGTGGGGGTAGGTTTGTAAATATTTTACAAAATGTTTTCTCTTCATTTTTTGTCAAATGTATGAAATTGCTTGAAATTTCCCCAGAGCTCTAGTTGCCGGTAACCCCATAAACCAATCTTCAACATCTAAAATTGGTTCTAATGTGACATTGTGATGTGAACAAACACTGCCCCTCCCCTTTTAAAATATATTTCCATTTGCTGTTCCTCCAAAGGCAATGGTGGATGCAACAGTGCAAATGTTAGGGCAGACACGTGCAATGGCTACCACTTCTACCATTTTGTTGCCTAACCCTGGAGAGTTAGACATTAGTACTCCTATCATGCTACTGCTGATGGAGCTGTGTCAGTGATAGTGACAGTGCGCAATTTAAAGCCAAAAGATAAGTGTAGAGACAACCATTGGCACATCAGTGTAGCTTCTGTTCAGTAGGCTAGACCACATCCAATTTGAATTTTCCCTTGAATTATGTGCCTGACCCAAATTCTATAGCCTCAGAAAATTCTCACTGCCAAACTAGAGATATTATCAGCTGGCATATTGTTATGTTGGCTTCTACTTCTACTTCCTGTTATGTGAATTTGAGATTTACTAATGCATTAAAAAAAACAGCGGCAAATAGCCAATGCGCTCTTAAAACAACACACTGGTGAGCTACTGAGAGAAAAATACTGGGTTCCTTTCATTCCTATATCATAGTAAAAAATACAGAAGTGATATAATAAGACAAACCTGAATTATATGTAGGATACATGAAGAAGAAATAACAGGTTCTTAAGAGTTTCCTTCCCTTTGGCAGGCAGTATTCTCTTTGTTGGGATTAAGATGGATTCTACGTAAACTACCAATATTTAATTGAATAGACTGAATAATTTTGGAATTACTGTCTTGTAGAAAAGAGAACTTCAAATCCTTCTGACTGCTACATGTTTGGGTTATTATTCCTAGAAGGGATTATAGAAATATCAGCTGTAAAAATCCTGGAGCACATTAATTGCAGAATAAAACCCAAACCCAAAGAAAGAGTGAGATAAATATTCAAGTTTGACCATAAAAACTATTAGCAGGAAATCAGTGATTTTCAAATTACACTAGGTAAGAAAATATATATTGTCGAGTGATACTAAACAAGCACATTACCAATGAACTGAAACTAAGGGACACTGATGGCCCTTGTGAAGCAGTGGTGTGCTGGGTAATTGAAAAAAGTGCACTGCTTGGCAGAATGGTTTGAGGCACTGGTCCACTGAAAGGCATAATGCCACCTTGACACTAGGGAACACTTCAGGAAATGCCCCTTCTTACACCTGTATAAAATGTGTACATAGGGCTCCCCAGCACTGCAGTCATCCATGTGTGCAAAAGTGCATTAGAAAGGTAAGACTAGTGATATTAAAATATGAGTTGTGTGCTTTTATTTGTAGAACAAAACAACTTTAATTATTATTATTAAGGGTTTTTTTACATAGCGCTTTTATCCAATGCACTTTACAATGATTAGCTAATGGTACAAACAACATTTGGAAAGATCATTAAGTGGTCCACCAAGATCCTCAGCAATTTTCAAGTGGTCCACTTTAAAAAAAAAAAAAAGTTTGTGAACCACTGGTATATAATTTTAATTCTTCAGTGATGTCAGTATCTGAACCACAATACTGATGTGGGTGAGACTTATTAGAAATTTGGATTCATATATGGTGTTGTGCCATTATTATCACAGTAGCTGATCCAGCAGCAAGCAAGGATTCTTAATGCCATATTCTAAAATTTAAAAAGCTTTACCTTCTTCATTGCCCTATATATGTAGAATGTATCCTATATAAATAATTGAAACTATCTATTTATAACTCTATATATACTTTAGAGCAAAATGGCCTGATTACGTTAAAACTTACTTATGTGAGTAGTCCCATTGTTTTATGTATTAAGACATCCTGTTATATCAGCACAAACACGCTACCACTCTGAAACCTATTATATCAGACACCCATATGAGCAATGTATTCATACATGATCATATGAGTCTACTTGCCTGAGTATAATATACCCAGATTAGATCCTAAACTTGTTGATGGCTTGGGATCCTCTTCAAATAGATTTTGATGTTTTAAAAATATACAATTTATTGTAAACATTTTTGCATTACAAATATATCTATAATAGACATCTACCTGATATTATATAATAGACATATATCTGATATTATAGATTGTATAATATTCTATACTATATCCATATATAGTATGTAATAGTATATCCCGCTACATTTCAAACTTTCTTGTCTTATATGTAGTTATGTCTAAAATACATAACTAGAAGAACAGAAAAGCCTGAAATTTATTGGAATACACTGTCCACATAGTGTACAGTAGATATATTTCCAATATATACAAGATTTCCTGGTAAACAATTGTATCAGCTTTAACAGTACAGAGTTATTGCTACCTTTGTAAAAATTATCTTGGAAGTCTATAAACATATTAACACAAGTTGTGTGAAACATATAATTGACTAATCTCCGCCATCAGAATTACTGTGTAAATACACTATTATAGACTGTTGAAGGAGCACACATTAAGGAAAACATGCCAAAGTGTATATTTTTAACAAGAATACAGTTACTAGCATCCGTGTGCCTGCTTGATAGCTATTTAAATGGAGCTATTTAGGTCGCCACAGTGTTTTGAAAGCATTTCCTGACACCTGTGAAGTTGGTAAATATTTCCTGTTTTTGTTGTTGTGTCTGAAGAAAGTAGGAATTTTACAGGTTGGAACTGGTCTCTTGACAGAGCCCATGATAGCTTCCAGTTTGACACTTCCCAAAGTGGTTTGCATTGGATTTATGTCTATCCACGCATCTGAGTGAAGCTTAGGGCAAAAAGGGCTGTTGGCAATAAAAGGAGAAAGTATTGAAACATCGCTATTGTTAAACATATTAGCTTAAAGATTACATATATGCCTTGTGGGCTAAATTCTTTCGATCTTGTTTTCCTTTCCAAATAGGCAGCATCAGTACTGCAAAACTGATCCTGTACTCTGGACAACAGCAGATCTGTGCACAACCCACCTGCATAGTTTATTCTTGCCAGGTGTAGAATGGATGTGTGTCTGGGGCTCTGGCCAGGTGCTAAAAAAGTCAGCACTCATGTCTAAATGCTAGAACATCCCTCCATACTTCCTCTTAATTAATACCAGTAGAAAATCTGCAGAACAGCCTTAGAGCCTCCAGGGAACTAGACTTGTGGTGAATTACTTCTACCTTGTACATATTCTGTGACCAAGGCCTATCCTGTGTGCATATGGCCACCAGCAACACCAGAAATTTGGCTTTATATGTCCAGAATAGAAATAATTTTATAATACAGTAACTGTAATCCTATAACTGTGGGATTTTCAGAGCACACAGAATGGACTACTGTAAATAAGTATCCCAATATACAGCTAAAGAGAGAGATTTCTTTAACTTTATTAGTATCACAATTTCCCTTTCCTCACTGATCCCGATAAATAAATTGGAATCCCAAAATATCCATAGCTCAGATTTATTTTCTGGCTTGCTTTTTGCCTTTCAAAGTTTTTACAGAAAAATAAAACCTAAATAAATGGCAACATTTAATTATGTTTAGATTTTTAATTTCATTAATGCTCAGCACTAACTGCATGATTCAAGAGAGCTTTCCTTTCCTTGTAGTTTTGAAATATGTAATTCATAAAAACCTTTGCCTGCTGCAAACCTATGGGAAATGGATTTTTTATGTAATAAATTGGAATGAATGAACTCAGATATTACTTGAAAATATTCCACTTTCCCATCAGAGAAACATCTATTTTTGAAGAACAAATAATGAACTGGAATGCTATTGAAATCCAAACACAATATTAGCATGTTCCTGAAAAAATAAAAGCAGGTACAATACCAAAGGAGAATTCAAGAAAGCCCTTGTGTCTGAGTCACATTTTCCTGTTTGTTATTTTTAGTTTTCTATTCCTGCTTTTTATTTTGGGCTTCAATTCACTTCCTATCCAGCTTCCCTTTAACTCCTATATAACTTTTTCTTATATAACATATTTCAAGCATTTGTGGGGTTTTTTCAAAGGAAACCCAAACAATGTTTGCCAGTTTCAGGAACTCACGTTTGTCTTGGCACTCTCTGAGTTCTTGGTTCACTAACTTGGCACAGGACTCTTTGTCACTTCATGTTTGTCTTGGCACTCTCTGAGTTCTTGGTTCAGTAATGCCATTTAGGCCATGGTTACACTGGCACTTTATAGCGCTATAAAGCCCCTACGAGCGCTATAACCTACTCTCCGTCCACACTGGCAAGGCACTAATAGCGCTATAACCGCGGAGTTATAGCGCTATTATAAATCCACCTCCTCATGGGGAATAAGGGCTGTAGCGCACCTGCTGTAGCGCTACAGGAAGAATGTGGACACCCACTGCGTATTAATTGGCCTCCAGCCTGTCCCATAATTCCCGTTCGAGCCACTCTGGTCATCACTTGCAAACTCTTTTGTCCTGTCCTCAGGTGACCACACGTCAGACCCGCCCTTTAAAGTTCCAGGGAAATTTGAAAATCCCCTTCCTGTTTGCTCCAGCCAAGCGTGGCGTGCTCTCAGGGAACCCTTGCAAGTGATCATTCTCATTGATCAGATTGATTGTGTGGCGTGGTCTCAGGGAATCCTTGCAGGTGATCATTCTCATTGATCTGATTGATTGAGTGGCGTGGTCTCAGGGAATCGTTGCAGGTGATCATTCAGATTGATCATCATGACTCCACGTGCCATGCCTCCTCGCAATAGGTGATCCCCAGCATGGAGCAATAGTGAGGTGCTGGACCTCTGCTGGGGGGAAGAGGCTGTTCAGTCTCAGCTGCGGTCTAGCCGCAGGAATTTTGACACCTATGGGCAGATATCACGGGCCTTGGCAGAAAGAGGCCATGAGCGGGACACTCTGCAGTGCCGTGTTAAGGTAAAGGAGCTTAGGAATGCGTATCGCAAAGCCCGCGAGGCAAACGGCCGCTCCGGGGCAGCCCCGGTGACTTGCAGATTTTATAAGGAGCTGCACGCGATACTTGGTGGTGATCCCACGGTCACTCCATCGACCACCACGGACACTTCCCAGCCCACCAGTGAAGGGGGGGGTGAGGAGGAGGACGAAGAGCAGGAGGATGAAGAAGAGGAGGAGGAGGAGGACGAGGCAGCAGCGATCCAGGGCACGGAGGAGTCCCTGGACGCATGCAGCCAGGAGCTCTTCTCAACCCAGGAGGGCAGCCAGCCACAGCGTCCGGCGGTTGCAGGGGCCAGCTCAGCAGCGGATTGCGGAGGTAAAGCTGCTTTTCTATGGGGAAGGCTGGCAGCTTGGGGT
>ML677342.1:21583141-21857711 GCA_007922305.1 Dermatemys mawii
GTCCCTGGACGCATGCAGCCAGGAGCTCTTCTCAACCCAGGAGGGCAGCCAGCCACAGCGTCCGGCGGTTGCAGGGGCCAGCTCAGCAGCGGATTGCGGAGGTAAAGCTGCTTTTCTATGGGGAAGGCTGGCAGCTTGGGGTAGAAAGGGATGAGGGGGGCATTCCACCTGGTGCTCTGTTCAAGCCAGGAGGAGGGCAGGGGGGCATGCAGCCAGGAGCTCTCCTCTAAAGCCAGGAGGAGGGTGGACAGCCACAGCGTCCGGCAGTTGCAGGGGCCAGCTCAGCAGTGCATTGCGGCGGTAAAGCTGCTTTTCTATGGGGAAGGCAGGCAGCTTGGGGTGGAAGGGGATGCTTGCATGCTTGCCTACATGTGGAATAGAGCATTGATGTAGTCTATCACCTCGTGGTAGTCATCATCAGTAATCTCTTCAAAGGTCTCAAAAAGAGCACTTGCAATGTGCCTGCGCAGGTTTCCCGGGAGAGCCAGCGTGGTCCCCGTCCCGGTCACGGTCACTAGTCCCTGCCACTGTGCCACAATGGGTGGGGGGAGCATTGCTGCACATAGGCACGCTGCATATGGCCCTGGGCGGAAGCCGCATCTTAATAAAATCCCTTCCCTTTGCTCCTCAGTGACTCGAAGCAACGAGATATCTTCCAGGACAAACACCTACGGAGAATGTTGGAACAGTGTTCAGAGTAGGGCTCCTGCCACTTCCCGGCACTCCACCCCCCCCCCCCCGCCCCCCGCCACAGCTTTTCAGGGCAGGGAAGAAATCCTTCCCCCTGCCTGCTGCTCACACTGTGGCTCCTGCAACGTACCAGCACTCCCCACCCCCTCCCCCGCCACAGCTTCTCAGGGCAGGGAAAAAATCATTTCCCTGGCCTCTGGAGTCCACTCACCATGGCAGGGGCTCCGTTGCTGTATCTGTGCTGTCTGCGGGACAGGCAAACGGGGAATGCGGGGGAATGATAGGCATGTCTGCTCTTTACAAGGGAACCACTGTGAAATGTATCTTTTTATTTTAGAAGGGTCGTCCTTCACCCCTTCGCCATCGCTCTTATCAACAGCTGAGAGGCTCAGGCGACTGAGGAAGCGGCCACGAAGGAGCAAAGAGGATCTTGTACAGCAAGTAATGCAACAGGCTGTAACGGAGAATCGAGTTGCACAGAGGTGGAGGGAGAATGAGAGCAAGTTGAGGGAGAAGGCGCGGAAGGAGAATGCGATTCACCGCCGGAAAAGCACCGACAAGCTGCTCTCATTACTGCAGCTTCAATTGCAGAGTATGCAGCGGCTTGTCACCCTTGCGGAGCAGAAGCTCCGCACCCACCACCCCAATTATCGTTTGCCCCAACTCCCTTCCCCTTCCTTGCCTCTGTACCCTCCAGGCCAGTATCATCAGCCAAATGGTTATCACCATCCACAGCTGCCTCCAACCCCTCTGTCTTCACCGGACATCCCCCAGACCCCAGACCATTATCCACTGCAGTCTACCCCTAATAACATGCCTTACTGGCCACTGCAAATGGGGTTCGGGGGACATGGCCAGTTTGAGGGCACTGGAGACTCAGAGACCCGGACATACTCCGATCTCTGACTGACCCCACGACATACTCCGATCTCTGCCTTCCCCCTCACACGCATCACAATATTTTCTTTCAGCAACCGAAGTACCTGTTCAATAAATGAATTGTCTTCTTAATAAATGGGTTTTTTTTATTAAGTGTACATACATTATTACAGGCTACAGAAAAGCAAATGCCTGTTCCTGTTAAAAGAATGCTCCCTCCCTCCCTCCCTCCCTCCATCTGCACCTCACTTCAGAACTGGCTTTCAGCCTCAAAATGCTCCCTCAAGGCTTCCCTGATCCTAACAGCCTCGCGCTGGTCCCCTCCATGAACCCTGCTCTCTGGCTGGGCATATGTGGCCTCCAGGCGTTGAACCTCAGAGGACCATGCCTGAGTGAAGCCTTCGCCCTTCCGCTCACAAAGATTATGTAGGGCACAGCATGCGGAAATAACCGCGGAGATACTACCCTCGGCCAAATCTAGCCTCCCATAAAGACAACGCCAGCGCGCCTTCAGACGCCCAAAAGCACACTCCACAGTCATTCGACAACGGCTAAGCCTGTAGTTGAACCTTTCCTGACTGCTGTCCAGGCTCCCTGTGTACGGTTTCATGAGCCAGGGCATTAAAGGGTAAGCAGGGTCACCAAGAATCACTATGGGCATTTCCACTTCCCCCATGGGGATCCTCTGGTCTGGGAAAAAAGTCCCGGCTTGCAGCTTCATGAACAGGCCGGTGTTGCGGAAGATGCGTGCGTCATGCACCTTTCCAGACCAGCCAGCGTTAATGTCAGTAAAACGCCCACGGTGATCCACAAGCGCCTGGAGAACCATGGAGAAGTACCCCTTTCGGTTAACGTACTCCTCAGCTAGGTGGGCGGGCGCGAGAATGGGTATATGGGTCCCATCTATCGCCCCACCACAGTTAGGGAAACCCATTTCTTCAAAGCCAGCCACGATGTCATGCACGTTATCCAGAGTCACGATTTTTCGTAGCAGGATGCGATTGATGGCCCTGCACACTTGCATCAGCACAACTCCAACGGTCGACTTTCCAACCCCAAACTGGTTGGCCACCGATCGGTAGCTGTCTGGGGTAGCCAGCTTCCAGATCGCGATAGCCACCCGCTTCTCCACCTGGAGGGCAGCTCTCAGTCTGGTGTCCTTGCGCCGCAGGGCAGGGGCGAGTTCAGCACACAGTCCCATGAAAGTGGCTTTTCTCATTCAAAAGTTTTGCAGCCACTGCTCGTCGTCCCAGACTTGCATGACGATGCGATCCCACCACTCTGTGCTCGTTTCCCGTGCCCAGAAGCGGCGTTCAACAGCCGTGAGCATGTCCGTTAATGAGACAAGCAGCTTTGTGTCGAATGCATTCACCGCTTCGATCTCGTCTTCAGAATCATCACTGTCATCCTGCATGTCAAGGAATAACTCCACTGCACACAGAGATGTGCTGGCGACAGTCGTCAGCATGTCCCTCAGCAGTTCTGGATTCATTGCAGCACTCGACAATGGAAGACGGAGCGTGCCTTGCTGAAACCCTTGAAAGATGGCGCCGAAGGTGGAAGGAAACACAGGGATTGCTGGGATATGCCAAAAAGCATCATGGGTAGTTCAAACAGGATATAGAATGCCCCGCAAGTGACGCCCCCCCTCCCACAAGCCATTGCGCCAGATCAGGAAGAGGTGTACTGTGGGATACCTGCCCTAATGCGCTGCTCTTAATGCCGTATTAACTGCCGCAAATGTGGCCATGCTATAGCGCTGGAGCAGCTCAGTGTGGACATACAATAGCGCTATTATTATTGCTGTATAAGGCGAGCGCTATAAGCAATAGCGCTATAATTTTGTAAGTGTAACCATACCCTTAGTATGCAGCACTGTTATAATCTGTAACCCACTAACTTCTCTCCCCCATTTTCTTTTGTTCTATGACTACAGAGGTGTTAATGGTCACTCCACCTTGAATGGTCCCTTAGAGTATGTGCTAACTAACTATGCTAAACAAGTTCTTCTACCTTGTATTTAGCTGTGGCACTTGAAGTACCTTTCCCAGACCTCAAGAGGAGCTCTTTGTATCTTGAAAGCTTGTCTCTCTCACAAACAGCAGTCAGTCCAATTAAAGATATGACCTCACCCGCCTTGCCTCTCTAATAGTATTTGAAAATTTAGCTTCACAGTTTTCAACTTTTTAATGTTATATGGCTCCATAGGCATAAAATGGCATTGAATCCAAAGAGACATCATATCTGAAATTCAACATTGTGAGTAATTTTTCCCGTTGGAGAAACCAGCAGAATTCTGGTTTGCATTCCAGCAGCGGTGCAATGATTGGCAAAATGTTCAGAAGTAGCGTTTAACAAGGATATTTGTAAAACGATATCAAAACAGAAACTTCAAAGTACGAGGGATAGTAAAACACCAAGGCTCATATGGCGAATACCCATTAGATACATATAACTTATACTGATTTGTAATTTGAGTCCAGATCCTCAAAGTAATTTAGGCTCCCAACTTCTATTGATTTCAATGGAAGGAGCCTAAATACCTTTTGGGAGCTGCGCCCAAAATATGAACAGGCCTAAGTTATATGTATTTAGTAGGTATTCACTATATTGTGTATATTTGTATACAATGTTTATAGAATAGTTAGTGATGCCAATTCTTCTGATTTTTATCACAAGACTCATGTTATTTGGTGTTTGCCGTAAAGTTCCAGCACCTGGACTCAGGTGACTGCTTTAGGAATTTCAACTTTTCTTTTTTCAGTAAGTTTCTAGGCTTCTTGATTGTAGAGAAAAGCTTGCAAACAATGAACTCAAAGGCTTCAAAGCCAGAATGCAAATAAAAAGGATGCAAATTTTATTATTTTAACAATTTCATAATTTTTAAGACATTCTCATGAGCTTGGGGGGCCTGACTCCTGACTGCTTGAGCTTAGCAATACTGATACTATCCAGCCTAAGTATATAAAAAAACTCATAAGGGTACACCAGAAAAGGGAGAGTGTTTAAGGAGCTCAGTTTCCCCCATCAGCTCCCCTTAGTGACGCTGCTCAGCTTTCGCTGCCTGCCGCCCTTAGGAAGACATGTGACGGAGGTTGGCTGCTGCTGTCAGCACCATTTACCAGCTCAGAGAGATGGTGCATAGGAGTGGCAGGGGCTTTGCCATGGAGACTACAGTAAAAAAGTCATCCTCACGTAAAGTCATCCTGGTTAACGTTGTTTTGTTGTTACGTTGCTGATCATTTAGGGAACACACGTGTTTAAAATTGCGCAATGCTCCCTTATAATGTTGTTTGGCAGCTGCCTGCTTTGTCCACTGCTAGAGGAAGAGCAGCCTGTTGTAGCTAGCTTGTGGGGGCTTGGAACCCTAAGTTCTCTGTGCAGCAGCTCCCCAGCAGGCTACCAGTTTTCAGCAGTTCAGCTGTCGCTCTCCCCCTCTCCCCACATTGCCATGTGCTGCTCCTGCCCTCTGCCTTGGAGTTCCTCCTGGAAGCCTCCTGCTTACTGTGCAGAGAAAGGGGGGGGCTAATGTCAGAGTGGCTCCCTCCCCCCCTACTCCTGACCCCCACTTACCTCTTCTCTATATTGAGCAGGGTGGGGACAGGAGAGGGCTCAGGACAGAGGGAGATTACTGGCGGCAGCTGCTGTCTGAACTTCCTGATCTTTTTAAAGGCAATGTACTTAAGTGGTGGCAGCTTCCTTAAAGGGGCAATGTGCATCTCTCTCTTTCCACATACAGAGTGTGTGTCTCTGTCTCTGTCTGCCATGCTGTCTCGCCTCCCTCCATTGGTGCTGCCTTGTAGAGCGTGTGGCTACATTAACCATGTGTTAACCCTTGAGTGCTCAGCTGAATGCTAGTTCATCATTTAGCAGTAAGGTATTCCCTGGGAACTATCCCCCCCTCTGACTTCACCACCTCAGCTAAGCTTCACAATCAGCATTGCTGTGTACAGTATTAAATTGTTTAAAACTATACCGTGTGTGTGTGTGTCTATATCAAATATAGTTTTTGTCCGGTGAAAAAAAATTCCCTGGAACTCAACCCCCTCATTTACATTAATTCTTATGGGGAAATTGTATTCACTTAACATCATTTCGCTTAAAGTTGCATTTTTCAGGAACATAACTACAATGTTAAGTGAGGAATTACTGTAGTGTGTACTAGAAAGGGGAGAGGTTGGGCAGGTGGTACCTTCTACAGATACAACCTGTTCCTCAATAATGTCAATGAAAGCACGAGGGCTGGATGAGTGTGAAGTTGTACAGGAATTTAAATGCTGTTTAGAAGTACTGTAGTTGGTGCAGGAAATTCAGAAATAAGTCTGGGTTAGTCAGACTCACAAAAGGTAAATGTCCTTCATTCGGAGACGACTTAGATATAAGATCTATTTTATGAGATATATCTGGATATTTTTATTATGAATGTTTTTCAGCCATCCTCTTTCTTTGGAATTACGCACTCTTGTGCTCGGAAAAGATGTTTTTTATTGATCGAAAATGTGTTCTCTATTTAGAAAGAGCACAATAAATCCTCATTCTGCGTAAACAATATGACCTTCAGGTGGAACACAGCCAAAGATCTATAAATAGTATCCTTAATGAAGAAAGAGACAGAAGCATTTAGAGTTCAACAGGCTACCCTAGCAAACTAGGGAAAAAGAAAATTAGCTACCTGTGATCCTTGCACTCAAAAAATAATGTTTTATGCCCAGGTAGCACATTTATGTCCACACAAGATTTAGGGGGGAAAAAGCTAGACCTGCTAATCCCAGCAACCACTTCATTCCTGCCCCTGTCTTGTTTATCAAGATGAAACTCTCTGCCTTTCTGGACCTACCTTGCTCAGCCCTCTCTGACCTTTGCACTTACCTGACACCTTAGTTCCACAAAGTGTGTCTGCCTGAGTGTCCCTTTGTTCCCTTCTTCCACTCCTGACTGCACACTCAGGTAGTAGCACAGGGTGTGTGTGTGTGAGGGGGCAGGCTTGTGGGGACTTGGAAACTCACCAAATATTTCTTAAATCTGTCATCTTTTGCTCCAGAACAGAAGTTTTCATTTAAACAGCCAATAACAAAGAATCCATGAAGTGTGAACTTTCCCATGTTGATCAAAGCAGGGTGTTAACTCCTAAATCTAGTTACCATAATTTAAATGTCAACTCAGAGGCAGACTAAGGTCTCCTGGGGCCCTAGGCCAGTGTGTGTGTGTGTGTGTGTGTAGGGGGGGAGCGGGGGCATCAAAACCTTGGCTCCACCCAACCTCTTCTGGCTACAGTCCCACCCCCATTCTGCCCCTTTCCCCATGGCCCTGCCCCTTCCCTTTGTGGCCCCACCCCCATTCCATAAACAGTCCTGCCGCATTCTGCCCCTTCTCCCATGACACTGCTCACTCCTGTCTGACCCCCTGCTCCCCCACTGCAGCCCAGAGACTGGAGAAGCTCTGTCCTTGCCCTCCACCCTGCCCCCCACTCTCTGCAGCAAGGAGTGAGAGCTCCTCCAGCCCTGAGGCTGTGACAGGAGGAGATTTTTCTGGGGCCCCCAGATTGGCTGGGACTCCTGGGCACGGCCCCATTGGCCTGTGTGGTAATTCATCACTACATTGACTATTTCACTGCTGACCAAAGCAGCCAAGAAAGGAGATGGCAATCTTATTATGAAGATCTACGTTATCGGCTTTGAATGGCATAGGCTGAGTGTGGGGAAATTACCTTTTTCTCTCTCATATGACTCTGTTTAAACAACAAAAAAAGGGTGGTGGTGAATAAAGGAATCCTGAATAAGTGCATATGTCCAAGTGTCACTGTTACCCACGTTCTTCCTCTTTCTCTCTTCTTTTCTGTGCCCCCATCCCTCTTCTAATTATGATCCTCAGTTTGTGTCATGTCCCATTTAGACAGTACGCTCTGCATTGCAGATCTGATTTTTCATTCCACTTACCAGTTTTACTCCAGCGTAATGCCATCTACTGCAGAGAAATTACTCCACCTTTACACCAGTGTAAGTCAGAGGCAAATCGGACTCTCTCCCTCAGTGTGTTTTGTGGGGTACTTAGCACATTTTGGGGCACACCAATACCAAGGCATCAATAATGGTAATTGGTCAGAACTCTCAGGCCCAAAATTGCAAGGTGATGAGCAGTTCCTATGTGCTCAATGTCATCAATACCCAGTGAAGCCAGGGGTGTAGTTGAACTCTTACCAGGAGGTGCTCGACAGCTTGCAGGACTGGACTCTCAGTGGTGATTGTAATACAAGGAGTCGTGTAAATAGAAGAAAAAAGCCAAATGCAAAATCCTGCCTGCTGCTAGGAAAATATATTCTTACCTTAGCAGCCATACTGTACATTCTCAGGCCACCACTCTAGGCTCAGCTATAGGAGGAAGAACAGCAAAAGTGCAGGAACCCTAGGCTACATCCTCAGATTGCTGATGATACAGCATCAGGCAACCAAACACCTGCCTTAAAGAGGTAGCCACACATCCTTACAGATGCAAGGGGTTTAGAGTGGTGTAGACCTGGCTTTATGCCACCTGCTCCCCCTCACTTTGCTGCCCCATTTGAGAGGCATGTTGGGAGATAGGGAGAAATCTGTTGGAGATAAGAGTGCACGCAGTCTGTCTGATCCTTAGCTACACAGCTTTGTAAGGGAGCTGAAAGGTGGCTCCAACCCACTGTTCTTCACCTCCCAACTACGTGGAACAAAGGATTGACTGAGCTCATTCCTACCAAGTGCTCAAGGGACAGATGTTTGAACTCTAATAATGACTTTTGATATCTTGTTGTTTTAAGTACTGGTGGTTATAGTTCTCTTCAGAGACAAACTTGTCTGTGTCTGTCATATGCTTCTATGTAAAGAATGAAGATGTGTCCCCCAGCCAGGGTGTATTTCAATCCCTCCTACTGGGACTAACAATTTTCATTTATTGGCTTTTATTGGATGAAGCCTCAGGAATCCAGCATAAAAACAAAGTCAAATAACCCAACAGGGATTGTATGAGTAAGCAACAAACAATGTAGCCTGGCTCTCCACTTTGAACAGCCATAAGGCTATTTTCTCTTAAACACAGCACCCAAGCAGCAAGGGACCATTGAAAGTTTGGGCTTGGTAGTACATCCTTCAGAAGGTGGCATGCTGGATTCACTTCCCTACATGGAATCCAAAGAGTAACTCATGAAACATTTCCCCCAGATGTTTTAGATTAATTTTAGGTTAACTAGCAACTTTCCACATTAAAATCAAGTTCTGTCAATAAAATCAAGCACTTAGTTAACATCTAACTATGTGCATTAAATATTTTAAAACTTAAACTCATGTAGTAGCATCCATATAGTTCTCCAGTTTCCCCAGTGTTATGCTGGTAACATTCATGAATGATTTGTGGTTACAACTGGTAATTATTTACTTCTGATGAAATAATAACAACTAACAGATAAAGGGTTTTCTGTTTCTCTTTTTATTTGTTTGCCTTGTGAGGAAAGGAAAAGTTAAACACATCATACTCTGAGTCAAAATTATTTAAAATGACATTGGCACCTACATCTGCAAAATGCTGCAGAAAATCAAAACTCAGAGGCTAGAATAGATATTTGTAGGAGCAACACTAGTGAGTTTTTGCATTGTAAATGATGTTCTATTTATGAGAGACCTAAAAGAGAGACTCACTCCTACAGTAGCTGAGCACTCTAGTCTGATCTAGTGAAGCGCATAAGCATGTACTTAACTGAGCAGTCCTTGAAGTCAATAAGATTTCTCATAGGCTTAAAGTTGAGCGCACAAGTAAAACACTTCACTGGGTCAGATCAGAGTGCTCAGCACCTCACAGGATAAAGCCCCAAATCTGTAAGAAATTAATATCTTCAGACAAATAGCCTTTAAACAACTGAAAATGAGCATAGAATGTGTTTTCACATGAGCACTGTCATTTAAGTTCCAATCTCCTGTTCGCTATGACTTTTCGTTAGCTAAATAGAACAGCCCATGGGCGACACCGCAATGACTGAAGATCCTGCAGCATGTCCATTATAATAGATCTGCATGAACCTTTTACAACTAAAGCAAAAACTATGTGAAATTCAGCTGATTAGGTTCAACTATAGAAATAAACCATTTACCTTCCATGCAAACGTTTGGTGGGCCCTGAAACTCCAAGTAAAACAGTTAGGTGTCTTCAGACATGATCCTGTGAGTTGTTGAGTATCTATGACTCCCAGGAACTTCATTTGGAGTTCAGTGTGTTCCAGAATCAGAATCTAAGTTTGGTTGGTTTCAGTTATTTATTTTCCTTTTACAATGCCCCAAAAGCTTGCAGGCTGGTCAAATGGCAAGCTGACCTTTGAGAATCCATATGCAGTGCATAGAACCTAAACAAAATGGGCCAATTTTATATTGATATTCACTTCTATTATGTTTGGGTCCAAACAGACATGAAGTGAAAAGTCCTGGGAAACTAAGTGAAGCAGAAGTGTCCATAATGTTTGACAATAACCCTGTGACCCAAAACCTGCACGCTCTATGCTAGCTGTAACTTGGGTGCTTACCCATTGCTTTCAGGTTAAACTTGGCGTACAAGTACAGAAGCCTCCACTTATTTTTAAACCACTTCAATTTTCCTATTAAGTTACATGTACAATTCTCAATGTTTCTATTTGTCTACAGTGTAAAGAGAGAAATTATTTGGCGATAGGGACATGGGCATATATATGTGCATGCAGATGTACTTCCCTGCAGTATGGTATGTGTAACAGGCCCTTCAATAAGATGCTCTACTTGTTTGCTCTTTGTATGTGGCAAATCTGTGTCCTAGTTAAAAATCTTAAAATAGGCCAAAGTGGGCCTGGAACTGATTCCTTGCTTGTGATATGAATGCTAATGTATAATAGATCACATTTAGTGGGAATGGACCTTACAACATTGTTCTACAACCTGGTGAAAATCTTTGTGGAAAGATGCATTAAACTACATTGTGTGTAATGGTGTATATCAATACACCTGAGTTCAATGTAAACTACTGTTTTATCAGTATGACAATGCCCCAAACCCAGCAATAAATAAATGGTCAGATTGAAAAGAAGCAGGAAAATCAAATTAAAGCCAGCCCTCTGTCTTTACTTGAGCCTGCTGTAGCTAAATACTAAAGCATTACTCTGGAAGCTTGATTTTAAAAATGCTATCTGTTTGAAGCTAACAGAGGTTTGGAATGTTAGCCTAAGCCCCTGAGACATGACTCAGTGGGCAGAGGGCAGGTAAAATGGTCAAAGCGGCATGATAAATTGCAGCATTGGATCTAATGAACAAAGAACACACGAACCACAGAAGAACAAAAAATTGTAAAATTATTCAAACCATGGAACCTTTTCATTCCTAAATCCAGATGACTGACAACAATGTAACCTAAGAATGTCCATGCCAGGTCAGACCAATGGTTCATCCAGCCCAGGATCCTATCTTCTGACAGCCACCAGTGTCAGATGCTTCAGAGGGAAAGAACAGAACAGGGCAATTATTGAATGATCCATCCCCTATAGTCCAGTCCCTGCTTCTGGCAGTCAGAGAATTAGGAAAACTCAGAGCATGGGGTTGCATCCCTGACCATCTTGGCTAATAGCCATCATTGGACCTATCCTCTATTATCTAATTCTTTTTTGAACCCAGTTATAATTTTGGCCTTCACAACATCCCCTGGCAACAAATTCCACAGATTGACTGTGTGATGGATGAAGAAGTAATTCCTTATGTTTGTTTTACATGTACTGCCTATTCATTTCATTGTGTGGCCCCTAGTTCTTGTGTTATGTGAAGGGGCCAATAACACTTCCCTATTCTTTTTCTCCACACCATTCATGATTTCATAGGTCTCTATCATATCCCTCTGTAGTAAGGTAGCTGCCCCATTCCTGAAGAACAGGGGTTAAAACAGCCAAGCTAGGCTGATTGGAGTAGCAGCCCCAGCTATGGCCAGCTCAATTAGGGCCTGAGGACTGGGGGCCAGGAGTTGGAGGAGGAAGGTATCTGAAGTAGAGCAGGACTAGGGGAAGGCAAGAGGAGCTCCAGCCAGGTAAACCCACAAGCTGCAGCCCTTGTAAAAGGCCCAAAAGGTACTGGGGCAGCTCGGGATAGGCAAAGGCAAAGGCAGCAGGTCCTAACCCCTTGCCATTACAGACTGCTGTCTGCCCCAGTGAGCAGGGGAGATGATGATGGGTAGTAGCCACTGACGCAAGGTGGGCTTAGAGGGTTGGGGGTTCCCCTGGGAGAGAAGACCGAGAGTATGAGGGTACTGCAGGGGCAGCACCTCAAGTAAAAGGGGCACCAGGCTCCAGAATGGACATGGGGGCCAGTGGCAGGTGAGCCACTGGCCAGCAGAGGGCACTGAGAATTAGCCACGATGGATGCAAGATCTTTCTTGAGTGGTAACAACTAATTTAGACCTCATCATTTTGTATGTATAGCTGGGATTATGTTTTCCAATGTGAATTACTTTGCATGTATCAATACTGAATTTTATCTGCCATCTTGTTGCCGTGTCACCCAGTTTTAAGAGATCCCTTTATATCTCAGTTAAGTTTAAAGCTAACTGCAAAATCTTGAGTAATTTAGTATCATCTGCACCCTTTGCCACCTCACTGTTCAGCCCTTTTTCCGGATCATTTATGAACATGTTGAACCACACAGGTATCAGTACAGATCCTTGTGGGGAACCATACTATTTACCTATTTCCATTGTGACAACTGGTGGGCATGGATCAGCGTTCATCACAGTCCCAGTTAGTACCCAGCCTGGGCCAGGGAAATTAATGATCTGACCAGCAGATCAAATTTGGTGATGAATTCTGGTCACATGCATCATGAGACATGTTGCACGTAGGCTAAGAAGAAGATTGTGAAAACTGACCATTTATTTCTACCCTTTGTTTCCTATCTTTTGACCAGTTTATTGATCCATGAGACGACCTTCACTCTTACCCCATAACTGCTTACTTTGCTTAAGGGCCTTTGGTGAGGGAACCTTGTCAAAAGCTTTCTGAAAGTCCAAGTACAATATATCAACTGGATCACCCTTATCCATAGGTGCTGACTTTCCCCCTTTCCTGTGGTTGCTAGACCCCAACCCCCCCATCCCTGGCCCTGCCCCCTTTCCACCCCTTCCATGAGGTCCCACCCCTGCCCTGCCACAACTCCACCCCTTCCCTCCCCCATTCCAATTCCTTCCCCAAATCCCCACCCCACCTCTTCCCCACCTCCTCCCATGAGCCCGCCACGGGAATTGGGGATCAAAAGGTAGGCTAGAGCCTTATTAGTAAGCGCACACACCTCAGAACTGATCACCCTAGAAACTTCAAGCAAGCAAGCACACAACAAACTCACCTCAAGGGTCACATGGTTGCTTCTTCCTCACCTGGAGAACTCCCTTGCACAACTCCTCTGTTTGCTGCTCCTGTCTACTAGCAAATAAATCCAAAATTATAGGTGGATCCCAGAATAGAAAAAAGAGCCTGAACCATGTTGGATGGAGAGCAATTCTGAATCCCTTCTTGCACTTCTAGCATGTGAAAGATCCAGATTTCAACCATAAATGTGTGTTTATGAGAGAAGTTATGTCAGTTCTTCACATGGAAATGGTGAAAAACTGGAACATAGGACAATTGAATTTAGCATTTCATCAGTGTATAAGAAGACCTGAACTTATGTTCAGCCAGTGCTCCCTCAGTCAAGCATTTTCAGCACAGAGGGGTTAGGTTGGTCCAACTTTCGTAACAGGCAGATGCTGAAAAAATAAACAAGTGGGTAAAAGCATATTGGCATGTACAAGAAGATACAAAAAAGTACTAAGCTTATATAGTTAGGAGACTATTTTGCATTATTGTGTTTTGCTTACAAAATGGCAAGCTTTCCATTCTGGGCAACACATGCCTTTTACTATTGCAGAAGTAAATGTTAAGGAAACGTGTCATGGGCTGACTCCAGCTGGAGCACCGGCTAGCAGCAGACGGCAACAGAACAGGAGTTCCCTCCTTAGAATCCCTGGTCACTGTATGGAAACTTTTTTGCCTCAGTAATACCCGTCCTTGGGGCCAGATGATTACAAAAACATTGTGCAAGCAGTCCATACCAAAAGTCCAAAACTTTACACCATTTATTATGCCAGGGCATGTACTTTTTAAAACCACATGACTCTTAGTGCCTCAACACCCCATATGCCACACTCCTGCCTCTTCCACTTCATCTGGGCTTTTTATTGGTCCTCATTTGTCCCTCTGCCAGGACAGCCACCCCAGCCCTTCCAGCTGGAGTGCAACCGCACTCTTCCCAACAGGACCCCCACAGCCTCTCTCTGGAGAGCTCATCCTCACCAGGCGAGCATCCCTCACTCCCCTGGATCCAGCTCTCCAGAATGAAGACATTGGCGGGTAACCCAACCCATTGCTTTGCTGCCTTTAGCCCTCTGTGGCCCTTGCCTTTTGCCCCCTGGCTTAAAAGTTGCAGGTAACTCCTGCTGCTGCTCTCTCTGGTCTTCAGCCCTCGCTGTTTGGCTTGAAGAGGTGAACTGGCAACTGCCTTCAGCTTTCCCTGAGGGACCTTCTCCAATTTCCTGGCCCCAAGCAGCTCCCCTCTGCCCATTTTCCCTATTGATCTCCTGTCAGGCAACTCTCACTTGCCCCCATTTCCCTGTAGGGCCCAGGTGTTTTCTTATAAGCCTAATTGGGGGTCAGCTGACCAGCCACAGGTGTACTGGCCTCTTTATGAGTGTAAAAGTACAGTTTTATACAACTTGTTATGAAGTTCATATTTTATTAAATCCCCCCCAAAAAATTACCACTTATAAAGAAATGAAATCCCTCTAACAGATGAAAGAACATAATTAAAACCATATACATTACGCAACTTTGCACTGAATTTTCCTTACATGATGCCAGATATGCCTTTTCATACCTGATATGCCTAGGTTCATTTCTATGTTCACACATTATTAAAAGAGCTACATTTCCAGAACATAGCAATAAGGACTGAATACACACAGATCTGTAAAAATTAACAGGATGTGGACATGTAGCTTTCATGTTTAGCATTTGGAGAATTTAACTAAGTGTTTTACTTACCCTAAGGATACGCCTTCACTACCCGCTGAATCGATCGTGCAGTGATCCATCTATCAGGGATTGATTTATTGCGTCTACTGTAGACACGATAAATCAATCCCCAAGTCCACCCCCCGTCGACTCCAGAACTCCACCTCCACAAGAGACAGAAGCGGAGTCCATGGGGGAGCGCAGCGGTCGACTCGCCACTCTGTGGACAGCCAGATAAGTAGCCCTAAGATACGCCAAGTTGTGTATCTTAGGTTGACCCCCAATCCCTAGTGTAGCCCAGGCCTACGTAATCTTATCTAAATCTATACTAGAAACACTACAGCCACACAGCTGCAGCTGTGCCGCTGTAGTGCTAAAGTGTAGACACTTCCTACAGAGATGGAAGAGGTTCTTCTGTCCCTCTAGTAAATCTACCTCTTTGAGAGGTGGTAGCTAGGTCGATGGAAGAATTCTCAGTTGACCTTGTGGTGTCTACAGCAGGGACAGGTCAGCTGAATTACATTGCATGGGACATGAAATTTTTTACAGCCTTGAGAGATAGAGTTAAGCCAACCTAACTTTGTAGTGTAGACAAGCCCTTAGGTAAAGTACTATCTACAGTATAGGAACCAAAACCATTGATCATAGTGATTGTAGTGTTAAGGACCTGAAACACTACTATATTTCTCTTTTTTTACACAAGAGTAACTCCATTATTTTATATGGTATTTGTGAGGAACATTCCATCCAGGAAATCCAGCAGTCTGGGTTTTTACCACTGTGGTATCTGAGCAAGGGTTGGAAGACATTTTCCCACATTATTTCTACAGTGATTCACAACAACAATGCCACATCCTCAAACACTGGTTTGACGTTTATAGGTCTCAGGTGCCTCACAGCAGCTGCTGCTTTCAAAGTGGGGAGGGTGTTATCAAAAGGCAATTATCTAAGACTGTATCTTGAATCTGCAGTGGCAGAAACAAAAGATGGCTAGCCAAACATAGTGTAAAAATTTCTGTGCCATAATTACAGACAGATTTTCTGTCCTGAATTGAATACCCTGAAAAAGCCTCATACAAACCCAAAGGCATATGTCTGCTTCTACATAACAGGTTTATTATTATCTAACATTTTACTGAGGTAATACCTAGAGGCCTGAGGGGAGTTTTGCCATTGACTTCAATGGGCACAGGAGCAAACACAAGAAGCTTTAGCCTGCTCAGGTTATATTGCTAGGTACAACTCTGTGTTAGGTGTACCCATCACACCTCCAGGAACTCCAAGGAGCAAAGCTGATGTCAATCCTTTTAAAGAGATGCAGCATGGTCTCCCCCGCTGTGAGACCACAGTATTTCCCCTTTATGAAGAGGAAGAGGGTTTGGTAATTCACCCTACAAAATGCATTGTGTGGCCCTATTTGCCAGTATTTCATGAACAGATTCAAAGACAATTCCTTTTACTTCCAAGACATTATTTGAGCCAACTCATTATCCCTCTTTGATCCATGCACTCTGGAATGATTTGTCTTTAAAGGAAGCTGAGAGTCGTTGTTCAACATTCAATGTATATGAAAAGTTCAAGGTTGTCTTGATAAACTTTTGAACTCTTCTTGCTTCCAGAAAGGAACCCAATCACAAAAGAATTTTTAAAATTCTTTGAAACATTTTTTGGGGATGAGAGTGTAAATAATAATAAACAATAACCTGTCATGGTAGTTTGCGAAACATCCAGTCCTAGGCTAGCTCTCCACATTTAAAATATTTGTAAGACTCCCAGTATGATACTCTAGGACTGTGATTAATGTCATGTGCCTGTTTATTTTTCCCCTGAGAACCTGAAAGGGTAACAAAAAGATCACAACTAAACAAAAGCATATCAATAACAGGAAACTGTTGGTGAGAAATACCCCGATCTTCCTGTATATTCACGTCACTACATTCCCTAGGGACAAAGGTGCATAAACAGCATGGTAAATAATTATGATTTAATATGAGGCCTTGCAATGCTGTTTACAGTTTAACAACAAAAAAGAATTGTTTCTCAAGGCGCAAAATAAGCAAATAATAGAAACACACATCAATATAATCAGGAAGTGATGATGCTATGTCTGAGTCAATTGCTGAAAACAGATTTTAATCTATCAGAGTATCAACTCGATATCTGCACACAGATCAAAGAGAGACATCAATAAGAAGATAATTCACTCTGTTTTGAATGCTAATGGTTTGTATTTGATCATTTTACAAAAGGGTGAGATACAGAATTGTCCTAGAAGAATCACCATATCTATTTCTGCTCACTAACGTTTAGGGAAAGTGACACCTGTATTTGTGGAAAACATCCGGAAGTGTTTCTTGGTGCATTTCATTTTCCACAACTAAAAATAAGATAGTGGGGAGCAAGTAGCAGCAACAGCTGGACCTTTTCCAGAAGATTAAATTGTTGAATCCAGCCATCAAATCAGAAGCAAAAATTAATTGGTGCTCCTTGCACAAAGACTTACATTTATTGTATATTTCAGCAAAGGGTAGGGAAACCTCCTAATATTTTATTAAACATATTTAATAAGAAACAGAAAAAGGACAATGTCACTTTTGTAGCCACAGAATATATATTGTTTCTATTAAGTGTGACTCCCACATTTTATTGAACTACCAAAAAGAGAAAAGAAAAATATAATTAGTAAAAGCCACCCAGAACAATGCATTCTTTGTGAAGACTATCATTTATAGTAGAAGGCTTAAAGTTTTAAATGTGCTTTCAGTCCTTATATATAGAAAATAATTCCAGACTGGCCTGTAACCTGTCAGATCTTAAAACTAAACAAGGTCAGGTCAGTGCTTGGATGAGAGAACATTGAAGAAATTGTTAGGTGTATCTGGAAATAGAGCCAATAATTTAGTAGGTGGCACTTTTCTCTCTCACTCTATAGCGAAACAATGAATTAACATCTTGATTCTATTAAGTACGAGCTTTTGGATGACCTACAAACCTTCATTAAAGTCCCTACGAATGAATATTTATTGAACATTGTTTGCATTTACCTTGTTCTGCTATACGATTGTCAAGCATAGGAAATACAGCAAGCAACTGCACTTCAGAAACTCTTCATGCCTCTCCTTGAATTACAGGCTGTGGTTTGTGCTTCTTCTAAATCACAGCTCCATCCAATCAAAGCAAACATTCATTTTGTCTGGGGTTAATTTTGGATTGTGTCAGTTTACCACCGCATGAATCAATCCATCTTCAAACTGCAGTAGGTGCAATGGCAAGCATCTTAACAGATGCTAGTGCTTTTATCTGTGCTCTGCATCACATTCCTCAAAGAGAAGGTTGCCAGAAATGAGAACATACAGGCTTCCCAAAACTACTGGTGGGAACAATACACAATAGGAGTTGTTTTTTTAATCTTTGGGGATTTTGCCAAGAACAAATCCCAATTCCAGTTAAATGGAACACATAGGGTTTATCAAGACGTAGGTTAATGGTTTGTAAACTGTGAACGACATCCTGGATCAGATGCAGCACACACATCTAATTTACCCTACGACTGACCAGTTTTTAGATTGATTTCAGTGCTTCCAGTAAAACATGCACAAATAAATAATACTGGGCCAAATACTACTTTCAGCTGCAGAGTTTATTCTAAACTATAATAACAACACTTTGATAGACATTTCATAAGAATGTCTTCAAAATTCCCTGTGAACTTTAACTAAGTCTGAGAACAAGGAATCAAATAAATACAATAATTTCAAAGTTCTTGGTTCAGGTTGTAGCAGTGATGGAATAAACTGCTGGCTTGTTAAGTCTCTGGTTGCATCCAAATCAATGGAAGGTCCTCAGTTCCTTGGTTAGAATGCTCCCATTAGTATAAGTTCATAGTCCAGAGGTTTGAGCAGGAAAGAGGCAAAATGGAGATGTTTCCAGGGCCTTTTATTGCTTCTCCCTTATGGAGGGAAATCCATTGTTTCAATCCATTGTTCCACAGCTAGTGGAAAATCACAGGGAACAAGAGGCTGTTTGGAGTCACATGCCCATGCATGATTTCATATAGTCATAGCAGATGGAACAGGAAAGTCCATTCAGTGTAGATGGATGTCTTCCATTGTAAGGTAAGTGTTCTTTTGATGGGCCACTTAACTTGAATAGTCCCTTCTAGATGTGCAAGCTAAATACCTTGTGGGCATTACCACAAGAGCTAATATATTTGAAATACAGGCACAGACCCGATGCTTATAACTTCAAATGCAAAAGTGATACATGCATACAACTAGCATAATTATATTCAGCAAATCAATCTTTCCATATACATCTTACTTGACAACCTTTGTACAAGATTTGTTGCAATTATATAGCAGTGGTAGCAACCATGATCTACATGGTCATATGTTATTCAGATAACTTCAAACCAAGATTTCAAAAATAGGTGCCTAAAGCTGGGTCCTAACTTCATACTTAGGCTCCTGTCATGGGAGCTGGCCCTTTCAGTGGAGTCAAGGATCAGCCTACCTGTGACAGGCTCCTGTAAGACAGAATGAGCCAACTGAGTCCCACCTGGAAATAATTAAACCCCTAGGTGGCTGGCTGGCAGCTAATGAGCCTGATAAAGTGTTACTAGGGGTCAGCTGAGGTGGTCTCTAGACATAGGAAGCTACGGAAAAGTGGTGCTCACGTGCAAGGAGAACTCCCCAGACGAAGTTGCCTAGAAGGCGTGTTCCTAGTGTTGCAAAAACTGCTTATTTCCTTTGGAGTTCAGTCCAATATACCTCAAAGGACAGGCATAACTCAGTAGACTTCTGGAAAAACAAGATTTATTGCAAGCAATAAGGAGTCAGAGGGGTTATCACCCAAACAACTGGCTCCCCTCAATACATGTGTGAGGATATTTTATACCCCTGTGTTGGTAAGGGAGGGGGGACTTTCAATCCACTTACACAGGTGGGAACACTTAATGGCTATTACATCCATTGTTGGTATTAATCTATTTTATTTACCTGTTTGGTAAGCAGGAGGTTCAAAACACTGAGGGGTACTCAGACACTATGACGCCTGCACAGCTGTGACAGGGTGAATGCAAGTTTAAAATGCATGTTAAACTAGGGGTCAATAGTACATATACAGGGAGTGAGATTATAAGTCTAAGGCTATTTTAAAATCATACTACAACATTCTAAGTTACATTTTCCTAGCAATCATTTTCTTAACACTAGGGACTAGTAAGTCCCAAATAATGGCTGGGAGCCCAGCATATCAGGAACTACATGCTGGCCCAGAGAAAGCTGCAGCTGACAGATCTCGGCAGACCCCTGGCTCTGGGGAAGGATTCTTTCCAGGCTGTGGCAAGAAGCCTGACTCTAGGAAGGGGCTTGGGATTAAAGAACCCTGCTGGAGGTGACTGGTGGACCCGGATGGGAATTGATAAACTAAAGCTGGATCTGTCTCCCATGTATTGGACCATGTCTACACTACCACTTATAGTTGGCAAAATTTATGTCACTTGGGTGTGGAAAAACACACCCCAAAGTAACATAAGTTTTGCCAGCCTAAGTGGTGGTGGACATAGCTACTGCCATTCATGGAAGTGGTTTTATTATGTCGATGGGAGAACTCTCGCCTCCTTGGCATAGAGCGGCTACACAAGCGATCCTACAGCGGCGCAGCTGCATCAGTACAGCTGTGTTGCTATAAGCTTGCTAGTGTAGACATAACCTCTACCCCAGCAGAGGCCTTCTTGTATTTTCCTTGGACCTTTGGTTAATAAAGTAGATTTCTCTGAAGGGGCATTGTTCTGTATGTAAAGCCTCAATTAACTTATTGATAACATTAGGGGACCTGTAAAACCTCATCTCCACAAAGGAAAACTAAAGCTTTTTATAAACACTGTCTTCTTTAAGAATTGCAAAAATATCTTGCTTGGTCTATCTTCAAATGTCACACATCACGAGCGTCTGTTTTGCAGTTCACAAGCACAGTCAGGAATGAGTTGGAAAGAATTATATATGCTTGCAAAACACACTATGCAACCTAGAACTGCAAACACAACGGGGTCAGTTATTCCCTCCATGTCATCTGTTTTCCAGCAGGACACCTCCACTGACTTCAGTGTCTTTATATGAGTACAACTTCATATGGCTTTATACAACTTCATATGACTTTATTAATGGCTATTAGCCAGGATGGATAAGGAATAGTGTTCCTAGCCTCTGTTTGTCAGAGGGTGGAGATGGATGGCAGGAGAGAGATCACTTGATCCTTACCCATTAAATTCATTCTCTCTGAGGCACCTGGCATTGGCCATTGTCAGTAGACAGGATAGTGGGCTGGATGGATATTTGGTCTGACCCAGTATGGCTGCTCTTATGTTGAGTGTGACTGAGAGGAGAATCAGGCTCTCCAAGAGCAATTTATCTTTTCTTCTCCTGCAGGGAAAACATACGCAAGCTTTTAGGTATGAAGTCATTTCTATGGAGCAGACTCAGAACTGGCACTAGCTTCTACCACCAATCATGAAGAAAACAGAGCTGCAGATATTATTTCTAGTTTTAAGATGTTTGGATAATATCCACCTACAATAGATTCCTCAGGCAGCAAACAAATCAACAGCAAAGAGAAAAGAACTCAAGAATATTGCCAGGTGAAGGTATATACAGGATTCCATTGTCATTCAGTTCTATGTTCTGTGAATATAGAATTTAGCAATGCTCACTGAAAATGCAAACCTATTTTTCCTTCTATTCAGCTAGCTATATTTATTAGAGCTAAAGAGAGTGACAAGGCCAAAAATACCCATGTATCCTGTTGCTTAAAAGTTAGTGTTTGCAGTAGAAATGTGATTAGAATATGTTAAAAGAAATCTACAATTCTTCAATAAATAGAAAACAAAACTAGTCTCAGGAAAAACTCTTTCCCATGCAATCTTATTGCAATAGAAAAAAAGAATCAGTTTTTAAAAGGTGCAGTCATTGGGTCCCAAGGGACAGCTACATAAGACTTCGCTATCTGGGAGACAGTGCAGGTAATAAATGTATTATTACAACTTGCCCTATGGCCAACAGAAAGGTCACTGCGTTTTCAATCAGGTGAAAAAAAAAATTTTTAACCCAAAAAAATTATTTTAATCAGGGCTGTGACTGGCATTTTAAAGTTCTGCCTGTAAAATAAATATAATCTCTCTAGTTCACCCAGGCCTTAGTGAAAATTCTTGTAGGTATATGACAGTGTGAAAGCCTATGGTTGACTCTCTACTCTATGCACTTTGGAATGGTCCCCACATGGGGTAAACTGACAATGTAATAGTCTCAGTACCATGGGATTTACTAGTTAGCTGAGTGACTCAGCTTGTCAGCTGTAAACAGTTAAAAGAGAGTTCTTCTTCCAGGTCTTTCCTTCCTTTTCCTTTCTTTCCCACCTGGTCCCCAATTTATATAAATGAAACTTGAGTCCTGCTTATGTAACCCACACACCTCCTGGATGTGGTGTCTGTCCCATCTAGTGGAACTAAGGTTGGAAAGAAGGGTCGGAGGTACCCAAGGTTTTAAAGCCTCCTTTGGAGTAGGTAAAGACTTGAGGGAAAACCTTATGCTATTGGGAACAAACATATAGAAAACATCTGGTAAATAAAGCACTTGGTGTTGAACTTGCCACATGTGTGTGAGGGGTGTTTGCAACACGAATTCAGGGTGAGGGAACTCTGCTCTGTGACAAGGTGGTAAAATAAATGATTAGGGGACCCATTATTGGCTAGTTCCCCTTTTTCTGATACATATTACTCATATGTATATCAATGCCTACCTGAAATGCAAGCATGACACTACATGTCAATGCACTGAACAAACGCTTTCCCCTCTCTCTATTCAGTCTTTGTGTTTCCCTTGGACTTGTCTCTGCTAGTCTGTTTTCCTCGCCTCCCCACTTTTTCCTTCTCCTTACTCTGTATGTCTCCTCTTTCCATCATCCCCTCTTTTCCTTTCTGGTCCCTCATAAAAGTCAGACCTAACCATTGCTTAGCATCCAGGTTCTCTCTGCCTCAATTAATCTTCACGAGTTTGGCTCCAGTGCTGCTGCAGTGAGGAGCTTTTCACTTTGAAACTGTTTCACAGAGTGGGCCAATCTTCAAAGGACACAGAGCAGCCTGGATACAGTTCAGTAAGCAGTCTTGGAACACAGCATGTTTGGCCCTGTTTCTGCTTGCTATTAATACTAGATCAGCTACACTGGTGTTATGCTAGGATTCACAGTGGAGATGAGTCTTTAACTGCAGCCATTATTTTTAACACAGTGTGAAAATTGCTCTGTGCAGGGTACAGAACATGGTGTTCTGAATGCTATTGCTAGCTGGACAACTGTCAACATGTGGAACATCAATGATGTGAGCATTGGTAGAGTTTAGGATGACCAGACAGCAAGTGTGAAAAATCGGGACAGTGGATGGGTGGGTTATAAGCACCAATATAAAACAAAGCCCCAAATATTGGGACGATCCCCATAAAATAGGGAAATCTGGTCACTCTAGTAGAGTTGAACCTGTGAACAGCAGTGGAAGAGTGTTAGAAAATATCTCTGGTATCAGCAAAACTAAAATCTGCCTATATCTGGGATGTGTTCTTCCAATAGCACATTGTGGAAGGAGAGAAAGGCAAAATGAAGACCAGCTGAAGAACAAAAGAACAATGCCTTTGAGACCACCACACAAAGAAGAAAGGGAAAGATGTCTCCAATAGTAGTTAGCTACATATTGTATGGTAAGCACGAGAGACAGTTGCTCTAGAGAAACTATCTTCTGCAATCAGTCATTATCTGGACTCCTATTCCTCTTGTCAATAGCAATCCTCTAGTGCATGTGAGTAGGCTGATGAGGCTATGGCAAAGGTCAGGAAAGACAGCTGGTGACCATCTAATCTTACAAGACCCTTGAACTATGTTATATAGTGCAGGGAGATAGTAGAATTGTGTGTAATTTACAATTAACGAAGTTGTAGAGATTCAGTAATATCAATATAGAAATATTACACAAAACCCTGCTGAAAAAGAAGCCAACAAAAGATACATGCACACATTGATTAGCTTCTGATGCAAGTCCACGCATAGGCTATGTTTACACTGCAACTAGAGGTATGATTGCAGCTGGTGTAGTCATCCTCCCCCTAGCATTAATCCAGCTAGTGTGGCTATAAATAGCAGTGAAGAGGTGGTGGCATGGACCCCACTGTTGGCAAGGAATGTGAGTATGAGCCCAGGGTTCTGGGGAGGGACTTGGACAGCCTACATTGAAGCATGTGCCACTAGCTGTACTGCTATTTTTATCCAGGATAGCTAGATTAAAACCTGTATGAGCTGCAATCACCCTGCTGACTGCCATGTAAACATATCCTCAAACATCCATATTTTTTCATAAGCTGACTTTTTCTAGCAATTATAAAAATTTTATCAAGCCAATTAACAAATATATTTCTGCTTAGCTCTTACATATTTTTTTCAGCCACAGAACTCAAAATATTCTACAAATGGAAAGTAAGTGCTGAAGAACCTCAGAGTTATGAACTCCAGAATTATGAACTGAACAGTCAACCACACCTCATGTGGAACCAGAAATATGCAGTCAGAGAGCAGCAGAGATAAAAGGGGGAAAAAAGCAAATACAGTACAGTACTGTGCTACACCTAAACTACTAAAAAAATAAAGAGAAATGTTTCTTCCTCATAAAGTTTCACAGCTGTATTAATTAAATCAATGTTCAGTTGTAAACTTTTTGAAAGAATAACCATAATGTTTTCTTCAGAGATACGAACAACCTCCATTTCTGAGATGTTCATAACTCTGAGGTTCTATTGTATCATCACACCCATTTTATAGAAGGGGAAAACTGAGGCAAAGCCTTTCCCAAGATCACATAACAGGTCAGCAATAGATCTTGGAATAGAACCCAAATCTCCTCACTCCCACTGCAATTCTCAGCTCACTGGATCAATGTCCCACTTCATGGGGGCAACTGAAACTGAACTGTCTCAATAAGTCTGGAGTGTGGTTTGGGACAAAACAACCATGCTGCTACAGAAATGTATTCACAGTGTCAAATAGCAACAGCCCAGGATGGAGTATTCACGCAGGGGTGTAGGACAGTGAAAGCTCTGCCAGATTGTCTGAGTCAAGTTCATGCCTGAAATGTCAAGAGGAAACTCTTAAAGTTGATGCCAGGCCTCTCAAGAAAATTAAAGGAATCAAAAGATTAAAAATTACATTGTTCTTCCATAAATAAATATGCTGGCAGGAAATTTTTAAATTATTTTAAGTATTAAATTCAGACTTCTTGTATTAAAACCTGGCCCCACTGGAGCAAATGGCAAAACTCCCATTGACTTCAGTGGGGCTGGGGTTCTACTCTTAGCTTTGTATTCGAGACCATACATCACTCAGGTCCAATGGAGTGTCCTCTGACATTCCCTCATCCCCTCTGTTTGACTAACGACCCCAGTTTTAATAATCCCTTTTACTCCTCTTCACATAAAATGTCTCTGCATTTTTCCTGCCTCTCTATGTGCCTGCAATGATTCTTTAGAACCTTTGTGCCAAGCCACCGTTCCAGCCTCCTCAAGATCCTTTTCTAGAAAAAGCTCATTACAAATATTTAATGTCTCTCTATGGATTCAGTTTTGTAATCCAGACCATCCTACCTCCTCTCTTGATTGTGCTCCTTTCCTTGGTAATGCCATCATGTCTACATTCTAGATGATTAATGCTTTGGGTAGAGGCCTTGTCTAATGACCTATACAGTGAGGTATCCAGCATATCCTTGGCACAGCTGTGGAACCAGCAGAGAGTCATCATGAAAAGTATAACATAAGGGGTCTATGGGAGAAGGTGAAACAGACCTTAGAGACTAACACATTTATTTAAGCGTAAGCTTTCATGGACTGCAGCCTACTTCATCAGATGCATAGAATGGAACTTATAGTAGGAAGACATATGTATACACACACACACACACACACACACATACATACAGAGAACATGAAAAGGTGGAAGTTGCCATACCAACTCTAAGTGGCTATTAATTAAGATGAGCTATTGTCAGCAGGAGAAAAAAAAAACTTTTGTAGTGATAATCAAGATGGCCCAAATAGATTCAATTTGTGTAATGACCCAGCCATTCCCTGTCTCTATTCAAGCCCAAGTTAATGGTATCCAATTTGCAAATTAATTCCAGCTCAGTAGGCTTTAGCCCACAAAAGCTTATGCTTAAATAAATTTGTTAGTTTCTAAGGTGCCAAAAGTACTCCTGTTCTTCTTGCGGATTCGGACTACATGGCTGCTACTCTGAAACAAGATAAATGAAGACATCCAAATCTTAACTGCAATACAGAGCACAGCCCTAACAAGAACAGTTGTCCCTTTCCCCAATCTGTTAGATCTCTGAGTCGTACAAGGCCAACATATTACCTACCCTGCTATCCACCCTGCCACAGGAGACATGCAGGGCAGCGGGGAATGTGGCTACAGCGTACTCTACTCCAGCAATCACCAAAAATATAAACAGCCTTCAGGAGCCCCTGACATGCCAGCACTAGCTAGAGAGAGCCTCAGGTCTGGGGAACAGCCACTTTTTCTCACCCCTCCATCACCAGGTCCTGCTGTGGTGAGCAGAGCTCACCTACACTTGAGAATTTGGGTCCCTGTGTAGCACACATACAAATACTTCCTCTGAAGTTAACTTGAGAGAGGATGGCAGAATATGTTCTGCAAAGGGCTAAGAGGGGGAAAAATAGAGGGTGATTGTTCTTTGGTGTTAATCTAACCATTTAAATATACCCAAAGCAGTTAATATCAGGAAGGCATAAAACAACCCATGAAGACACTCAGAAAGTGCCACAGACACGTCTAGGAACATCCACCCAAGATCAGCACAGGAAAAGAGTGCAAAGCAGGCATTGAAGTGCTCAGTAACAGTTGCTAGCAATAGCAAGGCTGAATTTACAATAGGAGATAGTTTCTACGCAGCAATGGTGAGAAACTATTGCAGCTGCAAATTGATAAGCAACCTCAATTGCAGAGCAGAAACCAGCTGCCAATTTAATGCTAATAGCAGGAGACTAGTTTTGCAGCAGAATAGTTTCAGAAGCTTTGTTCGCTTCTGGAATAATTTTAGAAGCAGGATGTGAAAAAGCAGCATAGGTCCAACCAGAACAGAAGAAATAATAATAAAGGCAATTCTTATAGTCCAAAGGAGCATTTAAGTACAGGAAAAGGATCTGTAACCAGACTCAAAAGGATTTGGATTGTCTAATGGCCAGTCAGCAGATGAGAAATGCAGTTCAATGCTGGAACAATTTGTATAGTGGGGGTGCTGAGAGCCATTAAACGAAACCGTAAACCCTGTATATGATGGAAACCACTTCCAGGGGGTATGGTAGCACCCTTAACACCCCTAATCTTAGCACCTATGTTTCAATGTGGACAAATGTAAATGTTTGAATGTAAGACTTTAAACCAGGGATCGGCAACCTTTGGCATGCAGCCCATCAGGGAAATCTGCTGACGGGCCAGGATGGTTTGTTTACCTGAAGCATCTGCAGGTTTGGCCAATCACAGCTCCTACTGGCTGCGGTTCATCGTTCCAGGCCAATGGGAGCTGCGAGAAGTAGCAGCCAACACATCCCTTGGATCAATCCACTGTCTCTTTGCAGGATCATGAGAAAGGCCCCGGGTTTCTTTAAAACCAGGCTATTTATTCAAAAGTCCTTTCTTTGTCTGGAGAACCCAATTTGAACTTTTATGCATTTGTATTATGTATTTATGCATCTCTGCAGGTGGTGGCTTCAAAGGGTTGATAACCAGAGGAATTATATTAGCATAGCCTCCCTTCCTTAGATACAATCTCACAATAACACATCACCAGCTGCATTTTTTGATTCAGTGGACCCCAAAAGGTATTAAACTCCATGCAGTAAGATATGTCTAGGATATTGTTATATCTGTCACAACAGGCCTGTAGCAAAGGTTGCAATCTGGCCCTAAGGCAGTTTTATTCTTGTTTACCTATTAGCCATAAAACACCATAGACAAACCCAGGGGTGGATGTAACCCCCAAGTTCAATGGGTGCACTACACTAAACTCCCCTCGGACATCATTTTGAGTTGTAGTCAAGGGGGGGAACTGACAACTTACAGCAGCACCCTCCACCCCAGCACTGCAACCCTAATTCCATCCCAGTGGAGAGCAAGCCCACTCCACACTCAGCCTGCAGTACTAGCAGCTCCTGTCTTGTGGGGCTTGGCCTGGCTTCATGCTCTGGATGTTGTGACATAGTGTGTGGAGTTGCAGGGCCACTCACTTTTGACACCCTTGGTTTCATGATTTCTGTAGGTGCAGTTGAACCCCTGAACCCATGCTAAAGCCACCCCTGGAGGAAACTAAAGTTTGTGTTTTAAGATATAGTAGACTGTGATTATCTACATCAGGGGTTGGCAACCTTTCAGAAGTGGTGTGCTGAGTCTTCATTTATTCACTCTAATTTAAGGTTTCACGTGCCAGTAATACATTTCAACGTTTTTAGAAGGTCTCTTTCTATAAGGCTATAATATAGAACTAAACTATTGTTGTATATAAAGTAAATAAGGTTTTTAAAATGTTCAAGAAGTTTCATTTAAAATTAAATTAAAATGCAGAGCCCCCCAGACAGGTGGCCAGGAGCTGGGCAGTGTAAATGCCACTGAAAATCAGCTTGTGTGCCACCTTTGGCACACGTGCCATAGGTTGCCTACCTCTGATCTACACACTCTGCATTTTTCTCTAATGAAAAGATTAATTAATTAGGATGGAAACATCCTTTTTCACCTTTTCAGGGACCAGTAGCTTTGTTATTCCTGATAAAAATTGGACATGAAGTTATACATGGAAATCAATTTTATGAACACTTGCAGAATACACATCATATGATTTCTTAGGCAACTAAATTGCATTTATGTGCACTTCTGTGAAAAATGTAATTTATTTTGACAGCAAGTACATGTAATAGGATCAAACAAAATATGTCTGTTATAATGTTATAGAATAATTTGAAACAGAGGCAGGAAACTGGCTATTGGCTTTGATTTCCCCTTAAGACATAAATGAAACAAAACTATCCACTATAGTTTACATTTAAGAGCCCACAAAGTAGAAAGCAGCAACAGTTGTAGAAAATTTGATGATCTTAAACTGACTTTGGTTACCACATAATTTGGGAATATTAACTCAGAGAAAGCATGGTATAATATTTATTCTTTTAAAGTAAATTATAGTAAAATTCTTAACAGTACAATGAAAAACTTCTTAAAAGTAATGATTTGAACATGTGAACTATAGATTTTTGGCCCACATTTTCACATCTAGCAGACTAAGACTAAGCTGTCAAATCATATTTAGGTTTCAGAGTAGCAGTTGTGTTAGTCTGTATCCATAAAAAGAGGAGAAGTGCTTGTGGCACCGTAGAGACTAACAAATTTATTTCAGCATAAGCTTTTGTAGGCTATAGCCCACTTCATCAGATGCATAGAATGGAACCCACAGTAGGCAGGTATATATACACACATGAAAAGGTGAAAGTTACCATATCAATTCTAAGAGGCTATTTAATGTAGATTAAATAGCAGGAGAAAAAAACACATTTAGTCACCTCAGCAAGAGGACTGATTTTCAAAGGTGCTGACTTCATGGGAGCCACAGTTGCTAACACTGTTGAAACTCAGCCATTTTAATGTAGGCACCTAACTCTAAAATGTTAGCCCAGTGCAGTTTTATTCTATCTGCTCTGGCACCAAAAGTGTTGTTCCTAAATGAGCCACTAATGGATTAACCTAATACTTTCCCTTTCTTTTCTTCTTCCTCCCACTCACAGGAGGGGCCCTTAACAGTATTACAGTTTAACGCAACAAAAGATTTTTTCTGTTTCATTCCTGAATGCTGGCTTTAAACAGCTGCCTTTACTATAGAAGGCTTCCATTAACACAGTATTCTCTTTTATTTTCTTTGGCTTGTTAATGGAATGTTTGTTAAACTAGGACTTTAGAACTTGTGAATAGAATATTGGTTGATCCCACTTGAACTGAACAATACTAGTTGACTGTTTCCTTCAAATTTCTCAGGAGCTGGACCTAAGCATGATTTTATTTTATAAGAAATTGTTTACCTAAGAAAATGTTACATGATCGCTTCTATTTGGCAACCTAATGACTCCATCTAGTGGTCTCGAGGCCTAATTTTATTTTTAAGGATTGGTTTGGGCCAATACAGTTTTTACATTTGTTTTGGGGAGAATATAGATTGTGTGTGAAGAACTGCCTGTTGCTGGTACCAGAGATTCCCAGGATTATTGACTCAATCATGGGTGCGTTATTTTACCTGTCACTTCATTCACAAAATATGAGTACCTTTCCCAGACCTGAAGAGCTCTGTGCAGCTCAAAAGCTTGTCTCTCTCTCACGAACAGAATTTGGTCCAGTAAAAGATATTACCTCACTCACCTTATCTCTAATGCTGTGGTGGGAAAACTATGACCTGATTCATAGTTTAATTCCTGATTCATCCCAGACATCCTCTGTAGGCCTGGGCAAATCACTAATGGTTAGGCTACACTACGTGTGCTGGGGGTGGAGGTGCGGAAGGGAGTTGACCTAAGATATGCAACTTCAGCTATGCGAATAGCGAAGTCAAAGTATCTTAGGTTGACTTACCTGGCTGTCCCCGCGGCAGCAGTCCACCGTAGCTGCTCCCCCACCAACACCGCTTACTCCTCTTGCCAAGGTGGAGCACAGAAGTTGATTTGGGGATCGATTTATCGCGTCTAGATGAGACACAATAAATCAATCCCTGATACATCGAGTGCTACCCGCCAATCTGGCGGGTAGCGTAGCCGTACCCTTAGGTGCGTTTGAAAAGTTTGCTTTTGAAATTGGAATTTATGCTTCTAAATCACATCGGCATTTTTGAAAATGTTACACGTGCTCTCTGTCTCAGTTCTCCATCTGTAAAATGGGTATAATTACTTCCCTACCTACAGGGATATTGTGAGGATAGATATAATAAACATTGTGCATTGTTCCGATGGGGCCATAAAAGTACATGAGAGAGATCTGATACAGAAAACATTGACATATTTTAGACTGTTTTTGACTTTTCATACGTGTAGAATTGCAGCTATAAACTATTACATAGTATTGGCCACAGTATAATTGCAAAGTAAAAAAACCACAGTTTTTGCTCTTTACTGTTTCTTTATGATATAAACCAGTGGCTCTCAACATTTCCAGACTAACTATACTCCTTTCAAGAGTCTGATTTGTCTTGTGAACCCCCAAGTTTCACCTTACTTAAAAACTTACAAAATCAAACATAAAAATACAAATACAAAAGTTTCACAGCACAATATTACTGAAAAATTGCTGACTTTCTCATTTTTACCATATAATTATAAAATAAATATATTGAAATATAAATATTGTACTTACATTTCAGTGTATAGTATACAGAGCAATATAAACAAATCATTGTCTATGAAATTTTAGTTTGTACTGACATCACTAGTGCTTTTTATGTAGCCTGTTGTAAAACTAGGCAAATATCTAAATGAGTTGATGTATCCCTTGGAAGATCTCTGAGTACCCCCAGGGTACACATACCCCGGTTGTAAACCACTGATATGAACAACCTTTTGCTACTGTTTCCTTTTTTCAAAAATATTTTTCTGCCTTTTTTTTTTAACATTAGAAACATCACTTCTCCATTTCCGTAGACTTTGCTAGAGGTATACCTAAATAGTGATCTCCTGAATCTAAGACTATCATCCATGTGGAGTAACATCACAAAGGCAGAAGTATTTACTGAAAACCTTAGCTGACTAAGTGCTGAGGTGTGATTTTTCACTTATAATTTTATTTTTAAAATCCCCCCCTTCCGCCTGGAAATATGTGTCCTGGTTACTCAGACTGAACCATTCCACATTCAAAACAGGATTAAAATTGATCATATTAACACAAGAGAAGTGTTCTCCCAGAGTGGGGATGTTTTCAGAGTGGTTAACACGATCCCAAGTTTCCTGACCTTCTAAAACCTATCTAAACTCAGATGATCACTAGGTTACTGGTTTATGTATATTTGGTCAGGAAGGGAGTGACAGGGAGAGGAGCTATTTCTGCTGGTTATTGTGGACATTTTAACTTAATGGGATACTGTATTTAATTTATGGAATTTTCTTAGGACAAGAAGTTAGATACACATGTGCACATTGAGTAGTCCCATGCAAGTTCTTTAAACATTATTTGTGAGGAGTCCCATTGACTTCAGTTGTGCTTTGTATGGGTCTAAGGGCCTGCAAAATCAGAGATTTAGATCATGAGCTCTTTTTTAGGGCTGGTTTACACGATAGGGTTAAATTGACCTAAACTCCAGCTACCAGAATAATACCCTTAGATTACCATCTCCTCTAGGGCAGAGACCATGGGTGAGATCCTGACCCCACTGAAGTCAATGGAAGTTTTATCACTGAATTCATTAAGACCAGGATTTCAACTGCTGTTTTCCTGAAGCCAATTAGTTGGTTTGGTTTTTTTCCCCCACCCCCCCTTATTTCCCCTGGAACAGCCTACAGGGTTAGATATGAGCCAAATGGATATTTTATGGATTGCAGTTTTAGTAGGGTGACCAGACAGCAAGTGTGAAAAATCGGGATGGGGGTGAGGGTAATAGGAGCCCATATAAGAAAAAGACCCCAAAATCGGGATTGTCCCTATAAAATCGGGACATCTGGTCACCTTAAGTTTTAGGCACCCAAAACTGGCACTGGTTTAAGAGACTTTTAAGTACTTTTTAAAATCCCACCCAGAATGATCCAGTGTTTTTAACTGGGTGTGGGTGATAATGGGGAGAAGCTGAGAAGGTCAAGGGGAATGAGTGACACAGGGCAGAGGTGGCTGAGAATGGGGGCCAAAGGGTTCGTGCAGCGACTGGTGCAGCGGCGAGGGAGGCCAGAAAGGGGGCGCGGGCAGTAGGGAGTGGGGGCTGGCAGCTGCCTTGTAGCCTCTTCTCCCCAGAGCCAGGCACCCCGGAGCCCCGCCCCGGGAGCAGCCTGCGCCCCCCCAAGTGTAACCCAACCGCAGCCGGCGCGACAACTGCTGCTGCTCGGGCGGGGCTGCGCTGCCTCCTTCGCCGGGCCTGGAGCGGGCGGGCAGCGGAGCCGGGGAAGCGGGGAGCGCAGGCGGCATGGCCCCGGGGTGGAGGAGTCCCGGCGGCGGCCTCCCCAGCGCCCTGCTGCTCGCCCTTAGCCTGCGGGCTCTCGCAGGTAGGGCTGGAGACACCCCCCGGCCGGGCCTCTCGGAAACTTCTCCTCAGGTTGGGCTGGGCTTCTCCCGGGCGCCGGGGAAAGGCTGCCCCGCTGCGGGTGCGCTCGGCTGGGCCTGGCACCCCCAGCGCGGCCGCCGCGGCTGCTAGCACCTGCCCGGCCCGCGCGCGCGGAACCCTCCGCCTCCGGCCGCCGCGCGGGGACGGTGCCAGTCGCAGCCCGGCAGCTGGAGCCGACACGCGCGTGGCGGGTTTGGGCCCCGCTGGTCGCTGCCCTGCAGCAGGAGGCGAAAGGCCCCGAGCACCGGGCACGTCAGGCCACAAGTCCCTGCCGGGGCGAGCGCTTTCCGCTGCTCCCCAGCTGCAGGGATTGCGGGGCTCCATGCGCTGCGCTGCCTCCTGGCCTTGGGTCTTTGTGTACAGACCTGCAGTGGAAGTCAGACTCCCTTAACAGGCACTTCCCTCCCTTCGTCACAGCTTTAAGGCAGAGCTAGCCCAGCCGGAAGGGCTTGTATGGTCTTGTTCGTGACTAGTGGCCCCTTTGGAAACAGAAATGCAGGACCGGGTGTCTGAACAGGGATTTAAGCCATGTCAGGCCCTAAAACAGAGGTTGGCAACCTTTCAGAAGTGGTGTGCTGAGTCTTCATCTGTTCACTCTCATGTAAGGTTCCGGGTGCCAGTAATACATTTTAATGTTGTTGGAAGGTCTCTTTCTATAAGTCTATAATATATAAACTATTGTTGTATGGAAAGTAAATAAGGTTTTTAAAATGCTTAAGAAGCTTCATTAAAAATTAAATTAAAATGCAGAGCCCTTTCCCCATCAGTGGCCAGGACCTGGGCAATGTGCGTGCCACTGAAAATCAGCTTGCGTGCCACCTTTGGCACAGGTTCCATAGGTTACATACCCCTGCCCTAAAACAACTCTTAGGCCTTTTCTTTGTGTAATATTTATTTACAGGGGATTGTAGATTTATCAGCACAGTAAAGTTGTATTCCTGAGGATATTGTTTGTTCTCTCTCTTTATAGTGCATAACAAAAACCTTAAAAGCTTTTTTGTTTAAATATTTTTTTCCTGAGTGGGTTTTTTCTTTTTTGTTTCCTGAAATATTAGGCATTAATTTCTGGTTTTGTATTTGTTTTGGTGGTTGGAGGACTGTCTGAAGAGCTTGTGGGACAGTAATAGCATGAGAGACACTTTACATATTCATGCAATTTTATTAATGAGAGTAGTGCCAAGAATGAGGAATTAGGCACATACCTAAGGGCTTGCAAGAGCAAAGCTGAAAATATAAGCTGCAGCTGCCCTGTCCCTGAGTAGAAGAGGAGTTGGTATTGAGTCAATTTTTTAAACTACTTTTTTGTTAAGACAGGTGCTTAAGGTAAACAAGTCAAACAGGATAAAAGCTTTTTGTCAGAGTCAACCTCTCTTCCCTTTCAACTGAGAGCAAAGAACCGTCAGCTCAAGTTTTACTCTCTTGTGATCTCTCTGTTCCACCGCGTTCTGCAGTCCTAAGGAGGACCCTCCTGGAAAAGCTTGATATCCCTCCCCCCCAGTAATACAAATGTTTTGAAAACTGTAGGGAGTCATTCTATGTCACAGAAGATAAATCAGACAGGAGGAGATTCTTCCCTCCCCCCATTTTTTAGTTCACTTGTCAAGTAGTGATCCAAATGTTCAGAAGTAGCCATTACATTTGAGACACCTCATGCCTGAGCACCTGCAACTCTTCTAGACAAAGAACTTTGAAGTCCAGACCCTTATGCATTCATTAAAAGTAACAGTAACTAATCTCAAATCTTTTACTTCTCCTTATAATAAATTACAGCAGCTGCTGTAGTTTTTCTTAGTACCTATATTCTAATAGTGGGTATAATTTTGCAGTTTGAAATAGCCATTGAGAGAGTGATACATTAAGTAGCTGTAGAAGTGTGCATTGTAGCAGAACCACAATGCTCTGGAACCCCATAGCCTGTGAGTGAATTGCAATGCAACTCTCCTTGGAAGTTGAGGATGCTCATCATTTCACAGGCATCCCCTAAATGTACTATAGATGTCTTCATTATCTGGGATTAAGTGTTAAGAGGTGGTAGGTTTTGCTTTTAAAATGATGTGCAGTACTTCAGATGTTTGGTAGTGTTCCCTTAAGAACTATTTTCATGCACCTTCATTAAATATGTGGGGCTTGTACTGCAACTTGGTATCTTGACCTGTGGATATACAGTCCCAGATGATGTTCTCACAGGTTTTTGTGACAAGAAGTTAGGAGTGGTTGTTGCTTTTAGGTATAGTTAATTGGCTTAATTTTTGCAATAAGAGAGAGTAGATTAAAATTAGGGAAAGCGTTCCAACTATAGGAATAGTTAAGCAATGGAATAGGTTACAAAGGGAGATTGCAGAATCCCCATCCTTGGAGATTTTTTAAGAACAGATTAGATGAACACCTGGGAGGGTTAGTCTAGGTATATTTGGTCCTGCCTCGGCACAAGACACTGGATTACATGCCTCTGAAGATCCCTTCCAGCCCCGCATTTCTGTCAGTCTGTGGCAATGAGACTCAGACCTCAGTGGTTCAGGAGCCAAATTATCATTCAGCATTACTTAATAGAGCCACAGTAATGTGGCTTTGCTTCATTTACTACAGTATTATTCATATATAAAAAGAAGGACAGGGGAAATATTTGTTGTGAGAATATATCAATAAGTTAATAACTTAGTGCAAGTTGGTAACTTAATTGGTTGATAACATAGCAAAAGCACTCTGGCTGGTTAATAATTAAATTGCACACCTTTGCTGCAGAGAGCTGCAAGAGACACATTAAAGAGCCACTGGGAACCACATCCTCTTGAAGCTGCTGGTGACGGGGTTTGTGGATGGCAATGTAAAACTGTCTCACGGCCCACTAGCAAATTACCCTGATGGACTGTGTGTGGCCCACGGGCCACAGGTTGCCCACCACTGCTCTAGGGCATCCCACCTCTAGTCTTTTGTGGGCTCAAGGCATAACCCAGTTAGTTTAGGCCCCCACCACCTTAATCATTTTCTACAGCTCAGGGCAAAAGGCACCTACCCTTACCCAGTTCCTAGGGCTCAGCGTGTAGTTTTCTACTTATTCACAGGGCCTTCTCCTGGTTAAAGAGTGGCTGAGGCTATTACTATCACCAAGCAGATTATACAGACTAAGCATACAATGCTGTGCTCACCAATCCTGATTACTCAGGCAGACTTTACTTGTTGGCAAAGTCAGTCTCATTTGGGTTCTGGTTGCTGCATGTCATGGTTCTGCATACAATTTTAGCAGCTCTGAACTTGGGCTGTATCTTGGAGGGGAGTTCTTCTTCCAGGTCTTTCCTTCCTTTTCCTTTCTTTCCCACCTGGTCCCCAATTTATATAAATGAAACTTGAGTCCTGCTTACGTAACCCACACACCTCCTGGATGTGGTGTCTGTCCCATCTAGTGGAACTAAGACCACTTCGAATGAGAGTGAGAGATATAAAATGAGTCTGCTCTACAGCCTTAGCTAACAGCCAGTAGTCTTTTAGCTCATGCTGTACAGGCTCATGAACTAAGCGCCACAGATCCCCACTTTGATCCTGCCTGCCAATGACTGGGGTCTGTCAACACTTAGCTAAGACTAGTCCTAATATATTGCAAATCAATTCTTTAACCAGTCATACCCTGCTACCTTAATTGATTTAAATCTTGCATAACTAGTTATGCAAGAGACAGAAACAATCAAAGAACCAGATAGAGACCATACAGATAAACAATAGAGAAGTAGGGACCATAAAGTCAACACAATAAAGTAGTATAGATTTCACAGAAGTGACAAAGAGTCCTGCGGCACCTTAAAGACTAACTAAAATTTTTAGAGCATAAGCTTTCGTGAGTTAATACCCACTTCGTCAGATGCATGCAGTGGAAGTATCCAGGGGCAGGTATAAATAGGTAGGCAAGAACCAGGTGGGAGATAACAAGGTTAGTCCAATCAGGCTGAACCAGCTTGTTATCTCTAATCAGGGAGGATGAGGTGTTCCTCTAGCAGCTGAACTGGAGGTGTGAATAGCGAGAGAAGAGAAGCTGCTTTTGTAGTTAGCTAGCCATTCAAAATCTCTATTCAGTCCCAAATTGATTGTGTCAAATTTGCAAATGAATTGCAGCTCTGCAGTCTCTCTTTGCAGTCTGGACTTGAAGTTTTTTTGCTGCAAAATGCTGACTTTTAAATCTTTTATGGTGTGTCCGGTGAGGTTGAAGTGCTCTCCTACAGGTTTTTGAATATTGCCATTCCTGATATCTGATTTGTGTCCATTTATCCTTTTTCGTAGGGACTGTCCAGTTTTGCCGATGTACATAGCAGAGGGACATTGCTGGCACATAATGGCGTATATTACATTGGTAGATGTGCAGGTGAATGAACCAGTGATGGTATGGCTGATCTGGTTTGGTCCTGTGATGGTGTTGCTGGTGTAGATGTGTGGGCAGAGTTGGCATCGAGGTTTGTTGCATGAATTGGTTCCTGAGTTAGAGTTGTTATGGCGCGGTGTGCTGTTGCTGGTGAGAATATGCTTGAGGTTGGCAGGTTGTCTGTAGGCCAGGACTGGCCTGCCTCCCAAGGCCTGTGAAAGTGAGGGATTGTTGTCCAGGATGGGTTGTAGATCACTGATGATGCGTTGGAGAGGCTTTAACTGAGGACTGTAGGTGATGGCCAGTGGTGGTCTGTTGTTTTCTTTCTTGGGCTTGTCTTGTAGCAGCAGGCTTCTGGCTACACGTCTGGCTCTGTTGATCTGTGTCCTTATTTCCTTGTGTGGGTATTGTAGTTTTGCGGGTATTGTGTCCTTATTTCCTTGTGCGGGTATTGTAGTTGTGCGGGTATTGTAGTTTTATAGTATAGTATTTGTAGTATTATAGACTTCACAGTCACCACTATTGGTAAGTGATTCCTTGCCAGAGAGAATGCTATCAAAGAAAGTTTTCTTTAAGCATCTTAATATCTGTGGGTTTTTTTTTTTAAATCTAGTGATGGTGGGTACTATTAGAACAGGAGTGCCTTCTTCACAGCCTGATATTTCATTGTTTTAATGTAATTTAAATGGAATAGGAGACTGACTTTCTGCTTTTAGCTCATGGCTGCTGCTGGTTTAATATGGCTGCAGAAAAAGACCTCAGACTTCACAATAGGTCTCAAAGCACTTTACAAAGGAGACCACGATCATTATGTCCATTTTAAGCAAGAGGCAAATAAAAGGTTATCTTTAGAAAGTAATTACAAATAAATCCCAATTTTTCCAAACATTGATTCAAAACTCAAGTTATCTGAAATTTATTCCCTCACTTCTAAAGTTTTACAACATCAACATTAGTTTGTTCAAAACATTATTAGAAGGATTTTGGAGATCTTCATAAAAACTGGGGTTTACCTGTAGCAGAATGAGCAGTAAAGCTGAATTACACAATGTGTCATGTTCAAAAGATTACATCACGTTCTCCAAAAGAGAGCTGACCCATTCATTAATTTCCATATAAAAATGGAATCATATTTCAAATTAGTATTAATCAGTATTGTAAAACAACCTAATCAAGCCCCCCCCAATGTTCTCACAGTTTACTATGACCTCTTTGAATGTTTAAAGGGCACTCTCCTTATTTTCTAAAATAATTTGTCCCTCCATTGTGCATACATTAAGTATATTTGGGTTACTCAAATTCTTGGATTCTGTGAATAGTAATCTTAATATCTAGCACTGTTCAGTATGCACAAACCTTAACTTTTTTTTGTAAACAGCTGCACATGAATAATGCATAAAAACCCCAGTTTATTTCCATAGATAACAGCTTCTAATAAATAAGCTTTCTATAGTAATAAGGATACTGCCATAGGCTGTCATGCAGAATTGGAGAATTTTATTTTAGAGGTTTTAGTACAAGTTAGTCACGACCAACAGACTGATACTTATATAATAGACTTAGGGCTAATATTTATCTTTGAAAATTACCTCAAGCATTTTATAGAGTTGCTAGGGTTAGATTTAGGAACACTCTTTCTGTTACAAACTGAATTACTGTTTCAGAGAACAGACTTTCAGCCACAAGGTAAAGCAAGGAAATAAAACATTTATAAATACATCTGTAGGTTATAAAATTTTGGTATAAATTAATCTAACAGACTCACTTTGATTGAGTTCTGATGAATAGTTCTGGGAGTTTTCCAACAAAACATTCTGTCTGAAGACACATGTTTTCTAAAGAAAAGCACTTCACCTTCAAATAATTATCAGATTATTTCCCTAAGAACAGAGAGGCTGTTTGCTGTCTTCTTATATGGGTTGCACCTGTGAGTGGCCCAGGGTCCATCCTTGTTAAGGGTGGGGATATAAAAGAGGTCCTGGGAGCTTACTGTGAGAATATATTTGTTAGCAGTGAAGTGAGCTACTCTAGGTTATAGACATATACTGTTATTTATTGGGGTCTGTAGGAAAGTGAAGTTTTTTTAATAGTGCTTTATGGGCTGTCTTTCAACAAGTGCTTATAGAACATGTAGTGAGAGTCTGGGATGCTTGTGAATTTATGAATGAACTCTTACACTTTCTTGTAGTGTTGTTAAGAGTATCTTGAGCTTGACAAACAGAGGTGGAACCATTTGTCTCCTATTTTTTCTCTCTTCCTGAGCTGGCACCACAAATGTTGGACAGTCATGAAATGAATGAAAATGAATGGGACTTCTAAAAGTTTTTAATGTGACAAAACAAACAATCACCACCTTGAGCTAGTTGCATGAAAAGGAAAGCCATCTTTATGATTAAAAAATGAACGCTTATTCCCCTCACTAAAATCCTAGAGTAAGGAAGATTTACACTACCTTTTATTGAAGGGTTTTATATTCTGAAGACTGAGAGCACACAGCAGTGTAGCTTGGATCTATGTAGTTTACTGTTAGAAACTTCTGATATTTCTCATGCTTGACTGATTTTTTTTTATGAACTACAAGATCAAAAATAAACCTCTTAAATCCATCTAGTCAGGCGCACACCTGACCGGTGTAAATGCATGTTCTTAATACCTTTTCCTTCACTCTTCTGCTTCAGTTCTTTTTGATGGTTTACCACCCACTAGTTATATCTTGTCTTAGTTAGAGTGTAAGCTCTTTGGGGTTGGAGCTGTCTTTTGCTGTGTTTGCACAGTCCTATCACAATATGGCCCTGATGGGGCTTCTATTCATTAAATACTGTTCTATACACACTTTCAAAAGGTGAGCACCTCTTTTTGTGCTATACAGACCCCACAACATCTTTATTAACCACTAATCCACCTGCAAAAAGACATTATAGGACAAATGCCAATGCCAGCAGTGCCAAAACAAAAAGCACTTGACTGTTCCACAGCTGAAAGAAAAAAAAGTTTGTTGGCATGCAGGATGAATTATTTCACTTTGATTTCTGGATGGTTTCACATTGTAATCTGACACAGCATATTGCAGTAATCTACTCCCAGCATGGAGAAGGCAGGGATAAATTGCAATGATATCTTCATCCAAAAGGAGTTGCACCCTACTTATCAAGCGCAGATAGGGAAAAAATTGCTCCTGGGCATAGCTGCTAGCTCAGCATCCAGGAGCAGCAGAGAATCTAATATGAACTCTAGACTGCCAACATGAGTAATAAGTGATAGGCGCACACTCTCATTGTGGGGTAAGTAGTAATCTCCATGATTTATTGTGATTGAGTCCCCAATCTGTTCCCATTAGCTATTTTTATTCTGGAATGAGCCTTTGGTGGTGAGCGTCTGCTCAGTAGCCTTCCTCAAACCCCAAGTGTTAGCCAGACACTGGATAAATCACTCAGCTAGTGCTTGGGGCACTTAGCCATCAGGACAGAAGAACACTCATATGCAGTCGCTCACTACTATCCCCAGAAATCTCTCAGAAACAAAGAAACAACTTTCTTTCTTGAACATATGTGCAAGATTGTAAGCTTTTGGGGGTAGGGACTGTGTTTTTGTTCTGCGTTTGTACAGCATCTAGTACAATAGGGTCCTGGGCGCTACCATAATAGCAATAATTAGCACTGAGAGGTAGCAACTTCAAAACTGATAAAGGGAAATATTTGGTACATAATTAGACTGTAGAACTCACTCCCACAAGATATCATTGAGCCCAAGAATTTAGTAACATTCAAGAGGGGTTGGACATATATAGAGAACAAGAATATCTAGAGTTATAACAATTAATACAAACAAATAATTTTGGATGGGATAATAATTCAGGGTTTAAAGCTTTCTCTCTAACTCTGCGGGATTAGGATCAGGCCTTTATGAGGGCAGATTATTCCATAACTGACTCGGTGGGGTTTTTGTACCCTTCTCTGAGGCATCATACAGGTTATATAGCCCATGGGTCTGATCCAGAGGTTCTCAAACTTCACTGCACTGCGACCCTGTTCTGACAACAAAAATTACTACAGGCTTGAGCCTGCCCAAGCCCCACCACACCAGGCGGGAGAGCCAAAGCCCAAGAACATCAGCCCTGGGTGGGTGGCCTCTAACTTGAGCTCCGCCATCCAGGGCTGAAGCCACAATTATCCTGACCCACAGTTATCCACTGGCTAATCCAATATGGCAATCACTATGTTCCTAACTTTCAAGAAGTGACTAATTCCTATGCTTGCTAAGAACAGCAAATGTGTCACCTCCTGAAGTAGCAATCATGAAATTTAGATACTATATCAATTAAAAAAAATTAGAAACTGTTTGACAAATCCTCTGCTTTTTATGTTTTGACCTTTAATAACTAGATAATTTACTAGATTATAATAACACAAAGGTTATGTCTGCTTGCGTTCTCTAACTGCATGGAATGTTACCCAGGCTTCATTGGTGCAGTTAATCTGAGCAACAGTTGTCCTGTGACCTAATTCTGATATTTATTTTTTAGTGCCAAAAATGAAAATCAATAGCTTAGTTAGCATATTTTTGTTTCCAAAGCAGAAGGGTTCTGCGTTTTTGGAAGTACTTTCAGTGTTAGCTACATTGTTTCTGCTTGCACTGTGGGCATACAGCCAAAACATTTTATCTTTAAAGAGAAGCACTGATGGTAATATCTGTTAAACACTTTGAAGACCAGAAACGTTCTGCAGCTGTTCTGCCCTGTGGGAGCTGAGTTTTGCATTGTGTGGAGGAGTGGGATGCACATTTATTGCTTTAAGAGACGGAATGGTGTACCTCAAGATTTTCATATAAAAAGACTACCAATTTTAAACTTTGGGAGGGGGAGGGAAGGAAAGGAAATGAGGGAATTTAAGTAAAGTCTCATTCTCTTGTACCTTGCATGGATGTGAGGGTCTTTCCTGGATTACAAATCTTGGCATAGCAGGGAGAACAGCCTAGAGTGAACAATTTTGATAGAACAAATTGTGTACAAATTTAATTGTAAGTAAAGTCTTTGATCCCGATTTTGTTCACAGATATGCATGCACAGCTCCTGGTAACTGCACAGGTGTATTTGGGTGCAGAATTAAGCTTCTTGTGTTTGGTAGTTACATGTGTTGGGTGTTGATCTTTAAAATTAGGGAAGAAAGAAGTTATGTATTGCTCTGTATTTCAGGTAGAAAAGGACAAGGAAAAATCATTTGAAAAACACTCTTCAGTGGGACTGGAGATGCTTAAATAACAGTGAACTAGGGCTGAAAGTGGACAACAATTTAAATGTGATCTTTGTTATGTAAGCTTCAGGCTGTCCTCCCAAGGCTTTCTGCCCAAGCAGGGTGCGGAGCCGATGAGACGCAACAAGCCCCGTGGAAAGAAAACACTCTCACACACTTACTTTGTACAAAGGGTCAAATCCACATTCCAAGCTGGATGGGAGTGACACTTTACTGAGTGTGAGCCAAGCATTATATAGGCTTGAGCAAACAAAGAACACAGGGTGCATGTGTGATTTTGTCACCAGCAACTACAAAGGACTCTTTACTTGCTAACTTTGAAGGTTAGAGACACAACTACAGCTACAATTAGCTCCTTTCTAAACTCTCCTTAGCTACTTTCTAAACTCTCCTAATCTTGCTAGATAGGAGTTACATCTCAAGGCTGAGAAAATCTTGGCAGCAAAGACACTTGTTGATTTAGCAGGTAGCCGGCCAGCTTCTCAGGGCTCTCAGTTACATGGTGACAGTGAAAGCCAGTATGATTATGTGCTGCATACAAAGTCTCCCAAAAGAACAAGAGATGCCAGGCTGCTCTAGAACTAAAACCAGCTAATTACATGCTATGCAGAAGATTTAAAATGAGAACTCATTCAGTTTTTTTGCAGCTATGGAAATATAGAGACAGTTAGCAGTATCTATAGATAGATACCTGCCTCTGGATACTTCCACTGCATGCATCCGACGAAGTGGGTATTAGCCCACGAAAGCTTATGCTTCAATACTTTAGTTAGTCTTTAAAATGCCACAGGACTCTTTGTCACAGTAACTATAAAGTGAGTGAATTTTAATGTCACATAATTACATATTCATAGACAAGCTTCCCAAGACATATTTAAGAAAATAGAAAATTCTTCATTGCTTACATGGACTGAGCTTCTACAGAAGAAGAAGTTATAGCTGATGTCTGAGTTAATGGGACAAAACATCCACCCCCTACTATATCTAAATGATTGACTGAAAAAAGCCCTCTTCTGTAAATCTGAGCTCTTTCTCCATATGTACTCTTGTTTTTTACAAAGGTAAAAGGTAGGTGAGATAATATCTTTTATTGGACCAACTTCTGTTGGTGTGAGAGACAAGCTTTCGAGCCACACAGAGCTCTTCTTCAGATCTCAAGAAAAGCTCTGGGTGGCTCAAAAGTTTGTCTCTCTTGCCAACAGAAGTTGTCCAATAAAAGATATTATTTCACCCACCTTGTTTCTCTAATATCCTGGGATGGACATGGCTACAATTACACTGGTTTGTCATAGTCATTTTCAAGAAAGATGCTCTGACTTTGTTTCAGGATCTTTCCCCTCTTTCTTTAGTATTATGGAATCTACTGCCCAGTCCCAGAAAGAATATAAAAAACAAGTTCCTTAAGTGATGTGGTAAATTCATATGTTCTAACAGCAACAGACATCCTAATGTTACTGGCTCGACTTTGTTCGTATTCCTTGATGATGTGATTGGCAGCTTGATGTAACCAGAGCAAAAACAATTTCTCTTCAAAAGATATGGTCCCAGAAACATTCAGAAGGTCACCTCTAGTATGATTTTAGCAAAAAACCATACTGAAGAGGTTCTCCTAGAGGACTGCTACACTATAATAACATGCTTCTTTCACTGGTGAAGAACCCAAACACAGACAGTGCTGGGACATTGTAGGTGGTTCTGGCCAGAGTAGTGATTTAGCTATGGATAAATGCCTAGGTTGATAGAGCCGTTTGCTGAGTTAGCTGCCCCACCCACAACTACGGAGTTGAAGAGTTGGCTTGTAAAAGGCAAAATGTATAATCCCAAGTATTTTTTTGTCAATTATTTTGTCATTTCCGCTGTAAAACACTGAGATATTTTCTCCCCAGTGGTTCACTGTGTGGTATTTTTGATCCTCTACTACTTGTATCCTAGATGTTCTCTAGTTCATCCAGGAAGATCCTCTGCACAATAAAGCTTACCCGAAGGGACGTGGTAGGTTTTCCAAGAGTTTGAATCTTTAATCAAGATTGGATGTCTCTAAAATATATGCTGTAATTCTGCCACAGGGTATCAGTTTTGGTGCAGGAATCACTGGGTGAAATTCTATTGCTTGTGTTATGCATCAGGTCAGACTAGATGATCATAATAGTCCCTTTCTGACTTTAAAATCTGTGAAAGGTTCAAACTTCAACTATAGATTTCTTAAGGGAGTTCATTGGTAGAACTCTAGTCAAATCCTGTACCATTGCTCCTATTCATTAGGGGTTGTAGGGTCTAACGTAGCAATAGACATATAACTCATCAAAATCTTAACACAGGGATTGAAAGCCTCTGCATTCCTCCAGTTGAACATCTTGCAGCCCATGATATTATATTGATTTCCTAAAATCTAGTGTGGCCATAGTGGAAGGGGTGATCTTGTGATTAAGGCATGAGATGAGGACTCAAAAAAATCTAGGTTCTTTTTCCATCTGTGGCATAGACTTCCCATGAATCTGGGCAAGACACTTAATTTCTCTGTGTCTCAGATTGCCATCTGTATAGTGGGGGTGATAGTACCTCTTTTTTCCATCTTTCTTATCTTTGAAAAAGGAGATGCTTACATTCCTCTGTTGGAATCAGAGCAATAATATTTTATCTGCAGAGAACAACAACAGCCAAAGGTCATGAAAACTGCTTTTGATTTTTCAGGCACGTGTTGTATGAGAGACTCTAGTCTAAGGCATCTGAGGTCTATTGTCCATTAACTTGCCTCCAGTGTACAGCCTGTTTATGGGAAGAGGAACTCCTGTCCATTCAACTCCAAAACTTATTTGACTAGATCAGTTGTTTTCTAGCTCTTTTATTCTGCAGATTATTTCATTAGAGAGAGATCCTTTAGTGCAGTAGTTCTCAGCCAGGGGTCTGGAGCTCCCTAGCGAGCCTCAAGCAGGTTTCAGGAGGGCCTCCAAGCAGGGCCAGAATTAGACTCATTGGGGGCCAGGGCAGAAAGCTGAAGCCCCACTGCATGGGGCTGAAGCCCAGGTTCTGAGCCCTGCCACCCGAGGCTGAAGCTGAAGCCTGAACAGTGTAGCTTTGTGGGGGCCCTGTGGCATGGAGCCCAGGCAGTTGCCCTGCTTATTACCCCCTAACGCTGGCCGTGGCTTTTATATGCAGAAAACCAGTTATTGCGGCACAGGTAGGCTGTAGAGTTTTTATTGCATGTTGAGGGAGGCCTCAGCAAGAAAAAGGTTGAGAACCTCTGCTTTAGTGGACCACAGAACTTCCTGAACTCCCTCCTTACTACTAAAATCTTTTCTCTTTTCTGGAAATTTTTGGACCATAGATTGACGCTAGGTTTAGGCCTTCTTTAGTGTCATCTGCTTTTGCTGTATAATTAAGTACAGTGATGATATAAAAGTCTCTCCACTGCTTCTCTAAACATTAGACATAGTGCCATCAGTGTGTTTAGCTGTTGGACACAAAGTTCTCAGTAGCATTATTTCTTGGATATAATATGTATCTACCTAGGATTCTATTGTGCATGGCACCAGTTGTCTGGATTGATATATTCTGATATGCAAAAAAGAAAATTTAATTCTTACTATTCATTTAGGGATATAGTAGATACCCAGTGTGTGTGTGTGTGTGCATGGTAAGGATGAGGAGACATTTTGCAAAAGTACAGATATTGTAAGTCTCTTTTTTTCTTTTAGTATCATTTTATGGTGATAGCTACGTGGAGTTGAACATTGCAGAATCATCCACTCAAACATCGCTGCAGTTACGATTTCGAACCAGCAAGCCACATGGATTGCTTTTTCTTGCAGCTGGAAAAGAGGATCATTGTTTGGTGGAACTGCATTCGGGATATTTACAGGTGTGATTTTTAATTATAAAAAATAGAGCGCGCAGGTAGTGGTTTGCCTAGTGTTTGTCTTTGGAGTCACAGAGGGAACACCAAGTTATCTAGTCTGACCTCCTGTACATCACAGGCCACTAAACTTCATGCAGCAATCTCTGCACCTTGCCCAACAACCAGAATTAGACTAAAGCAATACAAATCTCAGGAGATTAAACTGTTTTGTGCTACAAGCAGAGAAGAGGAGGAACAAGGTGTACCAATGCCTGGAGCCCCAGCAATGGCAGGGAATTGATAAAGTAAGATACACAATAAAACTTCAGAATTACAAACACAAGAGTTACGAACTAACTGGTCAATCACACACACATACTGGTATTTGGAACTGGAAATACTCAATCAGGCAAGAGAGACAAAAAACAAAAACTAAAAATAAATCGTGTACTGTCCAGTACTGTGTTAAATGTGAACTACTAAAAAAAAAAGGGAAAATTTTAAAAAAGATTTGACAAGGTAAGAAAATTGTTTCTGTGCTTGTTTTATTTAAATTAAGATGATTAAAAGCAGCATTTTTCTTCTGCGTAGTAAAGTTTCAAAGCTGTATTAAGTCAATGTTCAGCTGTAAATTTTCAAAAGAACCACCATAACGTTTTGTTCAGAGTTACAAACAGCCTCCATTCCTGAGGTATTCTTAACCCTGAGGTTCTACTGTACCAGATAATCCTGACAAGTGAACCATATCCCTTGCTGCAGAGAAAGACAAAAACCCCACGAAGTCCTTCCCAACCCTGAATATGGCAGTCAGTTAGACCCTAACCATGTGAGCAAGAACCAGTAAGCCAAGCATCTATGAGAGAGAATGCCCAGTTCCACCTAAGAGCCCTGACTCTGCTTATCTAGTGTCCTATCTCCAGCTACAGCCATCTCTGATGTTTCAGAGGAAGGAGACAGTATCTTCCCCTCTCCGAGAATATACTGAGGTGAAAATTTCCTTCCTGGCCCCACAGGTGTCTAGCTGAAACATGAGATTTTAGGAACATAAGACATAAAGGGACCCCATAACTGTCAAAGGCAGCCCCCACATCACTTCAGGTAACCTTGTTATACAGTCTCACTCGTATTTTTATCAAGAACTATCTTAAAACTGATAGAGTTGTTTGCTTCCACTGCTTCCAGAATCTCAGTCCTCTTATGTCCAGTATCAGAGGGGTAGCCATGATAGTTTGGATCTGCAAAAGTGACAAAGAATCCTGTAGCACCTTATAGACTAACAGTTGTTTAGGAGCATAATCTTTTGTGGGCTTATGCTCCTAAACATTTGTTAGTCTGTAAGGTGCTACAAGACTTTGTCACTCCTCTGATGGTTATCAACCTTTGTCTAAGTTCTAGCCTAAATTTATTCATGGCCACTTATTACCCATTTGTTCTTGTGCCATGCCAACATTGTTCTTTAGCTTAAATAGCTCTTCTCTGTCCCTTGTATTTATCTCTCTGATAAATTTATAGAGGGCAATTAAATCCCCTCTCAACCTTCTTTTTGCTACGCTAAACAAGCCAGGCTCTTTTAGTCTCCTGTTATAAGATAGGCTGTCATTCCTCTAATCATCATAGCCTTTCATGCACCTGTTCTAGTTTGAATTCGACTTTCTTCAATTTGGGTGAGCACAATTGTACTCAATATTCAACATAAGATCTTACCAGTGCCTTGTCCTATCTCTACGGGAAATACCTCGCCTAACATGTGATAGGACTGCATTTGTCTTTCCCACAGACTCATCACATTAGTAGTTCATTGTCATCCTGTGATCGATGTACACGCTTGTGTGTCTCTCCTCCTCTTTCACTTTTAACTGTTGAGCTCCCAACTTATAGCAGGAATTCATGCATGACCCTACACTTTATGCTCACTTTGGGCTCTTATAAATTTCGGTCATAGCAGAACTGGAAATAGTTGCTTCCTGGTTTTGCATCTGACCCACACTAATATTGTATTGGCAGATAAACCTTCCCAAAATGTACAGTGGGTTTGGATTTGATGTTGTGGTGTTAGCAAATCCATAACAATAATGAATACATTTGTGCTCATAGTTTGAAAATGCAGTGATTGAAACTTAAGTTGAGCAGCTGTTAAAACATTAAATATTACTTGTTTCTTTGAGATACGCACAATTCATTTAATTGTTATCCATATACTCACTGATTTTCATCATTAAAATTTTGTCTCTTACAGCTGAGAATGAACTTTGGAGCAGGGGAACGAGTGCTGCGTTCTCAGCGGAGCTCCCGGCTAAATGATTTAGCCTGGCACCTGGTTGAATTACATCATGAAAATGATAATGTCACACTGGTAATTGATAAACATTATAGAACTAGTACAAAAATGCCCGGGATTCTATATCAATTAAACATTGATCGTGGACTCTACGTTGGTGGGAGCAGTACCCTTGATGTTCCTTATCTTGATAGAGCACTAACCAATTTCCGAGGATGTATCGATGATGTGTTATTTAATCAGCATGAGATCCTAACGTCCCTGAGACCTTATCCTGGATTCAGGAATGTTCATGAAGTGTCACTGGGATGCAGTGATGAATTCTTTGCAAGTGAAGATGAGCCTGTCAGTTTCTTTAGTTCCAAATCCTATGTTTCTTTCCCATTGTGGAATGTCCACAGTGAAGGACACTTGGAGTGTGCAATACAAACCTCAGCTCTGCGAGGCTTGCTGCTTTATCATTCTGGAAGAGCAGGAGATTTCATTGCAATGCAAATTGAGGATGGACTAATTAAGGCCCATATTGGAAAGAGTAAAAGTAGAATGCAGCTTTCCTCTCTTAAGTCAGTCAGTGATAATAAGTGGCACTCCATTGAGTTAAAATTTACTGCACAATATTTGCAGCTGATGATAGATGGAGAAACGGTGAAAACATCACTGCCTTCCCACAGCAAGATACCTCTTCTTAAAGGGCCACTCTTTGTAGGTGGTGTAGATGACAGCACATGGGTAGAAGTGATAAAGTTAGACCTAACCTCAGTTTCTGGAAAATATGCCAGAGGAGGATCCTTCAAAGGTTGCTTAAGAGACCTGAAAGCCAATTCGGAAAAGAGATCATTAAAGAATGTTCTGGTTACAAAGGATATTTCAGCTGGATGCAGAACAGAGAATTCTTTAAAGACGAATTCTTCTGTAATGACAACAAAAATGACTCCTCTTGTAACAGCTGCCTCCACTTCTGTCAATTTTCCTGAAATCTCCAAACCCCACAGCAAAGAGGATAGTGGCCATTTCTTGGTTCTAAATAACTTGATTGTCCCAGAGGGTGGACAAGCTCCACTTGAATCTAAACACATTAAAATAAATTTAGAATTTAAGAAGTTAGGGGTTCGTCAGTCACAGATCTTTTTTAAAATACAGGAGCAGCCTTCTCATGGTAACTTGAAGTTAGGGATTGAACCAGAGCAGGAGAAGGGCACATTTACTATGTTAGACCTGTGGCAAGAAAGAGTTCTGTATGTCCATGATGGTTCTGAGGACACTTACGATAATTTTACTTTTTCTATTTCTGCCAGTAGTAAAAAGGACATGCCTTCATATCTGCAAGGAAATGAGCAGTATGTGTTTAGGATTACCATCACTTCGACAAATGATGCTCCTGAAGTTATGCTCCCTGAGGGAAACTTATTTCTTTTGTTGGAGAACTCAAAGAAACGCTTGACTGCTGACCTAATAAAGGTTTCAGATCAAGACACAGATTCTGCTGATCTCAGTCTTTCAGTACTTGGAAATCTGAATACAGATGCAGGATTTTTAGAAAATTCCAAGAATCCTGGGAGAGCCATTACTGCTTTTTCTAATGAGGACTTAAAAGAAGGCAACATTTTCTTTGTCCACACTGGGGTCAAGAACTCGAGGATTGTGCTGCGAGCAAGTGATGGAGAGAAAGTGAGCAACACAGTTGTGTTGCGTGTCATGGCTGTTCCTTTGGATTATAAAGTGGTCAATAACACAGGAATAAAAGTGCTACAAGGCAATGCCACTTTGATCACACTCAGTCAGTTGGCAGTTGAAACAAATGCCATCCAGCAAGAGATGGAGATACACTATGAGATCACAGAATCACCCCAATTTGGTGAAATTCAAAGGCAACATTCTAGCAGAGAGTGGAAGCAAGTAAACACTTTTTCTCAGCGCTCCATTGAGCGCAGCCGTGTGAGGTACTGTAATACTTTCAAAGCGTTGCAGCTGGAAAATGTTACAGAACACCTTAAATTTAAGGTTCGAATTGGAAACAAAATCAGTGATGAGATTATGTTTCCAGTCACAGTGAAATGGTTGAGGTATAATTTATTGAAACATGTTCCTCTAGAAATTGAAAAAACAACAAAGAAATGTCTGAATTCCGATAATCTTTTTGCTGTGATGGTGGATATAGAAATACCTGAAAATGAACTTAATTATAAGTTATTGTCCTTACCCAAGCAAGGACAAATGCTCCTTAACAACCAAGCCTTGAAAAAAAATTCAACTTTTAGCCAAAAAAGCATTATAGATCATGAAGTAGAATATGAATTAATCAACAGACTCCATGAGAACAGTCAAGATTCATTTCGATTCCTAATTTTTACAAAGTATTTGGAGTCAAATGTCTATGATTTCAGAATCAACATTAAAGCAGATCTCACAAGCATTATTTTGACAAACAATGGCTTGACCATAACTGAAGGTGAAGGAGCGCTAATAACAAAAAGCAGATTGTTTGCACAAACCCTGGATAATAAGGCCTTTCAATATAAAGTTACAAAGAGTCCTCAACATGGGAAATTAAAACTCATCAACTTTTCAGATTCACCAGAGAGTAATGATAATCTCACCACTTTCAGTAACCAAGATATAATGGGTGACCGCCTTATGTATGTCCATGATGACACTGAAACTAGGTCCGATGAATTTCTTGTCATAGCATCCACCAAAGAATCAGGAGAATGGGTGAACTCTGCTGGTGGAACAGAACATTTATCAGTCGAGATAAGATTTAATATTTCTGTTGAGTTGAAGAATGATGAGAAACCAGTACGTGTGGTTGATAAGGTATTTCATGTAGTTAAGAATGGACAGCGCTTATTGACCTTGAAAGACCTGTGCTACCATGATCCTGATTCTGATTTTGATGACGGGCAGTTGCTGTACACTAGGCGTGGCATTCCTAATGGACACTTGACTCTAGTGAATGATACCACTCATAGACTCTATCAGTTCAAACAAGAAGACCTGGAGCAAAAACGAGTCCTATTTATACATAGTGGTGCAGATTATGGGCGCTTTGTGTTATTTGTAACTGATGGCAAACACTACACGTCTTCTCTTCTAGAAGTGAGTGCTTCAGATCCCTATGTTAGACTAGCAAACAACACAGGCTTATTGGTCCAAAAAGGAAGAGAGAGAACTGTTACAACAACTAACCTTAGTGCCATCACAAACCAAGACATTAGAAGGGATCATGAGATTATTTATGAAATATTCTTATCTCCAAAACATGGAAGAATCTATGTAAATAATCTAGCAACAGATTCCTTTACTCAGCTTGACCTAAAAAGGGGACATGTGATTTATAGGCATGATGACAGTAACAACCTTGTTGACACATTTAACTTTACAGTTTATGCTAAGGATATCCACCAGAATGCTGGAATGCATGTTCGTATGTACTTGGAAAGCCATCAGCGTCCACCAAAGATTGTACATAATAACAACCTCTTAGTTGAAGAAGGAAAACCAGTTAAAATCAGTAAAGGGAAATTGCAGGTGAGTTAAAATTTAGCTTTAGTCTTCTCTCTGTAATGGATTTTCTTCTTTATTTCTGTTTCCCAGGCATAGCAAGCCCTTTTAATGTCTCAGTTCCATAAAATTATCTTTAACTGAACTAACTTAAATTATTGCTAGATATTAATTTTGGAGAGTAACTCCAATTATGGTGTCCACACTTGAGAATTTGCTGGCATCAGTGCATAAAGGGCTATAGACTTTAGATAGCCCAACACTCTGACACTAGCATGCCTCCATCACTAGATGGAAAAAAAAAAATTATCTGTGAAAATAAGACAGAGACCATAGGCTTTGATTCTCTGAGTACTGATACTTGAGAAAATTAAGCTGCAGAGACACTGTGTTTATCAACGCTACAAGAGAGCCAGATAGTTTTATATACATTTATCAATATATTTGCAGTTCACATTTCATAGTAGGTGAACCAATAACAAATATTGGTGGGGGGGGGGACTTAAACTGTATCCAAAGTATTTGCTTATATACAAAGGGTCTGACTGGAGCTATGCCAGTTTACACAAGCTGAGGATATGGCTTGGAGTTTTAAAAGCATCAGTTCAGAAGCATTAGTTTTGGCCTATTCTGGTTAGTATTTTTCTCTGCACCTATTGGGATCATTTTCATCTTTAAAGTAACTACCACAAGGAGGCTCATGTTGCACATTTATTGTGCTGATTGTGAAATCATCATTTCAAGCAGCATTCCACAGTTCTTAGATAATTAACTCATGATGTTTTTGTTTTTTCAGTTGAGAGATCTTATAGGACATGTTTTGGGTTTTGAAACACTTTCTCATGCAGTATTACCTAACATGCATCTACTTAACATAATACTGGAAGTGCATTGTGCTAGGCATTTGTAGATATAATGTTTATAAATAGAGAATTCCAGCCAAATGGACAGATAATAATCCATGATTTACTGTCCCAGGATTAAAAGTGAGAAATTCAGAATAGAATAAAACAAGACAATTTCTTCTTTAAAGTTTAATGACTTTTTGTGTCTGTGTAAATTTAAGGTTGTGCATGAAAACAGTTCTCCGTCAGAGATAGTGTTCACATTAAGGGCTCCTCCAGTGCATGGATACATTCGGAAGTTTGCATCAGAAGAAGGTTACTTTGGTGCAGAACAAAAGCCAGTTTTGATCTTTACCCAGCAAGATATTGATGATGGCAACGTTCAGTATGTGCAGACAGTTTCTGACCAGCTACAAGACCATTTTTCATTGGATGTGACCAATGGCATCCGAGTGATCACTGGAATAGAAATCTCTGTAGACGTCATCCCTAAGATGATTCCATTAGAAGTGCAGAACTTTACAGTAATAGAAGGTGGTTCTAAAGCTCTGGTGGAAGACTATCTAAAAATTTCTAATCAGCATTTCACAGGACTTAATTGTGAATTTATTTTAGCTGAGCCACCAAAGAATGGGCATGTTGGAAACTCTCGCTTTCCTGGAGTAAAGTTAACCAAATTTACCAAAAAACAGGTAATATGACTATTGTAAGCTTGATCTAAATGTCAGTCTTTTTTTTCTTTAATTCTGATTATATTTCTAGTGCAGTCACACCTGCAGGTCAGGGTCCTTTTGTGCTTAGCTAGGTACTATCTAGCTAACAAGCCCAAGAAAGGACAGTCTTTTACCTGAGGAGATTACTGTCTAAGACAAGATAAAATGGGGAAGGGAGAATGAGGGAAACAATGACAGGTACACATGTTTTTATATGCCTGCAGCTACAAGATACAAATAAGATATGTCACAATTCCCTAATAGGCCGTATTTAGCCATTACTAGTTGGCAGTTTCCTGCAAAAGTCATGGTAGAAGTAGCAGGATTGGGGGGGAGTACGTTGTTTTTCAGTCTAGTTCTGAGTGAATGTCAAACTAGTGGCAAGGAAGAAACCTTGGATGTGCTTAATGGGGAGGTGAACAAATATCAGCGTTGTTGGTGGAGCAGAGAAATTGGAGACTCCATTATAAGATACAAGTGCAAATAAGTTTTGTGTAGCCTTAAAGGGCTATGGAAAAGGTGAGAGAGACAATGAGAGTCTCAAAATCATCTATTTTTAAGGCCAGAACAGACCATTATGATGTTCTAGACTGGTCTCCTGCATAACAGTGAGCACATTATTTCACTTAGTAATTTCTACATCAAGCCCATCCTTGTGGTTGAGCTAGAGCATGTTTTTAAGAAAGACATCCAATCTTTATTTAAAGACTTCAAGTGATGGAGAATCCACCCCATCCTTGGCATGGGGCAGGAACGGGGGTTATGGCAAGACGTTTTGTGATTCAGCAGTTTCAAATAATAATGCAACTGCAAAATAAAGTACTGTACTGAAGGTTCGCAAAGTATTTTCCCTTTTCAAAAATCTACACTAGAGTTATAGGTGGTAGATGCATATAAAAACATATATATTCCTTAATATGCTTGTTTGAAAGTGAAGATCCACATTAGGTATCGTTTTGATATTTCATATTCCAGTGGGATAACTCCTGCCCAAACATGAATATGTATGATTTTATACTACTTTTCAGACTCCTGAATATGGTAAATTGTCTTAAATGACATGGGATGTAATAAGCCAACAATTCAAAATGAGTAGAAGCCTGACAGGTATCTTACACTGCCAACATAGTTGAAGGTCATTTTACATTTGAATGAAAACTCTCTGATTTGAAGGTTTCAATATTTAACTTGTTTCAAAATACATAAACTGAAATGTGTTAACCTTTGAAAAATGTTAATGAATATGGATTTTTAATTTTTATGGCCCCAAAACAGAAATTTGACTTTCAGCTGCAGATAATGATGTCTTAAGTCATTTTGCCTTATCTACATAAAAATGAAACACTTAACGGGATTCACTTTTGAGAATCAGTTAACTGTGCTTTAGATATTTTTATGAGTTCTTTGGGATTTATTGGTTTGTCTCTGACCTTCTGATACAGTTGCATATGTGCCTCTCTATATCTGAGGTTGTTTCAGAATAACCAAATGCCCATTTGCAATCTTATATGCTAGAGATAGAAGAGTGTGCATCAGAGGAAGAAGAATGGGGTCATGAAGGCTGAAAGAGAATTACTGCAGTGCTGGAATGGTTGAATGCTTTTTGTTTAAAATTTCAAACAGTTTTTGTTTTAATTTCTTTAATTTTCAGTCCATTTATTTTTCAGGTAGAGCAAGAATTAATCTACTATATTCATGATGATAGTGAGGGGCTGACTGATAATTTTACTGTCATAGCAAATAACACAGAACTGTGGAAACAAAGTTTGCCCCAAACTATATTTGTAACTGTTACGTCGGTAAATGATGAAGCTCCTGTTATAAGTACAAACAAAATACTTAGGGTAAGTTCTACCTATTTTCATCTTTATAATTTTAAAATCTTCATTTTTGACCTGACATTATTTTATAGGACTATAATGACACAGAGAATAGAGCTAGATATGTGTAAACCTGGAAATATATGGTATGTACTAGAAGCCAGTTGTGATACTTAGATAACATGGCGATAAAATCTGTAGATAAATTGGATACTGTGACAATTGTTTGTACATATAGGATCAGATCCTGGCTCTTGCTAAATTTGCGTTGTGCTGTCCTGGTGGTGCAAAGCACACTTTAAGCTCACCTAAGAGGCTGGCTGATGATTTCTTTTGTCTAAGAGGAATCCCTGAGTGGCCTAGGGCCTTATAGCTGGATCTGTGCCACTACCGCCTCTTGGCCTTGACATGGGACACGTGGTGGTGAAGGGTGTATGGTGGAGCGTGTTTTAACGTTTTCTGGCAGAAGTAATGGCAACTTGGATGCAGTTACTAGTCAGCATAAGTCAGAGCAGTCCGGAGGTATTGGCCTTTGGCAGGCTTCAGGATTGAGGGACCATAAAGGCATCTTCAGATTATTTTTGCACCATCCCTCGGAGTCTATGCCTAGCACCTCTGAGCTATTCCTGAGGATCAGACCCACTGAGAATAACTTTGCTCTTTGTCATATCTCTGTAGCCCCCACTGAAGTCAGTGGAGATAGCATAGGTGTAAAAGAACAAAAATTCATCCACCTACTATATTTTAGGGAATTGACTAAGTATCTGACATTTCTAATAGGAGATATGAAAGTTTCTCTTAGAAAATTTATGCAGATTTTTTAAAAAGTCCTAATAAAAATAATAATATTGTATTATACAATGAGGGTCCAAAATAGAACCACTCTTCATAGTATTACGATAGAGACTGGAGTTAGTACTATCTGTTACTGTAGGTTTGTTGGATTGTGGCTGTTAAATATGAATTAAAGATAATATTCTGAAACACCCAAAGCCTGCTTACTTTGTCTAATTATCAAAGAACTTGTGGAATTGAAGATTGTAGAATTGGTCAATTTTTTTCTTCTAGTAACCATAGATAACATTTAACCAACCATTCTATCTTGTAAAGAATAAAGGATGGTTTCTTCTTCTCCCTATTTCACATTGGTGTGGCTCCATTCACTTCAGTGCTATAACACCAGATTTACATAAATGTGAGAGGATTATTATCTATATTACAATAGTGCCTGTAGGTTGGAGATCTCTTGTCCTAGACACTGTAAAAACATAGGGACTGTCTTGCCCTGAAGAGTAGATGACTAGAGCTAAAGCAAACATAAAGAGGTGGAGGTTGGGAGCAGATAATAAAATGATACTGATCATCTTGAAAGTGGTAGTCATGGCATATCAGCTGTCTAACAGTAAATGATCTGCAAGTTTATTGTAGGCATAACACCAGAGAAGAGTTTTTTAAAGGAGGGATTTGAAGGAGAATAATGTTAGATATTTACATAGTGCATCAGCCCTAGTGTAGTACAATGCAATTTACAAATTACAACATTTAAAATATTTGCATTTAATGCTGAGTATGAATGAAATCCTGAGTGTTGTGTAGACAGATTGAGATTACCACATTTTAGCATCATCCATAAATCTTTTCACAGAAGGAAAAAAGAGAATATAATATTTTGTGCTAATCAGTTGCGCTTCACAGTGATGGCATTTACCCACTGCAGGCTTTCATCTACACCACAGTGCACCATAGATATTAGGCTTTTACACCATGCTGAGTCCTGACAATTTGGCAGTTTTCTCGAAGAAGGCGTCAAGTATGATACAGTAAACTCCTGCAGGGGAGAATAATTATCCACTGGTGGGGTTCTTCAGGCGTCAACACAGCAGGTATTAACTGTAATCTAGTAATACTCCAAGGGGAAAGATGTCCACCAACACTACTTCCTGATTTCTCTTTCCTTCTGTATAATTGCTTTCAAGAATTATCCTTTGACAGAATTGAGACCCAGCAGCACAGCACATTGATTTTTTTAAAATGATTGTTAAGAGCAGGCTTCATGGGAACATATAAAGTTGATTGGCAGACCCAAAACTTATGTTATTTATTTATGTTTTAAAATGAAGATAACTTTTCAGTCTAATCCTGAAATATGTCAGTCATCCAGAACATAGTTACAGTGCTATCTACTCAACTGGTCAGTTTGCTTACACTAAACCCAAGGGTCTTGTATTCATGACTGTTGTTTTGCTTGTCACACCTGACCCTTTATTGTACTTACATATTCTGTTCTCGTGCACCAGAAGGGTTCTATAACACAGAACTACTGCATTTCTGATAGTTATGTGCACACTATACAAAGCTGATTTATTCCAACCAATCACTTTAGACCAAGCTGACTGCCTAAAATAGATGGGAAAAGATGGATTATAAAGATTTTTCTGAACTGACAGCCTGGCTCAGTTCTGACTATTATCATCTGCTGTGAGTTCCAAGGCAGGGCTTATCTAGGGTGAAACTTGCTAAATTCCAGGTTACAGCCAGGAATCTTGTATTGCTAGCTGTTGAATTTTATAATCTATGTATTTTTAAATACAATAGCCCTGGCTTAATGTATACCTTTTAGAGATAAGAAATAAATGTACAAAGAGAATGAAAGTTCCTTGAAAACCACTTTGTTGACCTTGTTGCAAGACCTTGTCTAGAGTATAACCTTTCTTGGAAGAAACTTTTGCATTTCAAACAATAGATTTGGTCATGTTGCCTACTATAAAATAAGCTGCTGATCCGGCAAACACTTGTTCATATTTTAACTTTACACACTTTAAGACTCCTCACAGTGCATAAAGCTAAGCACATGAGAGAGCTTGCAGGTTGGGTTGTAACAAAGCTCTTAAAGGAACAGCTAAGCTAGTAACAAAGCAACACAAAAACATTAAAAGTATTAGATCTGTTTATGGGCATCCATTAGAACAGAGAGCCCCAATGGAAGTAAGTATCCTACTCTTGGTAGTCTCCAGATGGATACTGAAGTTAAATTTTTCGTTGCGTAATGGGATTTTTTGCCAAACGTAACAAACTGTCACATTTACCCACTCAAATGTAAAGCGATTCCTTTGATTCCAGTTCCCCCACTTCTGAGGCCTCCTCAACATTCTCTCTGAAAACGACAGTTTTTATGATTGGTATCAGGGTGCTGAACAGAGCGGTTTTTTTCCCTTTCAGTGTTTGTGTGTGGCCGCTGTTTTGTTTTTAAAGGGATGAGGGCTATTGGATTTTCCTTTTTTTGAACTTCTTTATCATTCTGTAATATTTGCATGAACATAACAGATTTGAAAAGTTTTATTAATATGAGAAACATTATTCTTTAATTTCACTCTGTAACTTAAAACCATAAGTATTCTAAATAATTACAAGGGAATTGCTAGGACTTTTAGTCCAGTTGAACAATCAAAGAGAAACCCTATCAGAGAGTAGCTACTGTACATGGTAAACATTAAGCACATATTTGAAACCCATTTACTTCATTGTGTCTTAAACAGAAGCTTTTTAAGTTAAGCATGTTTTAAGCAGCATTTTTGAAAAAAATCAGGGGGATTCAGGTTGGAGAAAAAAAATCCTGATTCTGCTGGTCCTGTTATCTGCATTTAAGTAAGATTTAGTAGTAGTAAGGTGGTGGCTGTACCTCAGTGTAGCCACAAGGTGGCTATATTTTCATATATGTGGAATTTTCCTTTAAAAAAAATGTAGCAGTTATTATCCTTCTTGTTAATTAATTCTGCTTTACAATCTGTCTGTAAGCAGAACACTGTGGATTAGGTCAACGGGGTATTTTTCATTTCTCAGCAAGTGAAGCCATGAACCTTTCTACTAACTGTAGTAGTGGAATGTGTTAGGCAAATGCAGAATTAGTGCAAAACTGACATATCAGAAGTTCTGCATACTTTTTTTGTTCTGTTCTTAAGAAAACCTTGATCTCCACTCTATGTGATGCAAATAAGTCACTTGTAAAGTATTTGCAGTATTTCAAGTGTTTGCCTCTTTACATTCCATTTAAGCTCATGAAGCTCCTTTCATTCCTCATCACATTATCACATTATATGGCACACAGAGAATCTTAACACATTGTGTGCACACAGAAAGACGTGTGTAAGCGTGCTGTGCAGGCATGGAATAAACAATATCTTTATAGCTAAAAAGCCCTATTATTTCTTAAGTTTGAATGAGGAAAAGTTGTAAGCCGTGCAGAGGTTTAGCACTGGAGTAACACAGGGCTACTCATTTGCATACTTCTTTGTAAATATTCTCCCTAGTGTTTTACCATTTATATGCAATATATTGTATTTTTCTATGTACAGGATGATGTGATATAAAAGTATTATTGGCATGAGTTTGGGGTGGCTACAGATCATCAAACAAGGGGCAATAAAGCCTTTACATAGTGGGCATTATTAAAAAGTCAGCATTTATCATCAGTTATCATGTGTCTTTAAAGATACATCTTTGTTTTCAAAGATAAAATCCCCTGAAAATTACAAAGGCTCACGCTTCCTGAAGAAAAAATGCTTCACTGTTGGGATCAGGAAGAAATCTCCTATCTTTGTTTTTAGGAGAAATGAAATAACTTTTGTCAATGATATTTTTTCCCCATTAAGCTACTAACATAACCTTACTATCAAATAGCTATTGTTAATGAATTAAAGAGCAGGAATTGGGCAGAGGCAAGAAAAGCCAATGGAATCAAATGCAATATGATATTATTAATATACTAAAAGTCAGAGATGTACATTATGATATCTGTTCTGCACCTTAAGTAGAACTGTTGATTATCAAAGATTTTATAAATCAGGGATCAGCAACCTTTGGCCTGCGGCCCACCAGGAAAAGCTGCTGGCGGGCTGGGATGGTTTGTTTACCTGCAGCATCTGCAGGTTTGGCCGATCGCAGCTCCCACTGGCCGTGGTTCACTGCTCCAGGCCATTGGGGGCTGCGGGAAGTGGCATGGGCCAAGGGATGTGCTGGCTGCCACTTTCCTCAGCCCCCATTGGTCTGGAGAGGAGAACTGTGGCCAGTGGGAGCTGTGAGCAGCCGAACCTGCAGATGCAGCAGGTAAACAAGCCGTTCTGGTCTGCCAGCTGCTTTCTCTGGTGGGCTGTGTGCCAAAGGTTGCTGATCCCTGCTATAAATCAACTCTTCATGGGTGTGTATGTGTTAAATCTCTATGGACTTGATTTCAGTTTATAATAGATGTGTCCTATCCCGGACTCTAGGCATGTTAACCCATAATTAAAAACGCAAACAGATCAAAAGTAAAGCCAATAGTTGCTCTTTTCTTTCAAACCAGAAAATAACCACCCAAAATTAAATGAAGCCCCCACAATGCTCCCCTCCTGGGACATCATCAAACCTGGATAAACCGAGGGCCTTATCAGTGCCCTGAAGACACAGAAACGTGTCACGTTTGCACTAGAATTGCTAGAATTAAAGTAGTAGGTTTTTTGTTGTATTCACAAACTCTAGGTTTTTTGTCTCAGTTTAGGCCTTGATTCAGAGTGCTGAGCATCTGTCAGAAGTGTTGCGTGCATTCATCTCTCATGCAGTCAGTACCTCCAAGAGCTATTCAGTCCTTTACAAGATTGAGCCTTAGGTGCACATTGTGAGCAGGTGGGAGATGAATGAAATATTTAGTTTAAAAAAGTGTTGCCTTTGTATTAGTAGTTGTATTGTACTTAATCTGTTGTCTTTCTTATGGCCCAAATCTGTGACAACTCCAGTGCCATTTACTGCAGTGGAAGTTGAGGGCCACAGTGAAGAACACAGCACTAGCACTCCATGAAATAAACTGCTGCATTTATCAGAGTACAGACACTGTCAGACATTTTGCACTGTCCTCTGAAATACTGATTTATTCAGGAGTTGGTTGACAAACACAGGTCTGGAGGGATCTTCCTGGGTCATGAAGCCAGTTCCCTGCTGTCACAGGTAACTGCATCTTGTAGGCCTGTTCATAAACAGGATTATATAACGTATCAAGCTCCATCTTAAAACTATTTAGGTTTGTTTGTTGGTGTTGCTTGAAGTACCTTGAAGTTTTAAATAATTTCAGAATGTTACACACTACAGTCAGTGATAAGAAACCGTATTGGATTACAGGGTTACCTGTTTTAGCAACATGAGATACAGTGAATCAATCCAGTCTATGTAATTTTTTCTTTGTCTGTTTTTTGTTTTCATTTTTTAAGGTTTGGGTGGGCTCAGTTACGGAAATAACAGTTGATGACCTCTGTGCAGAAGATAAAGACTCCTCAGCATCAGAGCTAGTGTACTCTATTACTCCACCTAGCAATGGCCACTTGGCTCTTAAATCTTCTCCAAACAAAAGCATCCTTAATTTTACCCAGGCTCATATAATGGAAGGACAGCTGGTGTTTATACACAATGGTAGGTAGTTCTAAAACTACCATGTGGGAATATTCTGTTATGTAATCCTTTGGGGATATTCACAAATGTAATCCCATGGAGATATTCTTGTAACATGGTGTAATTTTAGAAGCACTAATTAAGTGATGTATAATTTCACAAGCAAAACAGGGAAGGGTTCAGGTCATTACCTGAGTAGGTAACTTCCAGCAAACACCTAGGTGTTGTAGGAAGTAGTGTTGGTAATTCAGTAGATTTATTGATTGATTGATTTATTTGTATTACCATACCACCTAGCAGCCTTAGTCATGGATCAGGACCCCATTGTGCTACATGTTGTACAAACACAGAACAAAAACCAGTCCTGTCTCCAAAGAGCTTAAAAATGAAAGTATAAGACAAGAGACGTGCTGGGTACAGGCAGACTGTCGGGGATACAAAGAAACAGTGACATAGTATTGGTCAGCATGATAGGCTTTGGTCTCAGCACAGCAGCAGCCAAGCCACTATCAAGCTTTCTGTAGGCCTCACAGCAAGGGAGAGTTTTAAGAAGGGTTTTGAAGGTGCATAATGAGCTAGTTTTGAGGATGTTAGGGGAAGCTTCTTCCAGATCTGACAGATGGCATGAGGGAGAGCATGAAGATGCCTGTTTGAAAATTTAACAAGCGACCATTGGAGGCTGACATCATGGGCTGATTGAAGGTGGGAGTCGACATCTCAGTATTGAATGAGAGATGATATGTCAGATGGAGCTAGGTTGTGAAGGGCCTTGAAAGAGAAAGAGAAGAGAAGAGCCAGTGAAGGAATGCAAGGAAAGGGTCAAAATGACAGGTTAGGGAGATGATCTTAGTAACAGCATTCTGAATGGATGTAAGTGGGACAAGATTTCATTTGTCAAGGCCACAGAAAACAATGTTGCAGTAATTGAGATGTGAGATGGAGCCTGATGAGAGTTTTAGCAGTGTGGAGGGATAGGAAAGGCTGTATCTTAGTACGCAGTACTTCTGTGTCAGTACTGAACTGATGCCTGCATATTGCGTTAGGAAACACTGTGATGCTGAAGATGTCATCTTTCGAATGAGATGTAAAACTGAGTTTCTGACCACTTCTTGTTAAGGATCTCAAGGGGCTTTTTGTAAGGGAAAGGTACTTAACTCTAGTGTTATAGGTAGATGTCAGTTTCTGTATTTATCTACTTTAATTTCCTTTCCAGTTTCATCTGGATATAGCATTCTTTAGGTTTATAATGTTCCTTAATGCCTCTTCTAAACTCTTGTGTATAGTTGCTGTGTGCTGTTTGTCAGTTGCTGCATTTCACCCAGAGGTGGCTGCATTTCTGTAGTGAGTGAAATGATTTTTCTGTATTGTTCATATTTCAGTGTGTGTTATAAGAAAGGGTATACAACAAACCTTTGTTACTCAACTAATTACCTGCACCACCTGACTTGAGTTCTTGATTTTGACTGCTTCACTAAAGAAAAAGGATTCAATTAGTTTTAATGAGTTTACTAAACGTCTTTAACAACAGTATCTAATAATATGGGCTATAAGAAGACAAAAATGGTATTGGACTGTGATTTGGCTACATAAATTTAAAAATTGGTTGATATTTAGGTTTTCAAAATCAAATTACACAACCACAATACAAAATAATACTTACACACAGTTACACTATTGTGAAGGAGACTTTATTTAGATTTTTCACTGATTCCTTCAGGATAGGGCCTCACTTGTGCCAATTGATTATCAACTCCAGTGTTGCTAAGGCAACAGAGGAAAAACAATCCAAAACTGAATCTCAAAACTATTTGGTCAGTTATTATTGTATACATGCCAATTCGCCAAAGTCTCCTTCCTAATAGATCTATAGTAATCAACCCTTTTAACCTATTTCCCAATGAATGATATTAGCCCCAGGATCTGACTAACACTCCTGTCTACCTAAAATAAACTCTGACATTTATGACAGATTGTATAGACTGAGTGCAGTACAAGAAGCTCACTCACCTAGTCTCATCGTATGTCTGTATACACCTAGAATTTGAAAGATGGTATGAAACTATTTGCTATGATAGACACATGTACAGTTCTACAATCTTAGTTACTAACTATAACTTGCTCAGTTTTAAAGGAAATTTACAAAATTTTTGATTGGAATCTGTTTCAAAACAGAGACACAATATAACTGTGACAATCTTTAAAACAATACACAAACATGTACACTTACTTATTAACTAGGTACTCAGTTTCAGGAAGTGGTCAATTGACTGATTTAAGAAGATTTTACCCAAGAGAAATTCTATATGGTACTTATCACTGCATCTATACTGAGCTGTCAGCTTTCAGCTCAGTTACTGTTCACAGCAGGAGTTGACACTCTAAATGCTGGTGGAGCAAAGGATGCACATGACTGTAGTCTTTTCCTAATGTGCTACCAGGCAACTGAACTTGGTGGAAATTAGTAAAAGACAGTTAAAGCTGCCTATCTGAGATAGGTTCTTGTCACCAGGAAAGCTCCCTAGTGGCTGGTCCAGGACCTCAGTCTTCTCCTTTCCAGGTATCTTTGGCTTTTGAGAAGCAATGTTTTGAAGGAGATATACTATATCTGCTGTATGGTCCAACTTGATTTCTCTTCTTGGAAATGGTGGTATTGACCAGTCAGAGCGTGACCATCTCCTTCCAAAGATTTGAATTGTCCAATCAAAATAAGAATTATCCCCTCAGTCAGGGACAAGACATTAGCTTTTGAGTTCTTGTAACTGGGACTGGAATTTTGCAGTCTCTTTGTGTAACACGTCTTATTGCACCAGCTTGTGTAAGAAAAGTTAGGCCATAACTGTTGCAGGCATCTTGGGACATACCTTGAATACTGAGTGGTTTGCTCCAATCAGCAACTTACCTCTGCATGTTGCTTTCCATGGGCCCCTCTTCAGTGCACCCCTTGGCCAGCATTGCAGTTAAGCTTGGTCCAGTTGTAGTTTCTCCATCAACACTTGTCTAGCTGCTGAAATGTCCAGTTTAAAATTCATGTGGTTTATACACAGTGTCTCCATATTCTTTTATTATCTTTAAATGTAATAGTCCATTATGCAATGCTAAGTCAATTCAAGAACTGTTGTTCTCCAGCTAATCAGAATAGCTTTATAAATCTTCCATTTCGGTTCTTCTTTTAACAGTAGTAGTCTGTATAGCTAATCTGAGTCTGTGCATTATTACTCAAACAGTTACATTTCTGATTATTCTACTCTGTGGCCATGTATCTTTATAAACACAGTATTTGGTTGCAGTTCCTTTTTTTAGTGCCTCTTTCAACACAGATACATTTCACTAACTTGACAGCATAAGCATGTTTGGCAAACATTAGCCTTACTTCTTCTTTTTATCACTTAAACTAAAAGAAACCAACATGAATGCAGCCTCTTTCTTTCCTAACAGAACTTTCCATGAAGTAAATTCTGTCACTAAAGTTTATAATATTTTGCTCAAAGCTGTATTACAAATATTTGGCTTCCCTGATGTACACATTTGATTTATAATAATAGATTCCACATTTTGCTACTGTATCTGGCATATCGTATCATATCCATGTTTGTGTCAAACTCTCCTGCAAAGCTCAAGTACGAGTAGCAACTTCAGGGAAGACTGTTAAGAACTAGGATTCTATACTTATGAGTTCTGTATGTAGTTTCACCAACCAATTATCAAGTGTAAACTCCTCAGACACTATAACAGCCTTGCCATTGAGTCATAGACAATGCCCTTGGGTACTTAGATCAATCTTGTCACCCAGTTAACCTTACTTTTGTGATGATCTCTTACACTAAAAATCACAGCAATATTCAGATTATTTCCAGTCCCAAAGGACTAGTCACTTAGCTAAGGTCAAATGTGCCTTAACAAACCAAAAACAACACTTGCAGCCAATCCTGTAATAAACTATCTAACTGTTTAAAGATTTATTAACTAGGAAACAGTTTGATGTTAATGTAATACGTTTTTTAATTCATTCATAGACAGGGAAGAAGGGGAAGTCTCTGTAGCTGCACCAGCAGAACACTTCTGTGAAAGGCTGCAACAGCTCTGAGTTTCCTCAAACTATTGAAGAGATTTAGCACTTAGACCTTGGGTTTTTATTCTCTGAACACTCTGTTCTAACTTTTCTAGCAGTCCTTCATGCCTGGACAATTCTTAAATAGAAAAAACTCATAATTTTGGAGCCTTAGTTACCACGGTATGTTAAGTGTGTGGGTTCCTCTCTGATGAAAGGTGCTATATGTAGTTCCTAATTTGTGTGCTGCTTAACCACAAACCCCATCTTAAAAGCAGATTTCCAGGAACGCAACATAGTGAAGAACAGATCAATGATATTCTACCTAAGCTTCCCATGGGTGACGTTGGGCTTCCCATGAGGCATTGAAGGACATCCACTTCACCACTGGGCTTGTTCCTGGTGCTGGATAAAGAGACAGGATCATTTTCTCTGCTTACCCATTCCTGCTATTGCGAAGAGAATGCATGTGCAATGAGAAAGGAGTAGAGGTCAGTCACAGCTCCATAGATGTGTGTGGCGAGAAAGCTACAGGAATGAATGTGTCCCATAGCCAACTTCACCAATAAAAGTAGGGTAGGTTTTAATAAAGCTATTACCACCTCTCTTCTCATCCTCCATTCCATTATTACCTCAATAGCAGAAAGGAGGGGGTACTAGGAAGAATACAGAGTAAAGAACTGGGTCTTAGAGATTATCCAGGATGCAGCAAAACTGAGTTAGTAATTTTAACAATAGTGATTCTGAGAAGATTTTGACTTATTGTTAAATCCTTGCAATTGAGGTAGAAAGGCGATGTTGTAGGTTTGAGGCACTGAATCCTTCATCACTTGGGTCTGAGAAATGACAAATGCACATATGCAGCCATAGGAAATTAATACAGATAAAAACATTTGCACCCATTTAGGCTGTGAAACTCAGTCTGTAGCAGTTTATTTTCCAGTGATCAGTTGTGTGGAACCTATTCTATGTCTGAACTGTAATGCTGCACAACTCTCTTGAGTCTCCCTCTAAGCCCAGAATCACACCAGTTACCTCAAAGAGAAAAAAGAGACCTGTCTGCAAATATTAAACCATTTCTGCTTTCTCCCATTTCGGTTCTCCTTCCGCCTGCATTCTTCTCTCCTTCGCTCTGGCCTATGACTTGGAGGTGTTCCTCCTATTCTCAAACTCTAACCTCACAGTCTGACCCTCAAGCCTGTCAACACTGTCCCCTCAATATCTCTCTCACTGCTTTCATCTTCCTCATCTGGTTTCTTTTCCTCTACTTTCAGATATGCTATTCTTTTCCCAGTCTTCAGAGCCCCTTTTTGGGCCAGGCTTGCCTTGCCAGGTATCATTTAACTTCTCCCTGTTCCTCATCTCTAGTCATCTACCATGGTTTCTTTGACTTCCTCTCCACTGACCAGCCCTTGCAATCTGTCTTTTGCTACCTCTATTCCGTGGAGCCTCTCTTACCAAAGGTGACCAATGACTTTTGCCTGGCCAAGGATTCCCTTCTTACTCTCTTCCATCCATTATGACATTTTTTTATCCTGTTGATCATTCCATCCCCCTGGAAGTTATTGCATCCCTAGGCACTAGTGACTTTGTTATTCTGGCTCTTGGTTAGTCTTTCTGACCCCTCTTTTGGTGGCTTATCCTCCCTCCGGCTCTCTTGATGTCCTCCAGGACTTTGCCCTTGGCACTCTGTGCTTTTCCCTTTTCCCTTTGGTATTACACAACTTTGATTAATAACTCTTATGTTGTGAGTCATAAGTCTACTTCATCTTCACCTTTTCCCTCTCCCTTCAATATTGCATCATTAACTGTCTCTTCCACATCTCATCCTGGTTGTTATGTCACCAGCTCAAACTCAGCATAGTAAAAACTGAAATTCTCCTCCTTTCCATATCCGTCCTAGCCCTCTCTTCTTTGTCATGATCAGCATTCCACTGTTCACCCTACCCAGGCTTGCAATCTGTGCCATTTCTTTCCTCCTCTCCCTCCACAGAATCTGCCACTAATTCTCACTATTTTTCCTTTTTAGCATCACTGAAATCAGGTATTTCCTTTCCATTCTCCTTGCCCAACCCTTTCCCAGGGTCTCATCATCTCTTACTGCAACAATTACAACCTTTTTCTCTCAGCTCTCCTTTCTTTTCACTTCACCTTTTCTTCATTCTGATCAAACTATTCAATGACCCCTTTAAAATCAGTTATGCTAGAAATAACACAATACTATAATAATGTTATCAGTGAATAGGAGCTGACTATCCAGTCAGCTCTTTATGGCCTACTTCTGCTTCCATAGTAAACTTCTGTTTACTTCTATCAGGCACTTGATCCACATTAACCGGAAAACAAGTGAAACTAAATAAGCCTTTTTTCTCCTCACCTGAGGCACATCCTGTCAGCCCTTTAAATCAGCAACCGGCTGTGCATTCTTATCAAGAGAAAACATTGGAAAAGTTAAAGCTTTAAAAATGAAAATGATGCAGCTTGATCTTCTAGAGCTTATATTCTGTTTACCTGGTTTTGAGGGTACTCCTTGGGGAAGTCATTAACTATGGTCTCAGAACCAGCATTAATTCTTCTGATATGTTAATTTATAACTTGTCAAAAAGTGCTGATCATTACTTGAAAGTGTGTAATGATCTCTTCTGCTTACAGGAAATACATTCATATAGCAACATAAAGGAACTAAATTAAGTATAACAGACAGATACTTATAAATATTAACAGCTATTGACAGCAGTTAACATTTTTAATTTTTCATTGATCTTAAAAAATAATCTTAACGCCACCTACTCATCATTTGTTCAGCAGTTTACTGGCAGTGCTGTGAGCATCGGAATAGTAGAGCATGGCAGTATAATTTGAAATATTCCAATCCACGTGCAGTCATTGGGACATACTTTGCTGACAGTCAAGCCAGAGTAACTCCAGTCTCAGAGATTTTAAAGAAGAAATGTATTTCTTTCTAGCACACACTGTGTGTGTAATAGTTTAGTCTGCGGCTGCATGTCCTCTTCAGTGAAGCTATCTTGAAGTGAAATATTTTTAATTGCTGCAGAATATTTTTAATTGCTACATCTTAAACTCAGGGACGATTTATCTCTACAAAAATATTCCAGAGTAATGCCATGATAATTGTTGTGCTGCAAAAACTGCATCTGGGCCAGATTGCTACTTCAGTGATGGTGTCACTGATAAGATAAAAAGAAGGGAAGGATAAAGAGTTTAAGCTACAGATATTTCTTTAGTGTAAATTGGCGTGGTCAAATGGACCCTACTGATTTACCCCAGTGGAGGATCTGGCCTTAAAAATTCAAACTGAACTCAGTAGTTTTTATTGTTTATAATCTCCTCTGCATTATGCTTTAATTTAACTCTTGGATGTTCAGGTGCAAAAGTACAAATTGGAAGGTGACTTCAGTGGTATTATTTTGGTTTTACCATGGTGTAAGTGAGAACAGAATTTGTCCCAATGTGTAGTCCCACCATATTCTGAATTAATAACAAGAGATTTTTAAAATATTTGAATTTAGAAGAAAGTGATAATTTTTGTTTTCTTTAGGAGCAATGTCTGGAGGCTTCAACTTTCAGGTTACAGATGGTTTGAACTTTGCACCTCGACAAATTTTTAGTATCACAGCTCGCACTCTAGTTATCAGCCTAGAAATTAACAAAGGACTGGGAGTGTTTCCAGGTATGACTTTGTCTATTAAATTATTTTGATTCAATTTATTTGAAATAATTGCATAGAAAATAATGTGTACAATTATATGATAGATATCTGCCTGACTATAAAACAACTGTAGATAGACCCACATCTACATTTGTTGTATGCAGTGTTGTAGTCATGTTGGTCCTAGGATATTAGAAAGAAGTGGTGGGTAAATAATATCTTTTATTGGACCAACTTCTGTTGGTGAGAGAGACAAGCTTTTGAGTTTACACTGAGGCCTGAAAAAGAGCTCTGTGTAGCATGAAAGCTTGTTGCTCTCAGCAACAGAAGTTGGTCCAGTAAAAGACATTACCTCATCCGCTTTGTTTCTCACAGATCCAAATTTGTAATTTTTAAAACCACAGTTAAATTCATTTGTCAAGTGTTTAATTTATTGGTATGAGTATTGATATATATGCCCATTAATATAACCTGTAGTGTTGTTATTTCTGAACACAAGAGATTACTAAACTGAATTAATTCCAAAATTCTTCTTTAGATTCATAGAAGCTAGTGGCGTAAAGTACATGTTAGAATATTGAGCCTGTCTCAACTGCTCATAAGTTATAGGAACAGAGTAAAGTTTAATGCCCTCAGGATTCTGAATAGCAACATTGATACTAATCAGTGGGCTGATTCACTTAGTTGCTCCTTGAGAAAATGATGAAATGCAGCAGAGACCTACAGTTGTTGTCTTTTTGATGAAGGGGAAGACAGAAAGGCTTTGGTTCACATTTGAAAGTTTATGCTTGCAACCATAAGAGCCAATATCTTAACTTTTTAAATGTAAGCCTAAATCCTGGAGGAGTTGATGAATTAGGAGCCACACTCATCGGAGATGTTTTGTACTCATTACTGGCAAGTAGACAAGTTTCAAGCTCTGCTGTAGCACAGTTCTACCCAGAAGTGATTCCTGGATGAGACAGTTGCACAGCTGACACTGACTTCTGGAAAGGTCCCAGATTTAAGCCTTGTAACTCACTCATATATTATTATTGGGGCCTAAGAAATAAATATTTGTCTCTTACCAGCACTTCTGTGAGTTGCACCTTTCTCACAGATTGTATGTTGCCTGAACTACCTTTGTCTTTCAGAGAAGGTTGTCCATCAACACAGGGAGGGATTCAGTGCTGGGGAAGTTTGCACTGCAGCTCTTCATCTACGTATGTTTTGTTAAGCTAGCATGAGAGAAATTTTTTAAAGTTTGTTTACCTTTTAAAACAGAATTCTCATAAATAAAGCCTCATAATACAAACCACTTAAAAGAAACAAAATATCAGGTTATTGCATCATGGTCTTGTAATTCAGTCAGTATAAATGTGATTAAAATAAATCCACTTATTAAATCCATTTAAAGCTTTATTAATCTGTACCACGCCTGTCTGGTGTTTTTTGGTTTTTAAGGTTGCCTCAGGCACAGGGGGTTTGTAGGAATTTCTACTGTAAGCCAAAAATAATAAGAAAAATATTCCTGATGCATTTTTGTAGGAAGAGTCTCTGGGCTTTCTGACAGCTTTCTAGCATGGAAAATATATTCCTTCACCTGCTCAGCTTGGTCTCCAGTCTTTGCTGAGCTGTTATTTTACTTTGACTTAGTAAATATATATATGGAGAGAGGGAAATTGTGCTAAATTTTTTCACAGTTTGGTTAACCTTAACTCTTCAGGTTTTTCCCATTCACCCTCTCTCTCTTTTTTGCTGCTTGCACTATAAAAATGAAAAAGCTTGCTCCTAAACATTGAGATTGTCTATGTAGCGATGTACATTAAACTTTTTCATTCAGCTTTTCTGAACTGCGGCACTTTGACTATCTCGAAGGGGTTGTGCCTATGGTAATGGCACTGCTTTTTCTTTTTCACTAGCCTCTCACCCACAAATATATCATAGTCACTGTCTGGTTACATTGTATGGGATTGAAGAAAGCCTGAGAGTTGAAGCAACCTCAGGAATTTTGCTCTATGGGAAGGTGAACCCTGGACACAGTGTAGAGAATGTGTCTGATCTTCGAATTTAGGCATAAGCTACTCTGCCCATGCTTTATGACTAAGGCTATGTTTATGTCACGGAGGTCATGGAAGTCGTGGAATCCGTGGCTTCCAGAGACTTCCCTGACATTCTCTGCTTCAGTCCCAGGGGCTGCAGCTCTCTGGAGCCAACAGCCGGTGGGACCCTGGCAGGGTTCCAGCAACAAGTGACAGACTCCTTAGTGGGCCCTCCTCAGGGTTCCAGCGACAAGCGGCAGCCTTGTGCTGGGGGAGGAGGATGCTTTGGGCAAGAAGCTGGAGTGTCCCGTTTTCTCTTTGGGAAATATGGCTACCTTGCAGCTCCCAGCCGCCGTGGGCGCAAGGGAAACCCCACAGCTCCCAGCCACCACTGTTGGGGGAAACCATGGAGCCGCAGCAGCAAACGTCACAGACAGGTCACAGCTTCAGTGAATTTTTTGTTGTTGTTGGCAGGGGAGCACTGGCCAACAGTCTAGAGCACTAGCCCTTAGGCAGGGCAGTGCTGGCCAATAGTCTAGAGTGCTAGCCCTTAGTTCAGGGCAGCACTGGCCAACAGTCTAGAGCGCTAGCCCTTAGGCAGGGGAGCACTGGCCAACAGTTTAGCATCCTGGCACTGGCGGGCAAGAGACAAACACAGGCTTTGTGGCTTATGGTGGGAAGGCTGCCACCCCACAGGTGGGGTTGCAGGGATAGGGAGACGCAGTTCCACGCAACTCCACTGCTTCCCAGCCAGGGCCCTACCAGTGGCAAGGAAACCAGACTTTAGTTTCCACTAAGTTAGTGTGGATTTTCCTGCAACACACTGACCGACTGTTAAGCCTCAACACCACCAAACTAAAGTCTGGTTTCCCTGGGCTACTTTCTACCACAGTTCTGGATCAGGCTCCGTGGTCTCAGGCTCCATGGTCTCAGGCTCCTCTGTTTTGTCAGATACGCAGCCACCGGCAGTTCCACCAGCTCCATCCCTGGCGTTGGTCCTCTCCAGGTCCAGGGTGCCGTCTGACTTCGCAGATGGGTCAGCAGGGAGCAGCAAGAAGGACACGTCTGGCTCTGTTCCAGCTGAGCTAGGGGCTCTGTCTTTTGTACTTCATGCCCTGTCCCCCAACTTCTGGTGGGAGGGCTGAGCCTGGCCTGACTCTGCCCACCTGGGCAGAGAGAGCACTTTCTCCCCCTCTGGCTCAGAGGGAGGCCACAGCACCTCACTACAGTATAAATAAAAGTACTGTATGTGAACTTGCCTAATGACAAAGATCTGCATTTGTTGGGGGACACCCTTATTCTCTAAGTATTGAGAGATGACAGGGAGCTAGTCAAACAACTAATTTTATAAAGTACTATATAAATGATAATATATTTTGATTATGAGCTGTGCGGTATATATGAAAGTTTTCCTGTGGTGAAATATTTACATTTTTGTAAACTTTTTTGTTAATTTTAATTATTATTTAGGGTCTAGGAAACTTATTTCAGCTCATGATCTGAAAGCTGTAACCAATGATATGGCCAGCAAAGGAAACAGAACTATCACATTTACAATTGTGAGAGCCCCAAAACTTGGAAGACTTATCAGAATAGACTCTGACAACACCACACAGGATATTTCCACTTTTACTCAATCCATGGTAAGCATTCACATTACAGAAAGTCCAGTGGTAGACTTTTATTGTAAAGTGCATCCTAGTTATTCAATCTCTGCCCATCCTTTTACACTTGTTTTAGTGCCAGCTGTGTGTCCCATCACAATCATTGCCCAATTTAGCAGTGTCATTCAATATCTGACAATTTGAAGTAACCACTAAATGAGAATCCCCTACTCTCCCTATTGGAAATTGGTGAAGTCTGAATAATTTTGCACTCTCTTGTTTAGGTTATAATGGTATTTATTTAACTAAAGTGGACTTTTCCAATGTCCAGTGCTAGTCAGCTGATCCAGTTTTGTCTTCCTGATTTCTCACTCCTCACTAGTGCACAGGTTGGAAGTTGTTGGTCCTGGGTGAAGAAGTCATCCAAGAAGTTCCTTGGGGTGTCATGATCACTTAGGCTGGACTCATTCCCCGTAAAGTCAGTAGGAGTCATTCTGTTGACTTTAGTGAACATTAGATTAGGCTCTTAAAGAGCATCCCTCCAAAGGAAGTGTTGGATAGAAGAATCTTAACCATGATGCAGGACCTTGAATTCGAAGGGTTAAAAAGAGGGAACTTCATTTACCTTCCACGAAAAACCTTATGGGGTGACTGTTACTAAAAGAGAATTACTGGGCTTTTGTGTAAAAGATCTGGATATAATTGTGTGTTCCACAAAACAAATTACTCTTAGAGAACATTCCTTACAGTGAGACTTAAGGAGCTCAATCTATGTAGCTTATTAGAACGTAAGGTTAAGAAATGATTTGGTCATGATCTAGAAGTACTTACATAGAAAAGAGATATCTGATAGTTGACAGTTACTTAATCTGCAAACAAGATCACAAGAAGGCTGGAAGTTGAAGCTTGACCAATATAAAACTGGAAATAAGAAGCAAATTTTTAACAGCAATTACCAACAACTTACCAAGGAATGTGGTGGATTCTTCATCACTTGAAATCTTTAGATCAAGACTGTATGTTTCTCTAAAACATATGGTGTAGTTCAACCACAGTTATTGGGCTTGATGTGGAATTATTGGGTGAAATTTTGTGGTTTGTGTTATGCAGGAAGTCAGCTCAGATGGCCATAATGGTCCATTTCTGGTCTTAAAATCTATGAATTTATGTTACGTACTCAGGTCAGGAAATGCCATAGCTTAGATTGTATGTGCAACTTTTACTCTGTTCCCTTGTGGATATAATATAGTCTTTAAATGTTATTTATCAAATAATACTTTGAAGTGTCATGCAGCTTCTTTCTACAACCTTAGACTTTACAAACTCTAATGCCTTTGTACAAATTACAAAAGTATTCAGCCAAATTTTGTGTGACTGTCTCTATTTTAGGCCTTGTCTGTCCTTGGGACAGTTTTTGGATCCATCCTCTTCAACAAGTACAGCTCCATTAGTGGTAGCTGTATTGTAGATAAGGCTGAGGTCTTTTAACCATTCTCCTCTAAACTTATGAGGGAAATGGGGAAAGAGATAAAAAAGTTAATGTTGGGAAAAATTCTCACCTGGCTTAGCGCAGTGTGTTTTAGCCATACAGGAGCAAGCTAAACAGCAATGAAAAAGGTAGCAAATATAATTGATGTATATTTGGACCATAGAATTGTGCAAATATTCAGTAGGAATGTGAGATTAAAAAATAGTGAAATCCATGAAGAATAAGGAATTCAGGTTCTGTTTGTTAATAAAAGTCTTGTAAATCAGGTTTGAACTGGAAAGCATTTTGGTTCAATTTAGTTCTTTCCGTTTCTTTGGCCTTCTAGTCAGTGTTCAGAAATACATACTTCTCACCTCAAGTGAAACTCATTTATCTTGACTAAAGAAGAAGTTAGCTAATCTCCTTCCTTATGTCTGTGTTTCACTGCCTCAATCAAACTATAATTATCATCCACTTTTCCACTGAACTTGTCCAAGGCCAGCTGTTTTTCAGACACCAATGAAAACTAATTTGTGCAGCTTCTTTTCCAAACCTATAAAATTAATTTTGAATACAGTTGATTGTTTTCTTGTCAATCTTTTCATGATATCTCAACAATCTTTTATGTCATTCAACTAGCTGCTTGCTTCCTCCCTAGACGAAAACCAAATGTGTTTATTTAATTAAACTGAATACAACTCATTTATTTATCTTCTAATTTTTAATCCTATTTGAAACAGTTGCATAAATGGACCAAAAAAATCCATGCCAGTGGCATCCTTGCTTTAGCTCAGAGACTCCTATGTGCATGCAGTAAAAATACCTTAGATAGATTTTAAAGAAATAGTAAAAATGATAAATTTACTGTGTCCAGCTTTGTCCAGCTTGGAGCTGTGCTTAGGAGAGTGATCCTGCACCCGTATCTACATGGGCATATGATCTTTTTTCATCATTTTTGGGGATTCTGGCAAGCACCAGTCACAAAGGGCAAAGTTTAGCAATAACTGTATTTTTGGGGCAACACACATTATGTTATTTTGGATGTTGTTTTGGAAGTTTGACCCCCAGGGCTTAGTTCTCCCATTTATGTCAGTGGAAACTTCTCCATTGATTTCAGTGGGAGCAGGATTGGTCCCATTCATAGCTGAAGCTTAGATTCCATAGTTCCATGCTTTAGAAACACTAGGAATTATAGAATAGAATTAGTCAATTCATTCAAAAATATGTCATGGAAATCTGGGTTAGATAATTCCATGAGATGACTGCAAGCTGAGTAAAGAAGTATTTGTGGGTTATAAATTTAGAAAAAAATAACATCTTGGCAGTGATCTCAACAGCAATCACTAACACAGGTTAAGCCAGGTCAGTTAATTGAATGAGAGTTCTCCAAGGATTTGGTACGTATCACTCTTCTCTCTGAGTCAGTGAACCAGTGCTTCAGCAGGAGGATAAATCTGTTGGATGAGACTTGAAAACAAAGTCCTGACCTCTTGTGCTTACTAGAGCTACCATGGCACTTTCACAAGATTATGGGTTTTAACCCTGAAATTCTGACCAAATTCCAATGCAGGTAATTGCTTTTTGTAGACCAGAAATTCAATATGTTCTTCATTTCTTGCCCTGACTGACGCTTAGTCTTGCTGTGTTCTTTGGGGAATAAATATGCATTCCCAGGGACAGATACACTTCAGTGGTGGGAGAAGTGCTGTGTGTGTGTTTGAGTACATATGTATACTTTGTATCATTTGACAAAAAAAGTGTTGGTGTGAAAAGTGGTGGGCAAAGTGTTGCAGTAGATATGTTTATTTCTCTGAAGATATCCTACAGGACTACCTCCTGAGTCTTAACTTCTTGTCATGAGACTGGCAGAACTCTCTTCATTCTTAAGTTTGTTGATTCTCAAAGGCAGCAATAGCAGGATAGAGTGTGAGATAGATTCCTTACTGGCTGTTGTATGCCATTCCCTGCTGAGTATACAGGCTGCCCGCCATGGACTCCAGTCAGCTCCCTATGGACTGTAGTTGGTGAAGCTGCCATATAGAGAGCATGACTTAACAGTCATTGAACCATCTCCTCCAGCTCCAAGAAGTGCTTACAAGGTATTTTTTACTGTCTTACCCTTTTGAGGGTCTGTTTATTTCTATGTCACTTCTACTTCTACTACCCTCAAAGGGAAGCAAATGTAAGAGCTTGGGCAATTCTGCCAGTCTGGTATTAATGATTGAAGATTGCACAGATTATATATTCAATGCAGTAGAACTACAAGGTAATTTCCCCACATGCATTATGTATAAAATCATTAAGCATTATCATGGACACTTTGTTCTGCTTCAGACTGTTGTGTCTACGATTATTCTCCAGTTGTACCTGTATATTCAAGTGACTGACTCCCTCTACTTTGGACAGATGGATGAAGGCATGATCATCTATGAGCACACACATAATGAGGCCGTGGAATGGAGTGCAGAAGATTCCTTTACATTTACAGTCTCCTCCCCACCAGCAGCTCTGGATCTCCAGGTGTTTCATGTTGCCATTTCATATGAAATTAACAGACATGATCAGAGTAGTCGCTTGCTTGCAAATACAGGTAAGGTTACTATGCTTTTTGAGACACCTAATGATTCTGATCACATGTGAAATCCAATAAGCAAATTAGAAAAACTGCAGGGCAAACTTTTCCTCAATAACAAGTGATCAAAATATTTGTAGCATAGATTGCAGTGTAGATAATATTTTGCAAATGATTTCCAATTGCTTTAGTAAACATCTAAAGCAGGGGTGGGCAAACTTTTTGGCCAGAGGGACACATTGGGGTTGCAAAATTGTATGGAGGGCCAGGTAGGGAAGGCGATGTCTCCCCAAACACCCTGGCCCTGCCCCCATATGACCCCCTCTCACTTCCCTCCCCCAACTGCCCCCCTCAGAATCCCCAACTCATTCAACTCCCACTGCTCCTTGTCCCCTGACCGCCCCCACCCCAGAGACTCCTCACCTCTAACCACTTCCTGGAACCCCACCCCTATATCTAAGCTCCCCTGCTCCCCTACCCCTATCCAACCCCCCCCATACCTCATCCCCTGACCACCCCCCCCCAGAACCTCCATCCCGTCCAACCACCCCCTGTCCCTTATCCAACCCCCCAGCCCTGGCTCCCTTACCATGCTGCTCAAAGCATCATGTCTGGCTCCATGCTGCCCCGCAGGAGCGTGCAGGCCCACATCCCCCAAGTGGTGCCTGAGTGGCGCGCTGAGGCTCCGGAGGAGAGAGAAACAGTGGAGGGGCTAGGAGGAGTCTTGGGGGCCGGGCAGAAAGATCCCTCAGGCCGTAGTTTACCCACCCTTGATCTAAAGACACACTGGTCAAAGTGTAGTTTAAGTCCAAAATGTACGTTTTGCAAAAACAGAAAGGGTTTTGAATTTATTATTAATAGAAAGGTTTTTGTGAATTATTTCTTTTATACGTCTCTTTCTCATACCTGGCCAGAAGACTGGCCTGGGAAACTAAAGTTCACTAAACCTCTTCCCCATTTTTTTTAAAGAGACCTTAAAATATTAACACACTTTAGAAATTCAATATATGTATTTGCTCCTCTTTAATGTTGTGGTTGCAATTCTCTTTTTTTGCTGTAATGACGTGGTAGTAATAAAGTGTCTTCTGTATCTGTAAGGTATTGCTACATCTTTAATCCAACACCCATCCATCAATATAGGAATTTATCCTCTGATTTTTAAATCACTACTTTTTTAAAAAATGTGGTAGTATATTTCCAGCTGTGATGGATGGTAATGTCGGATATAAATATACCAGGAGAGCATTTGAAACATTGACTCCACATCAGTCTTCCCTGAGCTCCATTAGTATCGCTACTGCACGTATGCAACTTATTTCTGAAATGTTGCTATGACCAAGTAATTGTTTTTAAATTGCTCTTTTTCTTTTTGCCAGGTGCTATTGTCCAGGAAGGAGGTAAAGTCCTAATCAACAAAACAAATATAGATGCTTCAAATCTATTGTTTAAGTTACCTGAGGTGCAACGTTCTATATATGAAGTCTGGTATCAAGTTATATCTTTACCTCAGTATGGCATAATTGCGGCTGGAGAAAGAAATATTACCAAGGAAAAACCTAACTTCTCACAGTACATACTTAACAAATTTGGAATCATTTACATGCATGATAACTCTGAATCACTTGCTGATCATTTCACCTTTGCTGTTTGGTTAAACCTAAAGAGTAAGTCTGCAAGAAGGCCTGATACCGATGTTTTGGAAGAGATATTTAATATCACCATTATTCCAGTGAATGACCAAGTTCCAGAGTTGAAGACTAAAAGGCTGCGTTTGAAAGTTCTTCAAGGAGATATATCTGTGCTAGGACCAGAAAATCTGAAAGTCGAAGACTTAGACAACAGTCCAGGGGAGATCAAATACACCATCATTAGCAATCCCACCAATGGCTATTTAGCAATGATGAACAATCTCAGTACATCCATACAAGATTTCACGCAAGCTGATGTTGACAGTGGCAGAGTTTTATTTATACAAGATGGAAGTTCATCCTCTGGGGTTTTTTACTTTAGTGTGACTGATGGCAAACATCGCCCATTATACAAACTTTTCAACCTTGAAGTCACACCAATCTCTCTCACCCTAGTCAACCTTACTGATGTGGTACTTCCACAGGGTCAGACCTCTGTCACTATTACTAATGTACAGATATCAGCTACAACAAATGGAAAAAGTACTGACATTAGTTATGAAATAACAGTGCCCTTCAAATATGGCCATTTATTGATTGGAAATGAGCAAGTTACTAAGTTTGAGCAGGCAGACTTACACTCAGGAAGATTATCTTATCTTATGACAAATCTCAGTGCATCCTGGGATATGTTGGAGTTTATGTTGTTCACCTCAGAAAGTAATCTTACAGGACAGATACTCAATATTACGGCAGGGCCTTTGGTGAAAGCTGCATCTGACCTGAAAATTCCAAACAGGATGCCTTATAAATTAAGGATCAAGGATCTGAATGCTACAGAATTAGCTAATTTGACAAATAGCAATCCCAAATTTGAAGTGATAGTGCCCCCAGCTCATGGAAGAATTGTAAGAAGAAGGTTGGTAAATGATGCTACGTTTGTAGAAATTAATTTGTTCACACAAAATGACATTGACCGAGGTGTTGTGCTGGTTGATATAGATGCTAATATGACAGGTATTGATATGTTAAATGACTCGTTCACATTCATACTCAAGGCTGATGATGTGCAGCCTGCTATAGGCTATTTTCAATATGTTATAGTGCCATATGATCCTTTATTGGTGCAGGGTTTTACAAGTCAAGTGCCTTTCTTAACCCATGCTGATACTTTAAAAATTCAGACTATGTCTAAGGATGAGCCACCGGTTTCCCAACAGGATGAGGGACATACGGAAGCCCTGGGAGAGACTGTACATATCAGGTGGCAAAACCGAAATCGCTGGGGAAAGCAAAATGAGGAAGATTCATTGCTTAATGGGGAACCAGTCGAGAGCAGATCTGCAAGGACCGAAACCACAGTTAAAGCAAATGCCAAAAGTCCCAGGGTGAAGCCACGTGAAAGCAGTAATCCTTTGTCCATCATTATTCCACTTGCATCAGTGGCTCTCTTACTCATTATCACTGTTATTTCCGTGTGTTTTTTTCTAATGTGTCATAAGACAGAAAAGACAAAATGTCTCATCAAAAATCAAACAGTTTTCAGCACTCCAGGTCTGAGTCCAGAACAGAGCCTGACCGTACCCATGGTCACAGTGACGCCTCTTCCAAAAGGGGCTGAAAACAGCACAGCCACCCCATTCGTGGCAGTCAGATGTAAACAGCTCCTTCCCACACCGGTTGCTTCAGCTGAAAAAAATTCTCTGCCAGACAGTTGGCTAAACCTTGATCCTGAAATGCTCCAGCACTGTCGTAAAACACACCCAACTTTGAAACACAATCAGTATTGGGTGTAGAGTGTGGCCGTTTTGGGTCATATGGATTAATGTAGATTTTTAAAAAATATATATAATGTTGACATTTGATCATTCTTTTTTATGCTTATTTATTACAGGTCAAATTCTGCTCTTTTTACTTTGAGCATGATCCAAATCTCAGTGAAGGAATGTGCTGATTTCAATTGACTTCAGTGGGCTTTCGATAGACCCTTAGTGGTTACATAGACAAAATACCCACTGACTTCAGTGCCTTCTCTGTCCTTGCTTATTTTAAATTAACTCAGTATTGTAATATATTTTATTCCCTTGAAAGGGATAAGGCAGCATAAACATTGTGTCATTTATTGTATATTTTTATACAATATCACTTTTTAAAGAACCAAATTTGATAACAAATAATTTGTATCTTGTCTGAACTGGCTTACTTTAAACAAAATGCAACTGTTTTCATAAATAATTGCCAAGATGCAAATTTCAGGAACGTCAGTTCAACCTGAATGCTGTTCAAAGACTGGTGCTAAAGCAACAAAGCTGTGATTATTTTGACAAGTATTCATCAAGGTCCCTGGGCTGGAAGCCTAGGATTCTTCTCCACAAGGATACTGCAGTAGTGATAATAGATACATGATTCTGGTAAAATGCTTCTTACTGGCAGCTTTTGTTTGTTCTTTTCGTCATTTATTTTTAAACTCTAGCCTCTAAGGTCTGCTGTATGTCATAATGCATTCTGACCTCTAATCCACATGTCAGAATACTATCAGCCAGCCTGTCTACAGCATTATCTTTAAGCTCTGGGTTTTGTCTGCAGAAACATATCAAATGTCCTACTGCTGTGTAAGGACTGAATTTTGTCCTCAGTAACACAAGTTCTACTGTATTTGAAGTTAGTGAGGCCAATGTACGTGACAGCAGAATTTAGTCCTCTACTGTACAGTAGAATTTGTTGCTAAACTATTGAAAACAAAATCTGCATCAAGTTGAGATTATGAATATACTATGGAAGAGTTTCATAATTTACTGTTATCAAGGAACTTTGATCGTTTGTGCCTTAAACAGTATGAAAAAAATTACTTACTCCAGTTAGGTCCGTTGATAAAATGTGCAATAATTTCTCTTTAAAAGGAATAGGAAAGTCCTTTCTAAACAATTATACAAAATCCAGCTTTAAGGTCCAATCTTGCCTTCAGTGAAAACAAGAGCAAAACTTCCATTGACTTCAAAGAGAGCAGAACTGGACCTTAATAGAAGATTGCTGAGCTCTTAGTTGGTCTCATTATTTATCGTCTGATCTATTTTAAAAATGTTATTTGGAAAGACCATATCCCAGCTTCTAAACCAGCTTTTATGTGATGATTATGTATCTGGTGTGGCCTCACCACAGTGCTTTACAGAATTCATACTAAAATGCCGTTGTAATTTGACATGCAAATACTACCATTCTTACTTTCACATCCAGGACTGTAGTTGTCTAAACGTTCTCATTGCCATTTCCTTCACAGCATAATTAACTGTTTAACCAAAACTGTATTCCCCCCATTCACTTATCCCATTTAGGTGAAATTCATCCCAGCGCAGAGGGCCTTGCCAAGGCCTTGGTTACCACTATGCCGTGAGGGCCAAATTATGGATGTGTAAGCACAGGAGTGCTGGGGAAGGGAAAGGCACAAGGAGCTTTCCTAATCCCTCACCTCTCCCAGCCATGGACAGCTGTAATTAGGATGCTTTATGATATGTCATATGGTAAGATGCTTTATGATATGTCATTCCAGAGGGTCCATTTCTACTAGAAAGCCCGACAAAGGTATATAAACACTCAGGGCCAAATCGTCAGCTGGTGAAGTCAGTGGAGCTATGCCAGTTCAGACCAGCTAATGATTTGATCCATAGATCAAGTATTCCCAAATTAAAATGTGTTTGATGACTTAGAGCCCAACCGTGCAGTCCTTGTGCAGTGTGATACAGGAGGGTCAGGGAGTTGCGGTAGACTGCTTGAGGGGAGATATGGAAGCTCAGAGCTGATTGAGGCGTGGCTCCCTGTGGACTAGGGAAGCTGGCAGCAGGTTGATTGGAACACCTGCAATCAATTAAGGCCCTGTTAGGAACCTAATAAAACCCCCTGCTTCAGGCAGACAGGAGAGGAGGAAAGGAGTTGGAGCAGAGAGCAGTTTGGTGGAGTAGGAGCAGAGTGATTTGGTATTGGAGCAGAAAGCAGTTTGAAGGAGTTGGAGAAGAGCAGATTAGTGTTGGAGCGGAGAGCAGTTGGAAGGAGTTGAAGCAGAGCGTTTGGTGTTGGAGCGGAGAGCAGTTTGAAGGAAAGCAGAGGAGAGTTTGGAGAAGTGCTGCAGTAAACTAAGAAGACCCAGACTCTAGGTAAAGGGGCACCTGGCTTGTTCAGAGAGAGAGCAAAAGCCCCACACGCTGAAGGGCAGGAGAGGGAAGTAGCCCAGGGGAAGGAATAGCTAGTTCAAGTGGTTTACTGCTATCCTCAGGGCCCCTGAGCTGGGACCCAGAGTAGAGGGCAGGCCCGGGTCCCTTCCTCTCCACTCCCCCTCCTCTAGGATACTAGCGGGTCAGTTAATACCCTGTTCAGGGGCAAGAAATGGTGCCCTGAACCCCTCACAAGAAGAGAAAGCGTGGGACCCAGCATAATACTGCCGGCAATTTGCCACAGCAAGCACAACTTCCACTGAGTCCATAAGGATAATGCGAGTGTATCCTGAATAAAAAGTACAGAATTAAACATTGGTCACCAGTGGACTATTGTGATTTGAGAAACTAACATTTACAGTCATTGTCCAATGTATTGTTTTTACTTCATCCTATAAGTGTCTTTTTTGTTTGTAAAAGTGGATTTTTTTTAAAGGATCCTCTTGTGACATTGCACTCCATAATGTTTTATGGAAATATGCTTATGAGTGTGAATACGATGTAACTGGAATATACTTTATGCAAAAGATCTCTGTGACCGAACCCATCACAGTGACATAGTCAAACAGGACATGTGCACAGCTGATTGCTTTGAGACACGTAGTGATTTTAAGTGAGTTTTAAGTGTGGTAGCTGGAGAACGGACAAAGTCGTTACTGGTTTGTTATTTTCTGTTTGCTTATTTTGGGTAAGGAAAATAGGGACAGAAGAGTAAGCAAAACAAGTAAGTGTGAAGAAGCTAGAACTGCACAGGTAGCAGATTGCCCAAAAAGGCTGACACTGGCTACTGGGAAAGTCTGTGTTAACTAAGAAGTCCCTGAGCTAAGTGGATCTCAGTTTCAGTGAACTGCGGAGTGGTGTGACTCAGTCTCTGGATCTGTGCTGAAGCTGACTGAAGTGTCTAAATCAGCAAGACAGGAATGGAGGGGCGCCTGTTTTGGCAGGAGGGCTGTTCTCATTGGTATCCCAAGTCATTGAGTGATGGTCTCAAGGGAAGAGAAATGGAAATTGATGCACAATTTGCCCAGGAAAAGGCTGCCATGAAGGCAGAAACAGACAGACAAAGGGCTGCACACCAGCAAGCACTGGACTTAAAAGATGAAGAGATTGAAGCACAGAAAGCTGCCCAGGAGAAGAAGGAAGGAGAAGGGCAGTATGCTCAGGAGGAGAAGAAAAGAGAACTGGGTAGCAGATGCCCTGTCCAGAAAAGAGGAATTTTAGATGTACTGCCTCCACCATGGACTGTGTCATGGCAGTAAATTCAGGAGAAGGGTGTGATGTTGCACTCCATATGTTTTATGGAAATATGCTTATGAGTGTGAATATGATATAACTGGAATATGCTTTATACAAAAGGTCTCTGCGACCAAACCAGTCACAGTGGAGACTGAACCCATCACGTCTTTCATTACCAAATAGATTTCAAAATTGCAACATAAGACTATGATGAAAAGATTTGTAAGAACAACAAAGAATTCATTTTTATACATTGCAACGTGTTGTTGTTTTTTAAAAGCTATAAAAGGTTGAGTTAGAGAGCAGAAATATATCACTTTATCCTGATACAAATAAAATCTTGTTTCCCAGTTTTCTAGTGTTTTTTTTTAAATGATATATATTTCATTGGACTATAAATAAGCTTTTCCACACAAAATCAGATCACTGGGTGCATCATATCTGGTATTCTGCTTCTAACAGTGGTCGGAACTTGATGCTACAAAGATAAATGGGAATTTATTCCAGCGTGCACTTAGTCGTTCAGAACAATGTAGTATCGAGGTAAATATAGTAGTTTGCACAAGTTCCCAAAGTACTGCATTTTATTTATTTCAGCAAGTTTTTCCACATCCAGTTGCTTCATAAACTGGGAAGAAGATATTTGGAATTCTTGATCTTGACTCTTAATGCATTTTTTTTCTAGAAGTATTTTGTTATTTAGAAAATGTCTCACATCCTTTGATCTATCATGTCTGATATTTTAAAGTATAAATTGTTTTCTGTTTAGTAGCCTGGAAAACATTTAAAAGTTACGTCATTAAATTTGCTAGGGATGTCTTACACTAGTTACTTGACAGCATGTTGACAAGCTATATGTTTCATTAAGCAACAGGAGGCAAATCTAGCACCACAGTGAAAAAGCTATTTTGTGAAATGCAAATACAATAAACCTCTATCCAGCTACCATTCAGCCATTTGAAACTGTGAAGCTGCATTGTTGAGCTGTATTTTTGTATTTGTATTATGACAGTGTCTAGAGACCAAACAAGAATTGGGGCCCCATTGTGCAAGGTACTGTATAAATACAGAGTAGACTCCTGTCCCTGTTTTGAAGAACTTAGAGTCTAAGCGCTTATTTGGGAAAAATATGAGGTGCCGAGTGCCTTAAATTCTCCCTGGAATCACGAGGAGTAGAAAGTGATCACTGCTAGAACTGGTCAGAATTTGTAGACAAAATGGCTTTTTGTTGGGAAGTTAATTTCCAGTAAAAGTGGCGGGAGGGGAGATAAATAAATGAAAAAGTCAAAATTGACAAGAAATGTTCCAGAATTATTGAAATGAAAGGTTTAGATTGACCCAATCTGATTTTTTTTTCTAGATTTTCAAATCATGATTTACACTTTTCAACTCAGGGAGTCCTCGGACTTAAACAACACAATTCGTTTCTCAGAATTGTGTTGTAAGTCGAAACACTCGTAAGTCATAGGAATCAATGGTATGATGGGGGGATTGGTTCCTGAACTAAGGCTTGATACACCATTTTCACCACAATAACCCAGATTTTTGTACTAAATGAATTACTGATGATTAATGTTGCAACATCAATGTATTTACTGTACACTGTACTTGGTAAACAGCATTCAAATAAACATTGTGATACGGCATGGCGAGAGGGCAGCAGAAGAGTGTTAGAGGGAAGCCGTACTCCGTGTAGCAAGTTTGCTAGAAGTGGGTTGGAGCATCTGGAGTGAATTAAGGCACCTGAAGCCAATTAGAGCACCTGAAGCCAGTCACTTGATAAACCCCCCCTGCTTCAATCAGACAGGGAGCGAGTTGGAGCAGAGTGATTTGATGTTGGAGCGGAGAGCAGTTGGAAGGAGTTGAAGCAGAGTGGATTGGTGTTGGAGCAGAGAGCAGTTTGGAGGAAAGCAGAGGAGAGTTTGGAGAAGTGCTGCAGTGAAATAAGAAGACCCAGACCCTAAGTAAAGGACACCTGGCTTGTTCAGAGAGAGGGCAAAAGCCCCACACGCTGAAGGGCAGGAGAGGGAAGTAGCCCAGGGGAAGGAATAGCTAGTTCAAGTGGTTTACCGCTATCCTCAGGGCCCCTGGGCTGGGACCTGGAGTAGAGGGCGGGCCCAGGTCCCTCCCTTTCCACTCCCCCTTCTCAAGGATACTAGTAGGGCAGTTAATACCCTGTTCAGGGGCAAGAAAAGGCGCCCTGAACCCCCCCACAAGAAGAGAAAGTGTGGGACCCATCATAATAGTGCTGGCAATTTGCCACAACATATTAACTCGTATATGCTGCCCAGAGTGCCGGCAACACAGGCACAGAAAGCCAGGGAGAACAGCTCACGTGTTGAGCCTCAACCAATCACTGTTCAAGCTTTCAGACTGGCTGGGGCCAGGAACCAATCAAAAACAACCGACAACCCAATCCAGCAACAAGCTACCGTGCTACCTCAAAGCCAATCAGAAGCAACCCCTTTCAGCTTCATACCAGTATAATGCAACCAGGAAGTGATTTCAAGTGAACTTTATGCAAATCAAGCGTGTCATAAGGGCGAAACGAGTCTTATAGAGGCAAAACACGCAGTCAATTGAAAAGCATCGTAAGGGGCATCTGCCGTAAGTTGGGCATTGTAAGTCCGAAGATTCCCTGTATTTGTGATTTCCACTGGGGGTTTGTCCCAATTCCGTACAGGAAAAAAAAAATTAACGTCTCAAAAATTTGAATGGAAAAGAAAACTATTTCCTGCCCAGCTCTACTCACGGTACTGGGCCCGAAATCAGGACTTCAGTATCAATAACAGCATTCAGTTCTCCCCTTTTCACATGCACGTATGCTTGTTCTTCATTCAGCATCTAAGAATGTAAGGATGTTGTGCTAAAAAATGTGTTTCTTCATGTCTTTTGCTCCCTGTATTTATAAAGCTTTTACTTCTTCCATCTTGGTAATAGAAGTAACATGAACCTATTCACTCATTTCTGCAGCAAGTTAAAGCTAGTATAGCTTCTCTTGCCATGGCCAAACCCACTGGTGAGACTGGGAGCCTAAAATGCAAGCTGCCTCCCCACATCCAGCATCTTTTCAAATCTATCCTGTTATTGTTTTAATGTAGTCAATGAATATTTTTAAACATGCTAAAAATAATTGTCCTGGCAAATGCAATGGAAACTCTATTAATTTATCTTAAATTGATTCAAAGTAAAATTAAATATTCAATTCCTGCCAGAGCTGCATATCTGAAATGCAGTCCCGGGACAATGTGTTCTTTCTTTGTAATTTGTGAAATCCCTGGCTTGAAAGCTGTTCATAAAAAGGTTTTGTAGTGAAGCCTTTTCCTCAACATGCTCATTTTCCCCATTTCTAGACTTGCTTCTCTGTTTCTTCGTACTGTTATGCAGCTGCTGAAACCACTACCCACTGATTAAGTTGTTTGTTTGCTGGCTGAGGTTTTAGCTGAGTAACGTTTTCTTGACCTCACAGCAAAAGAGGCATTAGATCTCATAGATTGGCTGGAAAAGTAGAGACTGAACACATTAAGTATTGAAATCATGGTGTATTGAATATCTCAGAACTGTTGGATAGGAAACAAAACACTAGATCTTTATTAAATGCATAGCATATGATTGATGATAAAGTCTATGTATTGCATTTAATGTACTTTGTTTTGCATAGCATCTTTCATGTATGGTGCCACAAAATACTTCACGGAGTGAAGTAACACAATAACAGAGATCATTAAAAATAACTAAGGGGGAGAGAGAAATTGAGATGAGCTATATTTCAGCTAATAACTGGAATGAGATGGAGAGTCAGGAAGGCAGAGAGACTTTTCCAGCCAACAAAAGATGCAGAAGAAGTTTCTACATCAACAAGTGATCTCTGTAGAAGAGAGAGAGACCAGTTGTAGACAAGCAGAGGGAATGAGGAGAGCAAGAGAGAGCAAGTTATGTGAGGTAGGCTGGACTTGTCTGGATTCAAGTGCATAGAAGATTTTAAGAACAAGGAGAGCAATTTTGAACTGGATCCTGAAATCAATGACGAGCTGGTAGAGTTTGGATAGCAGAGGGGAAGCAGCGGTGCTTCTCTGTATGTGCAAGAAGCAGGCAGGTATTCCACATATACTGGACCTTGGGAATTGGCCATGTGCCACAGAAAATGGAGTTGCAGAAAAGAATCAAGGTGAAAGGAAGGAGCTTTTCTTAACTGAGTGGCTGGTGAGATGCTGTAGTTAAAAAACGTGTGCCTGTAACTCTGTCTGTTGCAGGAGATTGAAAAGGAAGATTCATTTGGCTATAACACAAACATTTATAATGTGTTCTCCATTTACACAAGTAGCTGGCACTGTCTCAAACCCCATTTCAGGAAACTCCTTGATGAGTGAGTCACTGAAATCTTAACTTAAAGGTAAGAATTACTGACTCATTTTCAGATGAACACTTGTCCAGTCTGACTCACCTGAGTATTGTATGGTGTGATCCAGATGTTGCAACAACATTCTTTGATGAATGAAAAAAATTGTTAGTTTATTGCTTTAACAATAAACAAAAATAATTCTTGTGTAGTAGGAAAGGTTTAATGTGAATTCACATGGAGTTTTAACTACCTCTGCTAAACACAATTTGAAAGGTTTTCATATTTAAAAATGTGTTTATTTACAAACATTAAAAGCCATTTATAATTTGCCACTAGAGGCCCTAATTTTAAGCTGCATCCACTCAATGTGGCGCAGGATGAGGAGTAGTACAATCCCTGAAGACTCCTTTAATTTACCCCTTGCTTCCCACAAGAACCTCAAAGGGCTATTCCAGAGACTAAGGAGAGCCAGAGTGCAGAGGTGACCAGGTTACTACCTCTATGAATCAACCCAAAGCAGAGCAGGAACCAGAATCTGACCTAAAATGCCATCCTCTCTCTGTTCCTGAATCTAAAAACTGGTGTCTGTACATCTGTATGGATATGTAACATGTCCAGCTAGAACTTGGTATGTAAGATAAAAAGGTTGCTAGTCTGTGTGAGTTGTGCAGCACTTCACAAAACTAAGTGAAAGTGCACGAAGTTTAGGTGTACACATAAAATCATGAGAGTAATGGTGTGAATAACTTCCATCGCATCATTCACCTGGAAACGACTACAATCCATGAAAAATAAGAAAAACAAAATACTCTAATTTTTAACATTACAGCAGAGCTATCTGTACCACTCTTATCAGAGTCTCTAGGAGATTAACTTTTACAGGGCTCAGGGGGCTAGATCCTAAGATCAAATCTGGTTGCCATTTTATTATATATACTCTAATGGGGAAAGAGATAAAAATCATACAATTTTTAATAGTTTATTTATGGTGTGGCCTAACTTCCTGGAAATGCATAAGTCACCTCTAAAGACAAACATCTCATTGGTTCAAATGGCACCAATTTAATACCTATCTATACATTAGATTGAGGGCCCTGGAGTCAGTGATTTTACTGATTCATACACAAACATCAGTGTGACAAATACTATGCTACCATAACATTTCATTCCTGGCTAGGGGGAAATCAGCAGTTAGGCTTAGAATCTCTGCTGAGTTTGCAAATTGGTAAGCGTTGTGGTGGAGGATTTTTTTCCCCTAGGATCTGGACTAAATACCAATTTATCTTACACAGACTGGTCCACAGCCACAAGATGGTAATAATTTTGTCACTACTGACCTGGATTCAAACCAGCCACCTACTGCTCTGGATTCAAAAGATGCAATAGAAAATCTCTAGCTCATTACTAAAGCTCTTTAATCAGAAGGTTCATTTCACACAATTTATTGTAGCTATTATATGGGAACTCATGTTTGTTCCCTTTAAATACACAGCACAGCTGCAACTGTAAGCCAGGTGATAGCTTTAAACTTGCTGTAGTCTGGGTGAAATCGATCATTTATCAGCTAGTCTTTTCCTAATACAGGTAAGCCCCTATAGATTAAGGGCCAGGTCCTCAGTGCATTAGGAAGCATTGCACAGCTTCAGACAATGGGGGGGCATATTCTCTCCTGTGTTTTGATCTGTTCAGAGCCCGAGAGAGGATGGGGACTGCTGGAAGCTGTGAATTAGTGGAGAGAGCTGTACTCTGTTTCTCCACATTTCTCGTACATCCCACACACTGAGGAACTGGCATAGGAGCTGATTCTGCCAGGTTCACATCATCTGAGAAATGATGGGGAAATTCTCAGATTGACAGCTGTGGCCAGATCCCAGCTCCTTGGGAAGATGTGCAAACATACACAGCTACCACTTTAACTTCTGGGGGGTGTTGTCATTATTTTTTAAATCACAGGAAAGGCCCATCACAAAATCCTGACCAGTATATATAAACTACATTTTTGGGTTACAACTTTAGCTGGTTTAAACTGACGCACCTCTGTTGAAGTCAGTGGACCACACTGATCTATACCAGCTGGGGATTTGGCCCTCATCTATAAAATGCTGATTTCTGTCATGCCATCATACATGAAAGCCATATTACATCATAACCTCAGTAGTGTGTTTTTCCCCATTTTTGTCACCCAGGTAAAGTTAAATGTTCTCCATTAAGGCTTTGATATTGTTTCAACCATTTGGAATACAATGGAGTTATGTTAGAGTTTTGTTATCTGATTACTACATGTTTTTTTAGTAACAAAATCATGAGTATCCATTTCATGGTGTTAACTGGAAGATTTAATTTACCTAGCAATCCACTACATAGATTTTTGGAACAGGACAAACCTTAATATTTAGAACTGTGGCAAGACTTCTGTAATCATTGTTCCAATTATCTTATAAAAATCATGTGAGACAGGGTATTTACTTTTTTGGCAAGATCTCCAGTATTGACTATGCTGAGCTAAACCTGCATCATGTAGTCTGGTTTCCAGTAAAATCCATTCAAATTAATGTGTTAAAGATAATAAGCAAAATATATTTGTTTTTCTGTGATATTGCTTCAGTCTTCTGACTATATGATACATAAATCAGTTTCCTAATGATCTTTAATCTCCCGTGTCAGTGGCTGTGAAAAAGAATTAAGCTTGTTGCCTGTATTGTCTGCAGGACAATCCTCTGTTAGCTAACATGAAAAAGGTCTTTTTCCTTAAAAATGCTAGGCAGCTACGACTGAAAACATGCTTTGGGTACAGTGTAAGAGTCATATTGTCAGATAAAGTTAAAATATATATTTCAAAGTGCCAAAGATGGGTAAACTATCTCACAAAGATTCTTTACAGTACGTCACTGACCTCAACCTTTAACCCATTACAGAAAGAGAGAGATGCAAGCGACTGATATCTTCCACAGGAACATATGATTAAGAGCAAAGAGGACATTTGACTCAGTGTCCACAACCTATCTTTGAAGGTCCCCTAAAAACTAGACACACAGGAAATTGCCTGGTTTCATTTCACCCTCTTTTGTGGGGAGGGAGCAGATAATGAAGAATTTCAAATGACTCACTAGGGTGACTATATCCTTTGGTTAGATCTGACTTGCCTGTGGCAGCTTTTACCACCTAGACCAAAGAGCTTTGTATACACATGGGATGTGTAGTGATGAGAGAATGCATCTTTGTAATAAGATTTAACATGAAATATAAAATCTAGAGCATGAGGTTACATTACTGCTGTAAAGAGAAATATTTTTTCCTCTACTTATTTCTGCTGGTCTAACATGTTGTAAGAATTCAGATTCTCAATATCCAAATCCTTGTGAATGTCCTTCCTCAAACATCCTACACTTAGAGAAGAATAGTCTGAATTCTTTATCATTGCTGTTTACATACCTTTCTTGCCAATAACCAGCACTGGAATCTCGCACCTTTACAACATTGATCAAAGCAATTTTTCCTACACATTATTGTCAAATAATTCACGAATCCTGTAGTTGCTGGACAGTGGTGATGTTCCACTGCTTCTGTGCCAGTGCTTGCTTTGACTTCAAGCATTAATGAATTGCACTTTGCTGTGTCTGCTCAGATCTTGAAGAAGTTGTTTTCCTCATCCGCTTAGAGTTTTTTAATACCACTAGGTTGACTGTAGAGTTGAAACTACTATGCTTTCACAAATGTACTGGTGCATAGACTCTTCATTCCTCAGCATTTTGGAATTGGGTCGGCTGAATTTGAGACCCCCCTCCTTGCACTTTTTTCCAGTCCAATCTACCTTAGAAGTACTGTGGTCTTCTGCTTAAAAATCCAGAACTGAGCTTTCACATAAGTGTGTGTTAGTTTCCTATCAAGATAATCAGAAATGCTGGTTTTATTAACCTAAAAATAGAAATATAAGGCTGAGATAATTTTTGTTTAAAACATCTATAGAGTTGACATTATTATCCTTAAGTCAGAAAATTCTACAAGCACGTGGTGTATTAATCTTGAGATGGCACATGCAAGTTCTGTATGCATATGAACGAGACAAATATTAGGATCAGTCTGGCTAAGTGCAGAGTAAATAACAGCCCAGATCATAGAAGTACAGTTATGTAATGACTTTGCAATTTAATAGGAACAGCTAAGAATCTTTATAGTCAGGACAAGCATTTCATATACATTAAGCACATATTTTACAGCATGTTATATTAGCACCATTGTCTGGTAGTGAAGAAAATGTGTATTGGAATAAGATGGTACAAAGGACTATTCTTTGCTGTCACCTCTTCATTGGTTTGAGTTGAACTGAACATGTGGGTGGGTGGGTGGATGGATGTATTCACACTGCAAAAAACAAACAAAAAATCCCCCAACCCACAGTAGCGAGTCTCAGAGCCTGGCTCAACTGACTGGAGCTTGAGTTACAGGGTCAAAAATAGCCATGTAGACATTCCCCGTTGGGCAGGAGACCAGGCTCTGAAACTCTTCCCCCTCTCCATGTTTCAGACCCCAGGCTCCAGCCCAAACTGGAATGTCTATGCTGCTATTCTTGGCCCTCTGAGCCTGAATCAGTTGATCCGGCCTCAGAGACTTGGTGCAACAGGGCTTTCGGTTTCAGTTTGGAATGTAGACGTACCCTGTGACACTTCCACCACACTGCCTTTTTTTAACAGACACTTTGGCATTTATATGCAGACTAATTTAGGATTAACATAAACCCATCTTCCTAATGTAATGTATTGTAATGTATTGCATTTTCTTAACATGATCAGTATTTTCATGTATGTGAGTGGTCCAAAATTTGGGTGAAAATTCATTTTAAAAATAGTTTTTGTAAAACTTGGGAAATTTAAGGTAAAAAAATGGTAAAATCTGAAAACAAAGGGGCCATCAATACAATGTATGCTGTTGGAAAAAATCCAGAAAATACATGAAGAGGGGAGATTGGATGGCTCAAGGAATTGCCAATCCTTTTGTCTTTCAGTTTCAGGTTCAATTCCACACAAGCTATTAATGATAAAAATTTACAATCTACTGCACTGTAGGGGCCTAAAGAAGTAAGTCTGGTGTTCTAACTGACAGGTGGACATGTGTCCATATCATGAAAAATTATCAAAATAATTGGCAAAGAGGCCAGGTGCTGAATGGGTCACGACGACTAAAATATCCTCCCACAACCACCGGAGTTCAGGGGTGGTAGGCTCATTTATTGTCTTTAAAGGTTGGTTAATTGTGGAGAAGAGTGGCAAGAAAATACCTTGAAGAATCCCAAAAATCATGTTGTTATATTTATTACTTTATTGCATTATTTACCTATCATAGAACTGGAAGGACCTTGAAAGGTCATCAAGTCCAGTCCCCTACCTACGCTAGTCAGACCAAGTACTGTCTCCTGACAGATTTTTTGCCCCAGCTCCCTAAATGCCCCCCTTGAGGATTGAACTCACAACCCTGTGTTTAGCAGGCCAATGCAATGCAATGCACTAATGCTAGAAGTCTAAATAATAAGATGGGTGAACTAGAGTGCCTCGTGTTAAAGGAGAATATTGACATAATAGGCATCACAGAAACATGGTGGAGTGAGGACAATCAATGGGACACAATCGTTCTGGGGTATAAAATATATTGGAAAGACAGAACAGGTTGTAGGGGTGGGGGAGTGGCACTATATGTGAAAGAAAATGTAGAATCAAATGAATTAAAAATCTTAAATGAATCCACCTGCTTCATAGAATCTCTATGGATAGTAATTCCATGCCCTAATAAGAATATAACAATAGGGATCTATTATCGACCACCTGATCAGGACAGTGATAGTGACGATGAAATGCTAAGGGAGATTAGAGAGGCTGTCAAAAGAACTCAGTAATAATGGGGGATTTCAATTATCCCCATATCGACTGGGTACATGTCACCTCAGGACGAAATGCAGAGACCAAATTCCTCGATACTGTAAATGACTGCTTCTTTGAGCAGCTGGTACAGGAAGCCACAAGGGGAGAGGCAACTCTTGATTTAGTCCTGAGTGGAGTGCAAGAGCTGGTCCAAGAGGTAATTATAACAGGACCGCTTGGGAATATTGATCACAATATAATAACATTTAACATTCCCGTGCTGGGAACAAAACCGCAGCAGCCCAACACTGTGGCATTTCATTTCAGGAAGGGGAACTATGCAAAAATGAGGGGGTTAGTTAAGTGGAAATTAGTAGGTAAAGTGACTAAAGTGAAATCCCTGCAAGCTGCATGGACACTTTTCAAAGACACCATAATAGAGGCCCAACTTAAATGTATACCCTAAATTAAAAAACAAAGTCAAAGAACTAAAAAAGAGCCATTGTAGCTTAAAAACCATGTAAAAGAAGCAGTGAGGGATAAAAAGACATCTTTTAAAAAGTGGAAGTCAAATCCTACTGAGGTAACTAGAGAGGAGCATAAACACTGCCAAATTAAGTGTAAAAATGTAATAAGAAGAGCCAAATGGAATTTGAAGAACAGCTAGCCAGAAACTCAAAAGGTAATAATAAAATGTTTTTTAAATACGTCAGAAGCAGGAAGCCTGCTAAACAAGCAGTGGGGCCCCTGGATGATAGAGATACAAAAGGAGCACTTAAAGATGATAAAGTCATTGCGGAGAAACTAAATGAATTCTTTGCTTTGGTCTTCACGGCTGAGGACGTTAGGGAGATTCCCAAACCTGAGCCGTCTTTTGTAGGTGACAAATCTGAGGAATTGTCACAGATTGAAGTGTCACTAGAGGAGGTTTTGGAACTAATTGATAAACTTAACTGTAACAAGTCACCAGGACCAGATGGCATTCACCCAAGAGTTCTGAAAGAACTCAAATGTGAAATTGTGGAACTATTAACTAGAGTTTGTAACCTGTCCTTTAAATCGGCTTCTGTACCCAATGACTAGAAGATAGCTAATATAATGTCAATATTTAAAAAGGGCTCTAGAGGTGATCCCGGCAACTACAGATTGGTAAGTCTAATGTCCGTACCAGGCAAATTAGTTGAAACAACAGTAAAGAATAAAATTGTCAAGCACATAGAAGAACATAAATTGTTGGGCAAAAGTCAGCATGGTTTCTGTAAAGGGAAATCATGTCTTACTAATCTATTAGAGTTCTTTGAAGGGGTCAACAAACATGTGGACAAGGGGGATCCAGTGGACGTAGTGTACTTAGATTTCCAGAAAGCCTTTGACAAGGTCCCTCATCAAAGGCTCTTACATAAATTAAGTTGCCATGGGATAAGAGGGAAGATCCTTTCATGGATTGAGAACTGGTTAAAAGACAGGGAACAAAGGGTAGGAATAAATGGTAAATTTTCAGAATGGAGAGGGGTAACTAGTGGTGTTTCCCACAGGTCAGTCCTAGGACCAATTCTATTCAACTTATTCATCAATGATTTGGAGGAAGGGGTAAACAGTGAGGTGGCAAAGTTTACAGATGATACTAAACTGCTCAAAATAGTTAAGACCCAAGCAGACTGTGAAGAACTTCAAAAAGATCTCACAAAACTAAATGATTGGGCAACAAAATGGCAAATGAAATTTAATGTGGATAAATGTAAATAAATGCACTTTGGAAAAAAAATAACCCCAACTATACGTACAATATGATGGGGGTTCATTTAGCTACAACTAATTAGGAAAAAGATCTTGGAGTCATCGTGGATAGTTCTCTGAAGATGTCCATACAGTGTGCAGCGGCAGTCAAAAAAGCAAACAGGATGTTAGGAATCATTAACAAAGGGATAGAAAATAAGACGAAGAATATCTTATTGCCCTTATAAAAGTCCATGGTGCGCCCACATCTTGAATATTGTGTACAAATGTGGTCTCCTCATCTCAAAAAGGATATACTGGCATTAGAAAAGGCTCAGAGAAGGGCAACTAAAATGATTAGGGGATTGGAAGGGTCCCATATGAGGAGAGATTAAAGAGGCTAGGACTTTTTAGCTTGGAAAAGAGGAGACTAAGGGGGGATATGATAGAGGTATATCAAATTATGAGTGGAGTGGAGAAAGTGAATAAGGAAAAGTTATTTACTTGTTCCCATAATAGAAGAACTAGGGGCCACCCATTGAAATTAGTGGGCAGCAGGTTTAAAACAAATAAAAGGAAGTTCTTCTTCACACAGCGCACAGTCAACCTATGGAACTCCTCGCCTGAGGAGGCTGTGAAGGCTAGGACTATAACAGGGTTTAAAAGAGAACTTGGAGGTTCTCTTAAATTCATGGAGGTTAAGTCCATTAATGGCTATTAGCCAGGCTGGGTAAGAAATGGCGTCCCTAGCCTCTGTTTGTCAGAATGGGGTGATGGATGGCAGGAGAGAGATCACTTGATCTTTATCTGTTAGGTTCACTCACTCTGGTAAACAGGATACTGGGCTAGATGGACCTTTGGTCTGACCCAGTATGGCCTTTCTTATGTTCTTATTATTTAATTTATTTTATATCTGATTGTGTCCATAATGTCGATTGCTGTAAAAACATAAATGAAGACTCAATACCTGCCCTGAAGAGATTAGAATGTGGAAGTAAACCAAATGGCAAAGCCTAATGAAAAGGGGACAAAATACAAGTGACGTCAAGGTAATGACTACTTGTGTCTTAATAGCTCATTTTATAAAAAAAAATTAGCTATATAGACTATCCCCAATTGTCCGTCAACCTTTCTACTTTTAATCAGATAATTTCTTAAAAGGTTGGAGTGGCGATGACGATATATGTTACAATGAAATGAAGCTTATGGGTTATAGCTAAGGAGGTTGATCCTTCACTAACAATAAAAATATATGCTAACTTAGCAAAAATATTAATAAAATAAATAGTCATCATTTAAAAATCTTTTCAGCATCATAAACCACAAATTAACAGTGAGCTCTTAATTTTAGCAAGAATATATTTATAGTGTTTTTCCATATGTTTATTTGAGTGTTATTTAAAGCAGATTCAGCAATACGGTATTTTTGCACCTCTTAAATACTTTAGTTGGCGCACCAGTCCTTCCAGAAACCTGTCTAGTTTAATTAGAGAGAAAATTAATTCCATATTGAGTACTTCTCCTGAAACAAACAATTTATTTACATCACTAATGTAAGCATTATGTATTTTAATGTAGATATTTTTAGCAGTATACAGTCTATATTTGGATTTTCAAGCAGATATAAAATGTTTGTTTACTAGTGAATTGGAAAACACTTCTGATCTGACCTTTACTTTCAAATGTCGAAGACAGATGAGATCTTCCCCGCAATTTCTCAAAAAATAAAGGCGTACTTGTGGTTCTTTCTGCAAGGGCTGTCAGTTATGAAACTGATACCAGTCATTACCTAGAAATCTGACATAGCAGATGGTCAGTGGCTTTTACAGGAAAACATCAGCTCTAGCTCAGTATTTCCTTCATCAGAATATAATGTTGTGATGGTAATGTTATCTCTTTCACAAGAGAAAGGAAGCATGCATCATATACTAGGTTCACTACTATGAATTTGTGATTCAAGCCATCAGCTCTTTCGGAGCTGCTTCAGGCTTTGAAGGTGAAAGGCACAGGTGTAGTGTACACATATCTTTGTAACATGCCAATACAAAATGAAATCCATAAATCATGTTCTTTTAGCAACAGTGTTCATGTGTAAAAAACCAACATCTACAGTTTTTTTGCAAACTCTCACTCTAATAAAGGATAAATGTATGCTGTGATGTAGTTCCTTTCATTGAGTTTAAGGCCAAAAGGGACCATTAGTTCACTAGCCTGACCTCCTGTACATCAGAAGCCACTACATTTCACCCAGTTACCCCTATACTGAGCCCAAAGACTTCAGTTAGACCAAAGCATTTCAGGAGACTAGACAGCATGCCACAGGCAAGGAATAGAAGCAGCCAAGCCACCAGCACTGGAGATCCCTGTAATAGCAGAGAATTGATTAGGTGAGATCTACACAGATGATCCATGTCCCAAGCTGTTGAGGAAGGCAATCCACCTTCCCTCCCACAGAAGGTCCTTGCCAGTCTGACGGGGGATGGAAATGCCTTCTTGACCCCATATCTACTGAGCAGTATGACCCTGAGCATACAAACAAAGGGCATCTAGATAGTGACGGCTACATTAGAAAAGGCTCAGGAAGTTAGCAGTCCTAGTGTGACGGTGCTGTTCCTGGTGTGACCCACTGAGAGTGTCAGATCAGGACAAATTGCTTCCAAAAGGGGCAATTACAGCCCAAAGCTGGGGTTTCTCTACCCTAAAGGCAAACCAAACCAGCCCAACAGAAAAGACTTTGGTTTCGCCCCACTGGCTAGCCACCAGCCACGCAAGCAATTCCCTTAGACACTCCAGCTTCCCAATATCACCACCAGCAGCCACCTGTCCAGGAGTAGGAGCCAGGCTGGAGGCTGGAGACTGGAGATTAAAGATGAAATGGGGATGGGATACCACCCTTTTATATCCTTCCCAGGTGCAGGAATGTTCTTTGTCCTTCGCTGTGGAAACTTACAGCAAAATGGAGTTTGAGTCAGTTGGGCAATTCCTGCCCCCCTTGCTAAGACACAGGATGTGTCTGCCTTCCGTTAATGGGTCCATTGGATAGCTGATAGTCCTTAATGGGCCATCAAGCATGGCGAGCAACACTTAACACCAAGGGCTCTGAAATGTCCCCAACAGCACAACACAATATTTGGAAAGACAGACAGTACAGAGTCAATATTCATAACTTCAACTACAAAAATGATACACACATTCAGATAGCATACTCATAATCAGCAGACCATAACCTGATCGTAGACACCTTATATGACCCCCTTTATCTAAGATTTGCTGCCCCTACAGGACCTTAGTTGCACCAATGATCTATATGATCCCAGATAATTTTAGTAACGTGACACCTAGGTTCTAATCACAGCTGCAGCTGATTTACTGTATAACTCGGGGTACATTATTTAGGCTAGATTTTTGAAAGGTGGCCCAAACTGAAATATGGTCGGGCCACTTTTCACAGGTTTCCTGGACCTACAACTCCCTTGCCTTCAATTGGTTTTTTGAGGCTGAGCACCTCTTGAACGCAGGCCAAAGCTGGGTCACAAAAACTAAGTCACCAAAAAACAGTGACTACTTGAAAACTTTACTTTTCTGGCCTCATCTTCCCCATCTACAGATAATATCTATTTATCCATGTTTTTAAAGGGCTATTGAGATCTTTAGATGAAAAGTGCAGTGGAATTTACATAGTATTATGTATTTTGGTGAGAAGGAGAAAGACCATAGGAAATAAATTGCCATTAACAGAGGAACATATGGATGGAAATAAAAACTACTGTCTGACCCAAAAAAAGGCTTTCTAAGGGAGATCTGGCAACAGTAGTGGAAGTAGATGCATAGGCTACAAACATCTGTGCTTCAGCAAATCTGAGAGTAAGGGCCACTCTGACCACACTCTGCCCTCATCATGGGCTTGATCCTCCTACATGCTGATTAGTCTGGCTCTGATCCAGAGAAGCACATAAGCACCTGCTTAACTTTAAGCATGTAGATAACGCAGTTGGCATTAATAGGACTATTCCCCAAAGTCAAGGCTTCCCTTCATTTTCTATCACCAAATCTCTACAAAGATGTCTCTGCTCTTATTGCTTTTCATTCTCCTCTTTGTTGTACCCAAGTAATACAACTGACTGCCCCGTTCCTATCCTCTGCCTGTTCTTGCCTCTGAGTCTTTCCATATACCCTAATTCCGATCCCTGATCCAATCTGCTATGCTCTTCCCTCCACCCCACCGCAACTCCTCCTTCAAGTGATATCTTTCCACGAGGTTCATTAACCCAATTGCTCCCCTCAAACATTTGAAATTTGTTGTTTGGATTTTTTAAAAATTAAAAATAAAAGTTAAACAAAATCCTGGAACACAGAGTTTTTGTACTGAACCATTTCCTCAACCTTCCCCAGCTCCTCTCCACCCCCAACTTAGTCTTGCTTCATAATCTTTTTACATTCTATTAGAATTGTAATAACTATAGAAATTAGAGACAGAAAATACCTGTTAGGTCAGTGACTCCTTGCCCATGGCAATTTACTACAATACATTATTCCTTACAATAAACCCAATCCTATTTCACAAACTAACATTGTACTAACTGAAACCCTCTTTTCACTGAAGTAATGCTATACATAGTATCAATTCATGCATGAAAAAAATATCAGGTGCTGATCTTATAGACTCTATATACACACACACACATACACCCCCCAGCCCCATAGTGATGATCTCTGGAGTGAGTAAAGATCGTAGAATCTGTCCTGTAATACGTGCTATATGAAGAGTGACTAATGTTCCCATGTCCTTCATTAGCAACTCAATTGTGTAAACATTTCCTGATTGCAATAGACCTGGATGTCTCTTTCAGTCAGACATGCACAATTGTGCAATTTGACCTCTTTGTTTGGCACTATTACATTACAGCTTGCTATAAATTACAGAGGAGATGCTTCGTTTTTAAAATTTATTTCTTTTATTCCAGAGGCTTCTAACTGTTGTTTTTGTATGGTATGAGGAAGATGCATTTGAAAAAAGAATGAAGGGAAGGGAGTGGCAAATAAGAAAAATAAGAAAAAGAATAGAAAATGAGCAGCAAATTGCACAAGAGGTTAAGATAAATAATAAGGCCTTTTCCAAGTACATTAGGAACAAGACAACTCATCCTTATTTAATGGTTTTTTAAACTATTTGTCTATTTCTAACCCTGTTAGTTTAGATGAATAATGCAATTGTTAAAGAAATAATGCTTAAATTCCACTCCCTTTTAAAACAGCTGAGCAGCAAAATGGAAAAAACAACAACTTTTATTAAAAGTGATGAAATTCAGCTATATGCAATCAAATGCTGCTCCTGTTTTTATCGGTAACAAAACTCCCATTGACTTCAATGGGAGCAGGATCAGGCCTTTGTAGACTGTTTTATCCTTTGTTCTCTGTCCCGACTGCAGTCTCAAAAATGAATTTTATGTTTGTTCCAAGGACTCCAAAGTGTGTTGTCACTCCGATCTCTTCCAGAAGTGAGTTCTGTAATCATGGGTCAGTTGCCAAGAAATATGTTTCCTGGAAAGTTAACAATTCCATTGTTGCAGTGGCATGTAGTTACTATGGGAGATTATGATCACAGGGAGTGAAGTGGTTCCTCAGGTAATTTGAGTCACTTTTATAGAGAACTTTGCAGATTGAGGACGGAAACCTTGCATATTTCATCGACTTTGCAAAACAAGACCCCATAGAAGTGAATCTCAGAGCATAGGTCAACTGACTCAGACTAGCGCTATGGGGCTAAAATCAAGCAAGGAGGTTGAGTCTCAGAACCTGGGTTCCAGCCCAAGTGCCAGGCGAATGTCTACACAGCTATTTTTAGCACCATAGTGTGAGCTCAAGTCAGCTGACCTAGGCTATGAGACTCACTGCTCTGCGGCGGGAGGCACTGAGGTGGGTGGGATGGGTTCAGTATAGAAATATCCTCAGTATTCAATGGGGATCCAGCCAGTGGAGACAGCAAAGCATCAAGGTAATATGTTCTAGGCAGCATACACTGTTCAGCAGATAACCTGCTGGGCTGTGAACCAGTTGACTCAATTTTAAGATACAGAGTTTGTTACAATAAAGTCTAGAGGTCACGAATATGAAGATTGTCATGGAAACTCTGGATTTGATCTCTTCTCTAAGCTTTCTCAAGAACGCCACCTTTGAGAGGATTCTGACTTCAACACATTCAGATGATAAAACATAAATTAAACCTATAGGTAAGATTTTCAAAATTACCAAAGTGACGGAGGAACCTAACTCCCATTTTCAGAAGTGACTAGACACTTAGGAACTCAGGTCCCCTTGGCTTACTGTAAGTCCCTAAATTGCTTTTGAAAATGGGACTTAAGCACTACATCATTAGAACACCAGTGTGGTTGCAAGCTATTTTACTGTCATAATAAGCAAGCCCTAATTAACAATATACCCACTTTTTGAAGGTGTGTGAGAATTTGAGCCATATTTCTTTATACGAAGTCAGGCTAGAATTCTGTTTATGGCCAAAAAGGGGAAAAACTTTAATCATGTTTGAAATATAAACTAACAAAGTTCTTGAGCTGAGCTGTATAAAGTAGAGAAAGATATATTGACTCCTGGGTGTCCCACCCACAAGTAACTTTAATTTATTATACAAGCCAAGATTTTCCCAAAATTTGTAATGCCACTGTACCATCTAGCTCTCCTTACAAGGTGCTAAATTACAGGTTTCTGAAGGCAAAAGGCCTAAAAATTAAGCTCTAGCATCTCACAGCTGATCAGTGTTGTTGTAATTTTCTGTATTTCTGAAGCAATGCTGATCTCCTGGGTAAGAGGGAAAGCTTTAAAAGGCAACCAATCTGAAGGAAACATGAGAAAAAACACATGATCAGATGGTGCCATGAACTGCAGAACAAAGATGACTCATGCCCCGCCATTCATGAAAAGTGCAATGTCTAAGAAAAGTACATCCTGTACAACTACACATTTTTACACAAAAGATGCTGACTCACTGGGAATATTAGGAGCACATAAACAGGAAGCTGAGATTGTGGCCACAGACAATCAGCAGCTGATATAAAGTGCTGAGTAAGCGTTAAAGTATTTCTGTTCTAGCAAATAGGAACTCTTCAACTAATCTAATGTCATTTCTTGGATTTGTCCTCTACGTAAAATTCCTTTATGTTTGTTTTCCCCCTGGAGTGTTGCAGAAGAGCTAGTTGGCACACTGACAAATAAGGACCTGAGCCTGCCAACTGCCAAGCACATAGTGGAAAGTACTGAGGCCCCTCGATGCCCATTGAACTCAGGGTTCCTCAGCATCTCCCAAACGGGTTTCAGTCGGCTCTAGGAGACAGTCCTCAATGCTCTTCCCTTAGGAATGGTTCAATTTTGCTCAGGTTTAAAAGAATGGAAATGGAGCCTGTTGAAACGCCCCATTGTTTCTGCATGTTGCATTGTTCTGTAATATCTCAAATTAGCCACAAGAGATGTGATGAAGGTGCCACTTGGAAAGCTAACGTGTAGCTTTTTTTAATAAAAAATGTGTTCTGAATGGGTTAAACAGACTTTGCAAACTACTGTGGACTGGACTTTCTTTGAAAAGTAGCTGAACAGCTGGAATCGCTGCTTTGTAATACCATATAGTCTCTAAACTGGGCACCAAGATTTCTGAATGTCAATGGCTGCAGAATAGTTCAGCTGCTTCACTGTTTTCAGAAAGAAAAAAAAAATGACACCAGCTGTGCGGCTTCTCAGGGTTGTGAGGCACCTTGCTACCACTTGCCCTTGCCATGAGGAAACATTATCTGTGCTTGCCTGGCACAGACATGGACTCTGTGGGCAATCAGTGGCTTAAACACCCATGGAGAAATAGGCCAGCCAAAGTTGCTGTTTTGGAGTCCCTGGGTCTGGCCACCAATCAACTGTTCAACACTGGCCTTGTGTCCCCATCAGCTCTTCAGCGGCTGCACCACTGATCAGCCATTGAACAGACTGCCTCACCGATCAGCTGTTGAGCCCCTCTGTCCCACCCATCAGCTGTTGGGTGGGGCTGTCCCACCACTCACTCCTCTTTGCCTCCTCCGCCCTCACTGCCCTTAAGGCAGGAGGGGGCAGAAAGGAGCCAGCGGAGGGCGGGAGGCATTCAGGGCAGGGAGTCTTGGTGGAAGGGGTGGAGTGGAGATGGAGAGAAGGTGGAGCTCCAGGGGATGGGTGGAGTCAGTGTTGGGTACCCACCAGCAAAACCAAAATTCAGCACCTGAGTTGCCTGGAGGCAGCTCTCCAACCCCATCAGCCATAGGCAACACAAGCAGTCAAGGCCTGCACCTAGCTTTCTGTCTCTCTCATACTCCAACCTTAAAGCCCTTCGTGTGTCCTCTGGAGTGTCCAGCGCCAGGCCCACTCACAGAATTTGCCGATCTACTGCTCCCAAAGAAGCAGTATACACCAGCTTACCATTTTCACCTCAGGATTGCCTCTCCATTTAACTCACATCACTTAGATATGGGTATAATGAAAACAAGTTAAGTTTATTTAACAAAGAGTAGTGATTAAAAACTATATTGGAAATAAATGATTACATGTAAAATAAAATCATAATGTGCATTCTAGAAGCTAGTCTTACTGAACTAGTTACCGTCATGTCTTATATATTAATCATCATCATTTTTCAGCCAGCCAAGCTGTGATCCATTTCTCATGAAACAAGCCACATGCTCAACTTACCTTCTCAGTGAAGGATCCCAGGTGTATCTTAGAAACTCCAATTATAGCCCCTGGATCCATTGTCTTTACTCATACACAAGATGATGCACCTCCAGTCCCCAAACCCCCAACGACTGTTTCTGTTTTTTCCTGCAGACCTTCTCTCATGTGAATTCACAATCTCGCTATTAGCCTCAGCCTCAGCAATGCAACTAGGTCCCCATTTTGATACATACACTGCACAATACACACCTGACGAGAGAGACAGAGGTAAGTACCTGCTTCCCCCTGCCAGAATAGAATCTGTCCAAGGCCTGTCAACTGCTGGTGACCTGGTTCTAATTTCAAGGTTTTAAGAACATAATTTCCTGTATAGATACATAACTTCTTAACTATTACCAACACATATCTTTTGCAGTGATGATCACCACTAAGCTAGTGGCTCTCGGTACATACCTTAGATGCCACCCTTTGGTGAATTAGTATGTGTAGACCAGACCCAGGGGTAAAATCTCATGCATCTCCTCTGTGCCCTCTGTCAGTTGGCATCAAGAGCTCACACCACCAAATCTCACCAAAGCAGCTACTGCTGTTACATTTAACATAGGGGACTAGTTGACATTTGTTTAGGTCAGTAATGCTATGCAAAAATGGTATGAGAATTAGCCAGTCATAGTCTGCAGCTTCAATATTCAGGAGAGGAAAAGGAAACAGAGTATTACTGGGAAGGTGATGGGCAGCCTGTTAACATGAGGTATAAGGAGAGGTGGTACCTGCCTGAAGGAAGTTGCAATATTGGTCAAATACAAACAAAACAGCTGAGCCACAATTCTTACTGGTATAATCGTGTTATCAGCTGAAGGCAATGCAGTAATCTTGCAGAGGTCATGTTGCAAGGCTTTGTGGTGAAAGCAACCCTAATTCTTTGTTGACCTGCACTATATACACTCCTCTACACCAGTATAAAGTGAACGAAAAGTGTGTGTAAAATGCTACCCCACCAGAATAATACATTTTATACCTGCTTTGCTTTGGTGTACATGGCTTCACAAGGTGCAGAGCAATGAAGACTGAGGGCCAGAATATTTTAAGAAGAGATTTGATGGACTAGCTGAAGAGTGGTACACAGGAAGAGGGAGATTGTTCCAAGAGAAAGATTCTGTACTTTAAAATAAATCATAGATGATGTTAAAAAATAGAGCATCAAAACATTTTCATTCAGTTTTTAAAGTGACCTGAGTTCTGGTGAAAGGTACTAGAGATTGACAACCCTGCAGCCTGACACGCTAACCACAGAGCAGGGCAGCATGAGCAATGACATTGGAAACTTCTGTATGGTGCCATGACAATGTGTTTCACCTTTTTGGGGGGCTTGGAAGCACCGCACATGGAGATGAGAGAGTTGTCCATTTTCCATGCACGTCATCTTTGGCTTCCCTTCTGACTATGGCAGCATGGGTGACCATTAGTGTCAAATGTGCCAGGCATTACAGTCTGCTAGGTGATGGCTTGAGACTGCCCACACATTTCACTCAGGGCTTGGTTACACTTACAGTTTTATAGCGGTTTTGGTTATACCTGTTCTTGTATACAGCTATAAGGATAGTGCTATAGCGTGTCCACACTGAGACCCGCCAGCGGTATAGCATGGCCACATTTGCGGCACTTGCAGTGACACAGGGAGTGGTGCATTATGGGCAGCTATCCCAGCATTTAGCTGGATGCAACGTGCTTTTCAAACGAGAAGGTGAGGGGGAACGTGTTGTGTGTATGCGGAAGGAGAGAGTTCGTCCTTCTGAGAGCCTGTCAGTAAGTGTCCTTTGACAGAGAAGACTAGCAGGCTTTGTATTTCACACAGGCTCCCTCCATAAACATTCGCATTGCTTATCTGCCGAGTTAAGAAAGAAACTCTGAAAAGGTACTTCTGCATTCCTCTGAGTTCAAAACAAAGGGAAGAGACGTTAATTGCCCTAAATGGCTCAGGGCTTCGCAGAGATCACTTGTAGCACTTGGAGTGTTAATGCCCGTTCACACTTGTGATAATACACAACAATGAATACGCTATAGCTGTTAATCCTCAGGGAGGATTACTAGGACAGGTATAAATGTGGATTTATAGAGCTCTACTTGCCTCGCCAATGTGGACGGGTGGGAGGTTATAGCGCTCCTGGAGGATTTATAGCACTATAAAGTGCCAGTGTAACCAACGCCTCAATCTACTAAGTAGCTGTCAAATGGTAATCAAATTTGCACGCTACCTATCTAGTCCAGATTCATACTAATAACTGCAGGCATATTTGAAGGCACTACTGTGAGTGAAATATATCGGCCTCATTTTACAAAAGGGCAAACTGCGACACAGAGGGCCAAATTTGCCCTGATATAACATCTTGGGATCCAGTGAGTTGCATCAGGGATGAATTTGTCCCAGAGAGTTTAAATAACATGTATAAGGTCTCTTGGTGAGCCAATAGAGAACCATCCCAGCGCTAAAACTCAGGAGTTCCCAGCTCCCACTCACATAGTAAAGTCACTATTCTGCTCCTCAAACAGAGTAAAGATTTAGAGGTACCATTGAAACATCATGACTACAAGTGCAAATGGTCCTTTTATTTTTGCTGCTGGATTTCAGAAGTGGGCTGGCACAGGGGATTCAATAAATTGGAAATTATTTAAAGACTTTAATGGAGCTGGCTGAATTATTCATTGTCAATAATTCATCTGACCAATGTGGGAATTTTTTGGCAAATAAATTATTCATAATTCTTTATATTATTATTATTATTCAGCTGTCTCCAGACTTGAACAAGGCTCATAATTTGGCTCTGCATATATTTTGCCTGTCAAAAGGAATACAAAAGATCTCTCTTCTTTTATTTCTGGTGCTTTAATTTATTTTTCTTCCTTGTTCAGTTTTTTATGATTTAGAAGAGGGTGTGGACAAAAATAACCAAGGCATCAAGAAAGAAAGAAAGAAAGAAAGAAAGAAAGAAAGAAAGAAAGAAAGTGCAAAAGCATGAGTGTTCCCTCTCCAGGCTTTAGGTCATGAATATTCACACTGCTTCAGGCATTAACAACTAAAACGGGGGAAATTTCCCTATGCAGTTCCTTATACTGTGTGATGTTTAATAAAACCACAGTTTCTCTTCATGCACTTTAGTACTGTATGTATATTCAACTCAATTCCTCCATCTCTGGCCATTTCATGATTGCCCTTAAGGGGAAAAAAGACCAGCATTTATTATGCTACCACCCAGAGATACTGAAATATCACAGGTCTTTTCTCTACTTAAAATAGAAACTAAACGCCGTGATTTTTTAGTGTTGGGAAATGTATGTTTATTTTAAGTGGTGGGCTGCTGCCAGTTCTATCTATTTCCCATACAGGAGGTGGTGTCTAATTTGGGCAAGATGGGGAAGGAGGTGTGAGATTTGGGTACAACAGCATACCTGTGGTTTAAATTCAGGCATGGTAAGCCAGTCATCTACAGCAGAACACTGGGGAAGCTTGTTTAATTACCCTGTGCCTCAAATAATAACTTGCCCATACAAATGAGTATAAGTGGGACCAAACTGTAAATAACATACAGTGTCATTGTCATTAATAAGTGCATATCAAAGAACAAGGTATTTTCAATTATTGATGGGTTATTCCAATCCACAGATCATTCTCTGTACATCTGTGCTCTCCTGAGACCACTTTCATTATGCTCTGATAGGTTGATTAATCCATTATCTGCACTCAGCCTTTATCAAGATTGAATGACATACCAATTTCTAAGCATTAGACAAATTGTCAAGGCAGGCTGTACCATTTAGACATAAATATGTTTTGTAGACACATTTGTATCTAAAATTCATGAGGACTTCATCTTCTAGAGAGGTTTTTCTAAGCAAATACAACCATAAGGGAACCTTTGAGCCATACCAATATGATTTGTTTGAGGCTATGTTTTGCAAAAATGGATTTTGGCCCATGTTAAATCTGAGCCCTTAGGAATCATTTTGCTATATATAAGGGGCACTTTGATGTACACATCCAAAGAAGAGGTAATTCCAGAAGAGCAGAGGCATAGCAATAAATGAGTCTATGTCAGCTCTGCTTTGTAAGATATACTGGGCCAAATTTGCCCTATCCTGAAACCCAGAAGGAGGTAATGCTACCCCCCAGATAGCCTAACCAGGGATTGGCAACCTTCAGCACACAGCCCATCAGGATAATTCGCTGGTGGGCAGTGAGACATTTAGTTTATGTTGACCGTCCACTGGCATGGCCTCCCGCAGCTCCCAGTGGCCACGTTTGCCATTTGGCCAATAGGAGATGCAGGAAGCGGAGGCTAGCATATCCCTGCAGCCTGCTCCATTTCCCGCAGCTCCTGCTGGCTGGGAATGGCTAATCACAACCATTGGAAGCTGGTGGGGGCCTTGCCCGCCAAAGTAAACAGAATGTCTCATGGCTCAAAAGTAGATTACCCTGATGGGCCATATGTTAAAGGTTGCCAATCCCTGGTCTACACCATAAATTAAAGCTGCCCTCCTCTTCTGGAACCTCCTCAAGTGCAGTTGCCCCAATGGTTCAGGTGATTTACAAACCATACCTATTTGTGCTGCTTTGTGTGTAGATCTAAACTCAAAGAATTCAGCCTACAAGAGAAAAGGATAACACAAGCCAATGGTTGGAAGTTCAAGGGAATCTAGACAAATTCAGACTGGAAATAAGGTGTACATTTTTAATGGTGAGAGTAATTAACCATTGAAACAACTTACTAAGGGTTGTGGTGGATTCTCCATTGCTGACAATTTTTAAATCAAGATTGGATGTTTTTCTAAATGACCTGCTCTGGGAATTATTCTGGGAAGTTCTCTGGCCTGTGTTATACAGGAGGTCAGACTAGATGATCACAACAGTTCTTTCTGGCCTTAAGATCTATGAATCTATACATTTACATTACTAAATTCTGAACTGTTAAGCTAGTACTAAGAGTGATGGAAACTTGTACCATAATTTTTTAAAACTGAGCTCTAATATTAGCAGTAAAATTGCAGTGGAAGTAAGACTCAGATAGAAGAATTGTAATTAAAATACAATTGCAGACTACACATGGGGAGAAATGCTTCTCTCCACAAGTATTTTTCCAATTGCTATGTTAAGCGAAATGATGGCAGTTTTTTTTTTAAGCTCAGTGTGGTTTCCAGTTCTTCATCTGTTTGGCTGTGCTGTGCACTTCTGGCGTCAGACTGCCGCAGATACAAGGAACAGCACAGCACTGAAACCATACACAGGCAGCCAGTGTAGGATTGATCAATCAGCAAGGAGGATTGGGCACTTGTCTTGTACTGTTGCTTAGAAAGCAGTGATTTATTGCCCCATCTCATATACATAAATGAGGTCTGTAGTCAAAGTGGATCTTCTAATTGAATTACCTAGCTAACCAGATGTAGGTAAATTTAAAAGGCCAGACCATATAAAGAAGACAGAATTCTGGAAGCAAATCTGGCTGACATATTGCACATTAACCCACAGGTCTTCCCTATCATTGTTACATCTTTATGAGCTTAGCGTCTGTTAAATTTTCCTTGTGGAGAAGACATACCCTAAACAGTTATTGCCATTTAAAGTATTAGGCAGTTGGGGTACATCTATACTATCCACTGGATTGGCAGGTAGTGCTCGATGTATCGGGGATCGATTTATCATGTCTCATCTAGGGGGAGAAACCACGCCCCCTTGCTACAATTTCATTTATGAAACCCAAGGGTTTTTGTAAATAAAATTTTTCCATAACCATTTCAACTATACTTTGTAAAAGAAAAGAAAAAAGAATCTGGCTTCAGCTTCCAGCTTTTGGTTAGAATATATGTTCTTTGACTTCAATCTGCTTGTTCCAGATTGTTCTGGGTAATGACCTGTCTTCATCATTATTTGCCATATGTGCCACCCTCTAACTCTAATGATGAAAATAAAGAGCATAAAAATAAAGTTCATAAATGAAAAAAATTGTGTCAAATTGTTGGTCATTTGACCGTTAAATATTAATTAACATTCAAAATACTGAGCAGTTAAAAATTGATTTTTCCACACACCAAAAGTGACAAATGGATACTCCTAGGTTTATAATTATTATAAAGTACAGTAAATGCAGCCCTGAAGTGGAAAGAATTAATCATGACCTATGAAGAATCACATGTCTAAAACTGGACACTCCATAGTTTTTCAGAATCAGAGAGTTCATGTAATTTGCAAACTTTTCCAGAAACATAAAAAGTGAAATGCTTCTTTCTTCTTTTTTCATTTCCTTTATAGAGCTGTGGGTTTGGCTGACTGTCATTTGTAAGAAATGGCATGCCACCTATTGAAAAGCAGCACTATGGATCTCAGATGCCAGCTATAAGGAAAGTCCATTATGATTTCCTCATTAGTTGTTTTGATTCTTATTGTTGTTTACATTGTCCGGCTATGCCAGCAGATGTACAAGAGGCACTGGATATGGTTTTAATTAGGCTGCAACTTTTTTCTTAAATATCTGGAGGTATCCAGGAGATAAAATTGTACAGTGCAAGAAATTCCATAATCCTTTCCATATACTTGAGGGCTGCCATCAGCACTCCCCCTACCCATCCTGATCCCATCCAACCTGCTGCTGGGAACCTGCCACCCACTGCAGGGTATAAGGATTAGGGAGGAGCTAACAAATAGCAGGGAGGACTGCTCTCCATTGTAGAAGTCAGAAGAGCACCAAACCCTTTTCTCTGTTTTTTTAAAGAGTATTTCCTTTAAATCCTTTACCAATCCAGCCTGTCTGATTCGGGTCCATTCCCCGTGGAGTACCTGCACTAGGCATCCACCACAAGCTCACAAAATGAGCTGAGACATAGCCTGACCCCTCTCTGACCCCACTAGGCCCTTGCTCCTGTGGAGAAGATGATATATTTCTTATTGATTGTTTTGTTTCTTATTGTCCTCATTTTCCTATGTTTGTCTTGCTTATAGTGTGTAGGGCCTGTGATTTATCTGGCAAGGCATCAAGCTTTTTAAAAGTTTCAGACTCGTACTGGATCATTTCTAAGATATCTGGAACAAAGTTTCTGGGCAGAGGAAGTTTGGCAAGTATATCAAACACATTCTGCAAATATTGATCTGCGGGCAAAGATGTATGTGCTGATCAAAGCATCGGGGAGAGACAGCTCACAACTTTTGAAAAACACTGGCTAGAACCTGAGAAGTATTTACTTTGTAGTGCTGAATTTGAAAAGACCAGTTCTTTTATGATAAAACTGACTATATTAAGCCAAACAATTTAAATTAATATAATGCAGTGGAGTCTCATGTAAACTAGAGATGTCAATTAATTGCAGTTAATTCACGTGATTAACGCAAAACAATTAAACGTGATTAAAAATGGATTGGGATGAATTGCACTTATAACAATAGAATACCAGTTGAAATTAATTACATATTTTTGGATGTTTTCCTACAGTTTCAGTATTGATTTCAATTACAACACAGATTACAAAGTGCACTGTTTTCACTTTATATTATGTTTTATTACAGATATATGTATTGTAAAAATGATAAACCAATGAAATAGTATTTTTCGATTCACCTCATACAAGTACTGAAGTGCAATCTCTGTATCGTGGAAGTGTAACTTACAAATGCAGATTTTTTTTGGTTACAGAACTGCACTCAAAATCAAAACAGTGTAAAACTTTAGAGCCTACAAGTTCACTAAGTACTACTTCTTATTCTGCCAATTGCTAAGACAAACAAGTTGGTTTGTCTTAGCAATTGATGGGATATACTGCTACCTTCTTCTTAATTACAATGTCACCTGAAAGTGAGAACAGGCATTTGCATGGCACTTTTGTAGCCGGTGTTGCAAGGTATTTACATGCCAGACATGCTAAACATTCGTATGCCCCTTTATTTTTAGCCCACCATTCCAGAGGACATGCTTCCATGCTGATGATACTTGATAAAAAAATAATGCATCAACTAAATTTGTGACTGTACTCCTTGGGGGGAGAATTGTATATTTTCTGCCCTGTTTCACCTGCATTCTGTGAATATTTCATGTTATAGCAGTCTCAGATGAAAATCCAGCACATGTGTGTTTTAAGAACACTTTCAGATTTGACAAAACGCGAAGAAGGTACTGACGTGAGATTTCTAAAAATTGCTATAGCACTCAACCCAAGTTTAAGAATATGAAGTGCCATTCAAAATCTGAGGGATGAGGTATGGAACATGCTTTTAGAAGATTTAAAGGGCACACTCTGATGTGGAAACTACAGAATCCAAATCACCAAAAAAGAAAATCAACCTTCTGCTGGTGGCATCTGACTCACATGATGAAAATGAACATGCATCAGTCCGCACCGCTTTGGATTATTATTGAGCAGAACTCGTCATTAGGTTGAACGCATGTCCTCTGGAACGGTGGCTGAAGCATGAAGGGACATATGAAACTTTAACGCATCTGGCATGTAAATATTTTGCAATGCCAGCTACAACAGTGTCATGTGAATGCCTCTTCTCACTTTCAAGTGATATTATAAACAAGAAGCAGGCAGTATTATCTCCCGCAAATTGTAAGCTTGTTTGTCTGGGTGATTGGCTGATCAAGAAGTAGGACTGAGTGGACTTGTAGGCTTTAAAGTTTGACATTGTTTTATTTTTTAATGCAGTTTTTGTACATAATTCTATATTTCTAAGTTCAACTTTCCTGATAAAGAGACTGCACTACAATACTTATATGAGTTGAATTGAAAAATACTTTGTTTTTACAGTGCAAATATTTGTAATAAAAATAAATATAAAGTGAGCACTGTACACTTTGTATTCTGTGGTGTAATTGAAATTAATATATTTGAAACTGTAGTAAATATCCAAATAAAAAAATTAAAAGAAATGGTATTCTATTGTTGTTCAATAGCACAATCACAATTAATTTTTTTAATCGTGCACTTAATCGTGATTATTTTTTTAACTGCTTGATAGCCCTAATATAAACCAATTAAGGACAGAAAATTAGATTAAAGTCTCTAACTCGGTCCTTAAACTAGTCTTTAAAACAACCACAGCCACTACCTGCTTTGTATGACTTTAGTGCTTATGAAAAGCGCCAAACTGACAGCCCTGGAGACTGAAGTCTTACACCCACGTTCTCAAAGAACAGCTATAGTAATGGACTGTGGCAGTGAAGCTTCTGAATCCTCAACCAAAATAGCTCAGGCCTGAGGTGGAGGGACCACTTTGTAGTCTGCTGTCTATATCCATGCAGTCATCAGCCTCTCTGTGGAGTCTAAAGGAGACAATGATGTAGGTGGATTTTATAATATGAATGCTTGTATTTTGGGAATTAGAGTGAGACCACAAAATGCATTACATATAGGAAACCACACAAGTATCAACTTTCACTTACTGTCACTGCCAACATGGGCAAGGCTTTATTACCAGGCCCCTAAATCATCCAATTCCTTAATTCCTACTGTTGTATCTTGATTTGTAAGATAAATGACTAGCTGACAAATCTGGCAATACCCAGTCAAAACGCAGTGGAGTAAAGATGACATTTCCACTCATACTTTTCTTGCTTTGGTGTGTTTATAGCTGAGCCCTACGGCTATTTGAGCACAGCTTGTTTAATTTAATTTTCTTTTTGAAAGAAGCGAAGAGTCCCATTGGTATACAAGGTGGTCTGAGGCTCCTTTGAGCCCAACATCATGTCACTGGACCAATTGAGATGCAGCTGCATTTTAGGTATGATTGTTGATACAGAAGCACAGTATACAGCATATAATAGCTGCAAAAGAAGTTAGACACTAAATTGTGGATGTAATAATAGTATCACATTTTAAAGCTATGACACCAATACTTATAGACAGATTGTACTTTATAGGCACTGGCTTTTTTAAGGGTGATTTTTATTTGCTTGCAAGTGTCTGTTGTTTCTGCACTTGTACTCATGGGAGTCTTTCCATTGACTCAGGCACTGTTTTTTGCTCAGGCCCTGTTTCTTGTCAAGACCTTGTATGGTTTAATAGAAGGGAAAATGATAGGGTTCTATAGAAATTGTTGTAAAACCGATAGAACTGAAAGAGAGTTCTCTCCTTTTTTTTGAAGGCCTCACAATACTATATTGAAGGAATGCAATTTTTTGCTAAATTCTATAACATATTTACAACAAAGATATAGAAAAGTCATTGTGTTTCCTGTTAAAATGTGCAGGATTTTTCTTGGGGAGATCTTGTCAGCTTGCATAGCAATTAGGAGAATGTAAATGTTCATAAAAACATCTTTAGGGTTCTGATTCTGTTTCACCTACACTTATTTTTCTCAATTTACTTCATTGGAGTTGCTCCTGATGATGCTTAGTAATTATAGGTATAGAGAAAAAGAAGGTATAGAGAAAAAAATAAAACAGCAGATCATAGGCAGTGTGTTATGTATAAAAGTGGAGAGAATAATGTTTGCACAGTTATATCTCAAGTATTGTATGGTTTGCTACCAGAACGGGAGACATCCCTTCGTAGGGCACAAGCTCGAGGCAAGAGTTAGTCAGTGGTTGTGAATAACATTGAAACTCGTGTCATAAATCATAGCAGACTTCAGATTAGGTCTGAAGAATTAGACTTCAGGGTAATTTTCTCATAAATCTTATTGGATCAGAGCAACAATGTTTTCGTTAGAGAACAGACAAAACTGTGGAGGGAGGGCAGAGGAAGACAAGTGTTGGAAATCTATAGAAAAAACAGCAGAAAGGAAGGAAGCAGCAGCTAAAATAAGCAGATGAGTGAATAGGGAGGAAATAATCTGAAGCAGGGAAACAGATAATGCCTGGAAAGAAAACAGGAGGAATGTTCTTAAGACATAAACATCAGGAAAAAAGGCAAACCCCAGAAAGCAATAAAAAAATGGTAACTGAAGAGAAATTTTGAAGGTATTAGTAAGCAAAAAGAAGCACACATGAAATGTGCAGGTAGTGCTTGAAACATTTTTTCTAGAAATCCAAATCAGTCAAATTGTTATGTATATGTCTCACATCTCTCCATGTTATCATCATACACAAACATTTATATTATTTTACTAGCAGAATCTGCATACATGTTAATTTCTTTTATTACTTTATATCCCTTATGTATTTTTGCTGATTCTCTTTGGTTTTTGTCTAGGCTATGAACCAGTTCTTGCCTCAGATATACACTCATTAAACTCAGCAAGAGTTATTGTGATCCAAGGACCTCTTGATGCCAACAGGCATATGGCATAGAGTTACTTAGGGGTACAGAGATCTCCTGGGTTCACCAAACTGAAAGCATGTGTCAGACTGGTCATCATAATCACTGTGAGATGTATGCACAGTAAATATGTGAGGAGTTATGCTGAAAATTCTTCTCTAGGCCTTGTAGTTAAAGGCAAGTTACTCAAAGGTAGTGGGTCTTGTGACAAACTTCTCCAGAGAGGAGGTGAGAGACACTTATCTCCCTGGTGGACCATGGTATATTGTGTCTTTTACAATAGAAGTTTATTAGCATACTGATTCGAATGGTAATGTGGAAACTTCAGAAGGAAATTAATAGGAAGAAGTAAACTGTGGGAGGGGAAGCCTGTTTTCAGGTGAAGACCAACGGTCGAATCTGGTATATCTAGGGTGCAGATGGGACTCCTAAGTATCCTTCAATCTGTGAGGACAAGTCGCCAGTGGGCTTGATCTGTAAAAAACCTGACAATTCTGGGAGAAGGACTTGAGGTAAGATTCCTCTGTAACTAGAATAAATTCAACAGTAAGAGGCTATGTCCTGAAGAGGATGTGGGGTGCTTCTCACACCTTGCAAACAAATGTGTGCTAGTAGATGGGTCTGGCTTATTTCCTCATTTGATGATTAGAATCTGCCCTCTTTCCCACAAAAGCTGCTATCATTAGCAAGTGCTAGTGAGCAGAAGTAGAGCATATTCTGGCCTCTCAGAGGAGCAGCAAAGATCCTGACCAGCAAGATCCCCGTGGCAGAAGATGCACAGGCTGTGTCACTGGTGTACTAGCCAGGTTATGACTTAGCCTGAAATTTGGGATATGGTACAGAACTGCTTCCTTCTATAATAAATTAGGTGGGGAGGGGACGCAGGTGATGTGAGTTGCAATGAAGAGACTGCTGAAAAATTCATTGATATTTCTCCCTGTGTTCCCAATGGTGAATAGGGGACAGATGTCCAAAGCTAACATAGATTTCTCAGGGGGGAAATAAGAGATGGTGAATGAAACAAAGCTCATGTCAGAAGTGATTAAAATTTTAAGGCCAGACAGCAACAATTTATGTGTATGATGCATGTGAAAAAGTGATGTTTTATTTGGATAAACTTTAACATTCTTTGGGAACAGGAGAGCTACTTGTGAATCAGAGAGAATCTAAGGTAACACCCATAATTTAGACGTGATATAAGGGAAGATCTAGAAATCAATACATAGGTGCAACCACTTCAGTGGAGCTCTGTTGACTTACATCACCTGAAGATCTGGTCTGTGGTATTGAAGGAGAAAACTTTCAACAAATTGAACTGGGACTTAATTGCTCTATTATACATTGTGCTAAACATACACCCCTAGTTATTAACTATCTGGAGAAAAGGAAGACTGGGACCCAACTATGTTAAACATAGATGCCCACATTTCCTAAGATAAAAGATTAATTCAACAGAATTTACCTGAAACTGCATGAACAGAAAAGTGCTAATTCCAATAACTTTGTCCTCAACTAAGCACAACCTCATTGGCTGATAACGCACTGAGGCGATGACACCTTTGCTAACCATAATTAAACTTTTCACAAGTGACAATTACACTGTACCTGTCTGTCCCATTGCATGTGAGCAGGTTTGGGGCTGTGCATTTCCAAGAGAGTCCATTTTCTGAAAGAGCAAAATTGCCCCACTTCTTCCCATGCTTCGCCTAGCCCACTTCATGATTAGGGCCAGTATTTTCTGGAAGTTGCTGCATTATATTTTTTCATTTCTGCCCCACCCCCCAGATGTGTGCCCAGAGACACCTCACTCATCTCCATGGCACAGGCTGGGGGCTGGCTGCTGTTGAGCCTCGCTGACAACTTCTCCCCTCCTTAAAGAGGCCTGGACTGAGCAAAACTGCTGCAGCACATCCCCTGGGGAGGCAGGGCACTTGGCAGTGGGGCACTGAGCTCCCTTGCCGTGCTACAGAGCAGACAGTGCTCACACCTGCTCTTGGCAGCATCCCAGGCATCTCTCCCCAACTCAGGTCCCCGGCACACAGCTGGTTCCGGCCTCCCTCTTCTCAGGACACAGCTGGCACTAGAATCTCAGTGCCCAGCGTCTGTCGCCCTCTTTCCCCTCCCCGCCAATAGCTGGCTTTAGCCCTTAGTATTTCAATACAATATTTCTGTATTATATAATGCATATCAGAATTTTCTGAAATAAAGAGTGTTCTGAACGAAGCTCAGATGTTAACTCTGGCTTTCAAAATAATACAAAGTGCCCTCAGGTCCTCACATATTATGATAAAAGGGTGAATACATTTTCATTTTTTAGAATCTGGAAATTGAACCATAACAGGAGACAGTAAAACTATCAGAAACAGGTGAGTTTCAATATTTATCCAAAATACCTGTAAATATAGGAAGAAGTCTAATGGGTTTTGTGTGGGTGTTCGTGAAAAACATATGACCAGATTCTGGATGGGAATCTTGTACGCTGAGAGAACAGGAAATGCAAAATTTCATCTTAGGTTCAGCCACTTGTGTCAGACGGGATATTTCCTGTTTGTAAGGTTTCACAAAAGAAACAGGATTGAGAGTTATCCTCATTATCTGCAAACCATGACAATGAAAACAATATCTATACATTGAGCTCATTCCACTATGTTGCCATGTGACACACTGTGCGCTTTTGTGCTGACTCGGTCACACGATAGCATCCATCAGCACATTAGTTGCATTCCTCTGTATACTTTTGTCTTTATTGCAGTTTAGTTGTTGTTGCCAGCACCTATCATGAAAAGAAAGTCATTGAGGCAATTGTTACACATATAAAAATCGCAATTAAGACTGAATTTCCTTTCCCCCTCACCAGCTTCACTACTTCTGCTCCACCCTAAACACACACATGGATATTCCTGGGTGTTGTAGGAGCCTGAGATCACATTAACTGCTGTCTAACCCAGAGTAATTCCTGGGCTGTGCAAATGTTGCAGCTGCTCATGGCACCCCCAGGATCAGTTGCATGACTGAAGAGCTTATGGAGGCAGCAGGCACCCACTCACCAGGGTCTACAACTGCAACAGTAGATGCTGCTTCCTCCTCTAGTCACCTTCTCCAGCCTCGCAGGAAAATGGCCCAGGAGACAGCTCCTGCTGCCCTGCACAAAGACAGCCTGAGCAGCTGGTTCACCAGGCCCAGGCACAGAAGAAACAGGGAGGTTCTGTGGTTAAGCAGGGGAGAGTGAGCTTCTGCTGGGCAAGGAGTGCATAGAGCAGAAGCTGGCATGGGTGCAGGAACTCTCTCTGGAGAACGGAAATTGGGTACATGAGGAAGTAGAACTGTGTGGTGGTGGGCATATAAGCCCATGTGGGTCCAGTGGCCTGAGGTGTGCAGGAAGAAGGCAATATGGTGTATACGTGGAAAGTGATGGAGACTGCATGAGGGCTAAGGTGTGTGAGAGAAGTGTGTACTGGGGAGATGAGAGTTTTGAGGAGGAAGCACTTCAAATCCTGGCTCTGCCTTCTTTGAAAGCGTTAACCCTCATTATTTTTTGCACTTCCTCCCAAAATCAATAGGACTATCAATTGTGTAAAAGGAGGTTACCACATTCAAAGTGACATCTTGACCCAAAGGTGAGGAAGCCCTGTGGCCTCCTGATTAATCCCAAATGCTCCCCCATTATTGGACTCTATACATACCTTGAAAAGGATAGGTTTAGATATGTGACTTGGCCAGGGGGCAGAGTCACTGGAGGTACAGACCACTGCATAGCACAGCAGCAGTAAGAAAGGGGGATGCATGTGAGGAAGAAAACCTGTTGCATCTCAGCCTGATCACTAGGCAGTGCCAATGGGTAGCATCCCCCTTCATATGTTCCTCAGAAATGTGGTCAGGGAAATGGAGGCTTGATTTGTCTTGTAGTGAGAGAGTTAAAATAAAACAGATTTCATTAGATCACTTGAATTACTTGGTGGGTGTGATATGGCGTTAGAATCTTCTGTTCTGCCCTTCAGGTATCTGGATTCTGGTGGTCATAGTGGGGAATTCCATTTCCAAGTGTTTTGAAGCAGACCCAATGTCTTGAGCATTGGGTGAAAAACAAAAAACTACTACTTGAGTGCATCAGAGATCCCATATAATCTCATTTATAGCTATTTTTAATCTTTCCTGCTTATTTTCATACTCAGGAGCTTATTAAAACATAGATTCACAGAAATGGAAGAGACCTTAAGAAGTCATCAAGTCCAGTCCCCTGCTCTGTGGCAGTATCAAGTAAACCCAGATGATCCACATGTGTTTGTCCAATTAGTTTTTAAAAGCTTCCAGTGATGGGGACTTCTCAACCTCCCTTTGAAGCCTATTCCAGAGCTTAACTACTCTTAAAGTTAGAACATTTTTCCTAATATCTAACCTAAATCTCCCTTGCTGCAGATTAAGCCCATTACTTCTTGTCCTATCTTTAGATGGTCACCATCCTCTTTATAACAACCCTTAACATATTGGATGGCTGTTATAGGTCCTCCCTTTGGCTTCTTTTCTCAAGACTAAGCATGCCCAGGTTTTTCAACCTTTCCTCATAGGTCAGGTTTCTAAACCTTTTATCATTTTTGTTGCTCTCTTCTGGACTTTTTTCAATTTGTCCACATCCTTCCTAATTTGTGGTGTCCAGAATAGGACACACTTTTTCAGCTAGGGCCTCACCAGTGCTGAGTAGAGATGGACAACTAGCTCACGTGTCTTACATACAGCACTCCTGTTAATACACCCTGGAATTGTATTAGCTTTTTTTTTTAATTAAATTTGTTTTGGCAGCTGCATCACATTAATTACTCATATTCAGTTTCTGGCCCACTATGGCCCCCAGATCCTTTTCAGCAGTACTTCCACCTACACAGTTATTCACCATTTTACAGCTGTGCATTTGATTTTACCTCATGTAAAGTTCTTTGCACTGGTCTTTATTGAATTTTATCTTGTTGAATTCAGACCAATTCTCCAATTTGTCAAGGTCATTTTGAATATCGAACCTGTCTTCCCAAGTGCTTGCAACCCCTCCCAGCTTGGTGTCATCTGCAATTTTTATCAGTATATTGTCCATTATTCATGTCATTAATGAAAATATTGATTAGTACCAGACCTAGGACTGACCCCTCCAGGACCCCACTATCTATGCCTTCCCACTTTGACATCAAAGAATTGATAACTACTCTTTGAGTACTGTCTTTCAATCAGTTTTGCACCCACTTTATAGTAACTTCATCTAGACCACATTTCCCTAGCTTATGAGACTGGTACACGGGACTATGTCAAAAGTCTTACTAAACTCAAAGTATATCATGTCAACTGCTTCTCTCATGTCCACTAGGTCAGTAATCCTATTAAAGAAGGAAATTAAGTTGGTTTGGCATGATTTGTATTTGAAAAATCCATGCTGACTATTCCTTATAACTCTATTATCCTCCAGGTATTTACAAATCAATTGTTTAATAATTTGCTCCATTCTCTTTCCAGGTATTGAAATGGTCTATAATTCCTTGGTTCTTCCTTTTTCTTTCATTGTTCCTGTTTTTAAAGATAGGTACAATATTTGCCCTTCTCCAGTCTTCTGGCACCTCTCCCATCCTCCAGGAGTCCTCAAAGATAACTGCTAATAGCTCCAAGATTGCTTCAGCTAGATCCTTAAGTACTCTTGGATTAATGTCATCAGGCCCTGCTGACTTGAATGCTTCTAACTTATCTAAATATTCTTTAACCTGTTCTTTCCCTTTTTTGGCTTGCATTCCTTCCACTTGGTTGTCAATATTGTGTTCAGTATCTGATCATCAATAACCTTTTTAGAGAAGACTGAGGCCAAATAGTCTTCTATAAATAGTTATTAGTTCTCCTTCCCCACTAAGTAGAGGACCTACACTTTCCTTCATCTTTCTCTTGCTCCTAATGTATTTAAAGAACCTCTTCATATTGCCTTTTATGTCCCTTGCCAGGTATAACTTATTTTGTGCCTTCACCTTTCGGATTTTGTCCCTACATATTTGTGCTGTTCTTTTGTACTCTTCCTTATCAATTTGACCATGTTTCCACTTTTTGTAGGATTCCTTTCTGATTTTCAGGTCATTAAAGAACCCCCAATGGAGCCATTTTGCCCTCTTACTTTTCTTCCTTTGAATCAGAATAGTTTGCAGTTGTGCCAGCTTTCCTGAACTCCTTTTTCCCTTAGATTGTCTTCCCATGGGACTTTATCTAAAAGTTCTCTGAGTTTGTTAAAGTCTCCTTTTTTGGAGTCCATTATCCTTGTTCTGCTGCTCTTACTCTTTCCTTTCCTTAGAATCAGGAAATCTATCAAATTGCCTCTTGCCTTCAGATTCATTACCAATTCCTCTCTGTTTGTCAGAATCAAGTCTAAAATGGTTGTTTCCTGGGTTACTGCCTCCACTTTCTGGAAAAAAAAGTTGCCTCTGATATATTCCAAGAATGTAATGGAGATATGGTGATTTAAAAGAGAAATAGCAAGTGTGTGTGAACTGGATTTTTGTGCTCTTTTGAAGAGAACTCTGGGGTAGCCACTTAAACAAACCTGAAGTTAAGAAGCTTCCTACTTCAGGCATTGACCACAAAGCTCCCAGGCCAAATTCTGATCTCCCTTACAACAATATACATCCACAGTAATACCAATGGCTTTGGTGAAGTTAGTCAAGATTTACACTGTTGTCACTGAGAGTTGAACTTGGCCCTGAGCCTTTTGCTCAGTCCAAAAATGTGACAATAGAGAAAGAGTAACCTTTAAGCATGAGGTTCCCAGAGGAATTTTGAGTCACATGAGATGGAATCTTGATCTCACTCTCTTAAAAAAAAATTCCCCAAACCCTCAGTGACATTTTATATAAACTCAGGGATATATAAAAGACAGAGGGAAGGAAACAAAATACTGTCTGCTTGACCATCAGAAACAGAAATTAAAGCAGAGACAAAGAAATCTCACTCAGACATGGAATACATGCTTGGTATGTGACATGATTATAAGAGTGATGATGCCCTTTGTGGCCACTTATTTATTACCTGCTTCATAGAAATGTTGGGATGATTAAAGAGTTAATGTTCATCACATCTGAAGATGTAAATAATAACAACACAACAATGCTAAATATCACTATTACCATCATTTGTAAGAATTCTAAAAGGTCTTTAATTACCCTTTGCCCTCTCCGTAAGGATCAAACACACAGGGCTAGATTGCAGCATGAAGCTGCAGGGGACTGGACTAGAAGACCTCTTGAGGTCCCTTCCAGGCCTATGATTCTAGGATTCTATAAAACACCAGTATCCAAGATGATTGTGCTGGGCTCTTAAGAATGGGACATCAGTATAAGGGCAGCACTACACATGGAGTTATCCCTGATTAATTCCATGTGTGGATACTCTTATTTTGAAATAACAGTGCTTTGTTCCTAGTTTAGTTTAACCCCAGGAATTTGGAGGAAGAGTGTCAATGCATGGAGATAATCAGAGATAGTTACTTAGTGAAAGGAGAATGAGCCCCTTAAGTTTAAGGGGCATTAGCTTCCTCTCAATTTACTACTTGGGCACAGCACCACCAACAGATATGGATGAAAATGCTGCAGCAGCAATTGGCAAGCAAACACAAAGATTCATCATCCAAAGCAGTAAAAAATAGACACAGGCAGGGTCTCTTGCTGAAACAAAAGCCTTGGCATGATTACTTTCACATACAGGAGTGTGGCAGCCTTCCCCAAATCGCTATGCATGAAGAGAAAAATTGGAAACGGCTGTAGCAACAAAGGCCATATATGGAATCCATTTCTCAGGAAAACTGCCAACAAAAAGGGAAGTGTAATAATCCACAGCTGAGCATTTGCATATTACAAGTGCCAAAAGTACAGTATTTAAAGGACAATGAAAGAAAATTATTTTCATTAGAAGAACAAAGTAGCAACAAGGATGTTGACCATGGAATTAAAACTCTATTGTAAGTCATGACAAAGGAAGAAACAGGACGGTAGCAACTAATGAAAGCTAGTGCTAGTGTTTTTTTAAATAGCTTGAAGCTGCATAGTCCAGAAGAATTTGGGATCCTCCCATTATTGACATTAGTCAAAATTATCTGATTAAAATAGAGTTGTGATGAACAAGTGTTTCTCAAAAGTCTGTACTCCTATAAATTCACTGCATTACAAAATCTAAATGATGGACTGCCATAGTCCAAGGGAAACAAGCAGCCCAGCTGAATCAATCAGCTGCGGTGTGACATTGCAACCCACTAGTTTTTGTTACTTTGTTGTGTAAATTCTTACAAGTTCTACCCTAGATGTAATGTTTACTGTAATTAACTGGGTACTTGACATGCCAATGGACATACCTTACAACGATAACATCAACTGATGTGTCACATCAACAAAGGAACACTTCGTATAATAAGAAAGAGCAGAATCAAAAATATTACTCTTAGCATTTCAAGAAACGATTTGCTTTTTCTATTGAGAATGCTGAATGGCCGCATAACATTTGCCTTTAAAATCCCCTAATATCTGACTCAAAGTTCAGCGTATCTCTTCCAACATATGTACACCAGAGATAAGAGGGTTATTTGCATTTCCTTTACACCCATTAAGTAATTTGGCTTTTATAAAAAAAGAAAGAAAAGTGAGAGGTGAGCAAGGAATTTCGAGCACCTCTTGTTCCCCTTTCTGATGTCATTTTATCAGGTGTAGAGACCCAAAGTGGTTGCAAACCTTTGTAAAGAGGCTTTATTGTGCTAAACTGCAGAGAAAGAATTAGTCAGTGAGGAGAGATATGTGAGAAACAAGGTCCTGGAGGTACAGTAATAGCTTTTATTGGCCCAGCTTCTGTTGGTGAGACAAGCTTACACAGAGCTCTTCTTCAGGGGTATGTGATGGCAGCCAGTCAGCCGTGCAGTGCAGACATTGTAATGTAATAACAGAAGGGGTGATAATATCACTTACAACTGTCTTGAATAGGGAATACTTTCACTGATACAGATATTCCACAACTGCAAAAATACTTGCATATTATGTTGAAAGCATCAGGCCATTAGTAGACTTGGTTGAATTATTATTCATTCTGAATGATTTACCTTGTGAGGTTGCCCAGTTTCTGGCAAACACAGGCTAGAGACATCATTCCTGCCTATCCTGGCTAATAGTCATTGATGGACCTATCTTCCATGAATCTATCTAGTTCTCTTTTGAACTCCGTTATAATATTGGCGTTCACAACACCCTCTGCCACAGAGTTCCAGAAGTTGACAGTGTATTGCTTGAAAAAATACTTTCTTGTGTTTGTTTTAAACCTGCTGTCTATTAATTTTATTTAGTGGCCTGTGTTCTTATATTATGAGGTGTAAATAACACTTCCTTATTTACTTTTGTATATGTATAGTTAGGATTATGTTTTTCAATGCGCATTACTTTGCATTTATCAACATTGAATTTCATTTGCCATTTTGTTGCCCAGTCACCTAGTTCTGTGAGATTGTTTTGTAGCTCTTCACAGTCTGTCTGGGACTTAACTATTTTGAGTAGTTTTGTATCATCTGCAAATTTTGCCACCTCACTGTTTACCCCTTTTTCCAAATCATTTATGAATATGTTAAATGTTTAATTGACTCCTACTGTTCCACATGAGAACCAAATTTTGGAATAAAGCAATGACTCTACTAGCTCCCAAGGCTATGGTCCTCCAGCAGAAGCCCAAGGAAACCTGTAGAAACTAACAAATACCAACACAGATCAATAGAAGGATTCCAAAGAGTCTACACTAATGTCTACTAGGCAAGATAAGAGTAAGTGAAGTCCATTAATAAATAAATAATCAATGCTCCCTATCTGGGGGATGATTTTTCCAGCCTGACTATCTTTGTTCCAGGCAGCTGAAAACAGATATTTAGTCACAGTTACAGTTGTTCTGGAGGAAAAAAGTATTTTTTGTTACTGCTAGTCTCTTAATTAATCACTTATGATCTACACAGAATTCTCCTTAATATTCTTCTTCCGGATAGCTGAGGTAAGTATTCAAAGAGGGAGTTAAGTTCTGTATTTTTAAGTAAGACCAAGCATGTTTTTTAATAAACAAACTTATATTTGTAATAATACTCTATGTCTGTGACTTTTTTTTATTTTACTCGTGGTGAAAGAACTCAGCATTACTTTTGAACCAAGCTGTGTTTTCTACTGCTGCTTTATATGAAATAAACCTTCAAGAGGCAGCTCTTCCATGACTTTTTCTCTTTAACTGAAATGTCCATTTTTTTATTCTCCTAGGATATTCTCAGCATTTTTGACCAGAGTCTCATCAACACATGCATTCCCTTTTATTATGTGACTTTATTTGGTGGAAATGCTTCAAGCAGAATACTGAGTTTGCATAATGTTAATTGACAGCCACATTTGATGACACAGCAGATCCTTTAAAGCAATTATTTCACTCTGAATGTATTTAATTATTTTTACAATTCCCATTTGCAATTCCCATTTAATTATGAATATGTTTCTGAAACAGTGGCATATATCCTGTGCTTTTGGTAACAGTGGATGAAAAAAAAATCTTATTCCTAAATACCACCTCAAGAGAGGTTCACACTAATTATAACCAGAATATATTTAAAATGTAACAAAGAAGCTTATCCTAGATAGAGTAATGGATACCATCCAGTGTTCCTTGAAAGCTTCCATTTTTTTGATACAATGAAGTATTTGAAACTTCACTCAATTAACAGAGCTGTTTGTACTACAGCATTTGGAAGAGATGTTCCCTGACTATTTATTAGACGTGTATTGAAATATCTGGCTGCTCGTCAACTGGCAACAGCAGCGAGACACTCCACACAATTACTTTGCACCTGCAGCTGAATAGCTTGATTTCTTATCGTGTCCTGGAACCTTATGCAATGTGACAAGACACAAGATTAAAAAGTATATCTTTAAGTGCAAACTGCAGCTATGTCTGACAGGTTTTTGTGAGCTAAGCTGGCGTGTGTCTACCAACGAGTTGTCTGATATTTTTCATATAGGCTATAATTAGAATTATTTTACTCCTTCAAGATCAGCAGTAGCCTCACGCTTGTTATTTCATTATTTCATTCATTGTTATTTTCATTCATTCATCTGGCACAACTGGCAGTTTCTGCAAGTGAGAAACATGGGGCTGGAACAGCAGTGTTGTTGTAAGTCAGGTCTGAAGCCTGCAGAACAGTCTCAGTTCCTGCCAATCTGGAGGCAAGGAACTGATAATCAAACAAGGGACTCCCGCCTGGCACAGCAAGGCACTTGTGATATTAGCAATGGAGTCAGTTACAGTGATACCATCTGTGGGTCAGAATTGGTTGGTTATGAAAAGGCAGTTGACGCCATTTCACCAATGTTAATTTTAGAAAAGTGATTAACACAATTTTTTCATTTTAGAAACCAAATATATTTACCACACAAAGCATCTGCTCCTAGAACTCTCAGCTAAAGGGGCAGATTTTTCCCCTCATCAAATGTCTTTCAGGATATTAAGTTAGCATCCTCTCTCAAGTCCTCTGAGTCTATCACATAGAATTTTTCTTCATACAAATGTTTATCCCTGTTCTGTAAGTGACCTTTGAATAAATAAAGAGTGAATTAAATTACTGGAGAGGATCTAACAGAGAAATTCCTATTTAATGATTCATTCTATAACACCACATAGTGAACAACTCATTCCTAGGACCAGAGAAGGCTAAATGATCTAACCCTCCTGACTCTGAACAATCAAGCTGGGAGAAGGTTACTTGGAACGTGGAGGGGAAAGAAGGAAGAGCTTGAATAAAATCCTGTGCTGTTCCATGCAGCTGCTGCCCCCCAGACCTCTTAATTGGAAGTTTGAGATCTATCTACATGCAGATCTGGCAGTATCTCCCATAGGTCATCCTCTAAAGGCCATTTCACAGCAGTCTAATCAAATCAGGGCCAGTGATGAGGTCTCCCTGCATGGTCACTTTGTTTGCCTACTCCAGACACACCACCCCTTCAGGAGTTCCATTGGACTGAGGGCTTTGGCAGGCACTTTACACCTGGGTGAATTATTTCACCATATATAAAAGATCCACTGGGAATGTATACCCCAAGTCTGTGTCCAATCATTTATTTCATAACCAACAAGGAATTCACCCACTTTAGAAGTCCAAATCCTCCAAGTCTCAACTAAGCAAAAGGTGCTGCACTAGCCTTGAGAACCTTTCTAGGCTAATGTCTCCTTTTTGGAATCTCTGGGGAGGAAAGAAGGAGCCCATTACACAAACATATCCATTAGCTATTTGTGCTGTGTGGCCCTTAATTAATCTCAAGGAAACCAAATACAACTGAAATGAGCTACCATCATCAGTCATTACCAATTAACTTTTCTGCTGATGCTGCAGGCCACTCATGCTGATAAATGAAGGACCCCAATCACATTACTACAGCATGATCTGTAAATAACGGAAACCTCTTTAAATCCATTACACAGAAAGATGACAGTACTTGTTAGACATTTGGGGCTCAGAACAGATTCATTTCTGGTGTAACTCCACTGTAGTCAACCCTGATTACTAAAGAGCCACACGTGGATAATATGGATCAGGTGATTTCCCTACAAAGAACACCTGCGGGGAAATGAGCAGGACAATCAGAGACTGATTGGAGTGAGCAGCCAGCTGGGACTGAGAGGATTCCAGAACCCACAGGGCCTGCCAAAGGGCCTGTGTAGGATGCTCTGTGAGTAAGGAGAGAAACTTTTGCTTTGTGTGGACTTCCATTGGGGACTTAGAGTGTTATCTGGAGTCTCGAAAAGAGCCTGTGTGGTGTTTGAGGAGCTAAAATAAACTGTGGCAAAGGGCTGCTTGCCCCCCTGCACTGAAGCCCCCAGTGGGTACTGGGAAGTGGCAACTCATTCGCATCTTTGTGTCCATTTATATGGAGGGAGGGATACTGAACACAATTTACACAAAAATAACGTAGAAGCAATATTTCATCATTATCCATAGCCCTTCTATTGCACCTTACATCTTCAGTGTCTGGGTACATCCTTTCTGACACTGAAAGCTTTGCACCAGACTTTAAATAAAATACCAGTTAAAATGGTTGAGTGTGAAACACTGCTTAAATTATTAACAAACTTAGGTACACACAACATGACGGACAGAAGCCTGGAAAACAGAATTATCTGATAAATCTGAGAGTCTACTAGTTCCCCAGAGTTTTAATTCTAGTTCTGACATCAACATGCTGATGTTAGGCAACTTATTTAATATATCTGCCTCAGTTTCCACCATATAAATGGGGCATGGGAGGACAACGTAAAAATGAAAATAATACCACAGTGGTTTGTAAAAATAAGTGAATTTTTATAACTAACTCACACTAGAGACTACTTTTCTGCTAGGTACTATTATCAAATATATTGGTCACTCAGTGGGTGGACTAGCACCACCTCCCCAATTATCTACCCTGCTCACTCTGGACTAAACTCTGAAATTAACATTTTTAAATATCAGAAGAGTCCCATAAACAAGCCAGTTTAATTCCAGCCTTTCTAATCCACCACATGTTCCAAATAAAAATTCCTATGCAGGTGCCAATAATTTAAAAACGCTGACAAATCATTTTCAAGTTTTCTGGAAAAGAATTGTTGTTCTAGAGGCTTATTATATTGGAAACAGTAAAACAGAACCTAGTGTACATGCATAAGCGGTCGACTAAATGGGAACTTAAGACCAAAGAATCATAGACTTTAGAGATGGATCATGGTAATTATTTATCTTCTCATGTAAACAACCACCTGTCAATGCAGAAAATTTCCTTGCTGTGTAGTCAGTCTAGCTTTAACATTCAAAGAGATACTTCTCCTAACTCTAAGCAGAAGATGGATTGCATGCACAACCAGTGTGAACGAAATAAAGAGCAACCTTTCACTTTTATGTGAAATTTCATACATCAGTCCCAGCTCAGACTCAGTAAAATGTGATTTCCTCTGCTGTTTTTTCATCTCTCCTATCTCCTTTGTTCAATAAGTTTGCTCCCTGATGAGCTGACATCAGAGTTCATATGCTACTATGTGGAGGTCAAGTTAGCTGCTTCATTTGATCTTCACATCAAACAACTGTAGTTATAGAAAGAGTCTCTGGAGCAGTTGCTATTAAACAATCCATTACAACTAAAAGAAAAACATCCACATGTGAGACACAAAACCACCTTTTTAATAACATGCTAAATGTTTCCATTTATAGAGTAACTCACAATCATAGCAGGTAACCCTATTGAAAACATTCTTCTGAGCTCCCTTTAGCTATATGGATAATCCAACACTAGCAGTAAGGCCATGTTTTATATTTTGTAACAATTAAAAAGGTTTGGGCTGAACTTTTCAGCCCTAATCTAATAATATAGCCTTGACATTGTACAGCTGCGGACCCTGTAGGATGTAGAACGATAGTTTTAATAGTCTATAGGCATTGCTGCACTCAGCAATCTATAAAATTGATGACATTTTGGTTTACTGCATGAATTATTGTTGGCCCTTCATTTGGGGCTTTTATCACATATTTTATCCTGTATTTGGGCAAGGTTTGAACTGGACAGTTACAAGCATTCATGCATACTCTGTTCTATGCATGAAAGGTGAGTACTCTACTTGAAAAAAATGTTTATGCAATTTTCTTTCTAATTCCTGTACTTGAAGCTATGAGTTAATATTAACTAGTGTTGTATGAATTGAATTAGGACACAGTGAATTTTCTGTATAGGTTCTATCTATATTTCCTAGAACTACAATCCATTTACCATAGTGACAGTTATAGCAAAATTGTCTATTACTATTGTACTTTATCTTGTTAACTCACAGTAAAATAGTGGGTCAAACAAGTATAATAGGCATAAAGCATAATAAGTAAGTATGTGGAGTGTGATGAGATTTGCTGAGGAACTACCAAGGACCACAAACTAATTTCCTCAGAGGGGATCTGTGTAGCGTAAACCTTGTATGCCTTATATAGCACACACAGGCAAACAGTACAATACAGGAATCAAATTCAGTCAATACAGCCTTGGTTTTTACTTTTCTAACAATTCAGATAACTTTCAATGGCTGATTTCCGAATTCAGGAGAGTTGGCAATTTCTCAGAGATAGTACTAAAGGTTCAACAGCAAACTATCCTCATGCAACAGAAAGAGAGGAAGATCAATATGGCTTCATCAGGAACTCCTTTAATGACCTGGAAATCAAAAAGAAATCCTACTAAAAGTGGAAACATGAACAAATGGCTAAGAATGAGTCCAAAAGAATAGCACAAGCATGTAAGGACAAAATTGGGAAGACTAAGGTACAAAATAAGTTATACCTAGCAAAAAAGCACAAAATGCAAAGAGATTCTATGAATACATTGAGAACAAGAGAAAGATGAAAGGAAGTGTAGGTCCTCTGTGTAGTGGGGAAGGAGAGCTCATAACAGATGACATCCGAGGCTGAGGTGTCTAATACCTATTTTGCTTCTATCTTCATTTGAAAAGGTAAATTATGACCAGATATTTAACATGATTAATATTAACAGAAAGTGGGAAAGGGAAAAGCTAAAGTAGGAAAGATCAAGTTAAAGAATATTCAGATATATTTGCTACATTCAAATAGAGTAATTTCTATTTAAAAAAAAATGCTTTCCCCACTTTTCTAGTGAAAGAAGGTAGAGCAGGAGTGGGAAGGAAGGAAAGAAGGTAGACACTTGTCCAAAACTTCAAAATATTTCCAATGCACTTAAATGTTGAAAGTTATTTTTAAAGAAAGAAATACTTTGCCAAATGATTTTTAATGAAAACCTTCACATCTGATGAAACCCTACTTTTCATCAAAACACTTTCAATCAACTCTAGTGAATAACTCATAACTTTCATTAAAGTCTGCTTTGCTTTTTCTAATCAGCAAAAGAGATAAAAACAGATTCCATCTACTTACTGGACAGGCAAAGAGAAAATAATACAGTCATGACACAAAATACAAATGCAGACTAGAAACACGACTACCAGAACAACAGAATAAAATGTAATGTAGTTATTGACATTTTTAAAAGCTTCCTGCTTTTAATATGTGTTCTAAGTAATCTTCCATAAACTGGGTAGAGGTTCACTTATCAGTGGTGGCTGCAACTCTCCCTTTTCTTTCAGCAACACACCCCCAAATGCATGTTTTGGCAAGATTTAGAATTTTGGCACCCATGTTCCCTTCTTCCTGCCTTTGTTATGCTTAATACTAAATTGATGTTGGGCTGTTTCCAGGGGTGACAAGCTGTGGTGTATAATAGACTGGTGTTACTCTAAGAATTTGGCTTAAAAGCCAGATAATAGGGAAGTGATGATAAGCACCTGTTCAATAATGGCAAGACACGACACCTGAGCTCCATAACACTGTTGCTTTTTCTAAGAAGGGCAAAGAATTAAACATGCAGGCTTTAATTCAGCAGTCCATCCCTATTCAGCAAATACTTCATGTCTGGTGCATGCTTAAGTGTTTTGCTGAATAGGGATGAACTTCAGCATATATTTAAATGCTTTGCTGAAATAGGGACTACATTTGTCAAAAATATTCTCATGCACTTTTTTCTTGTGCTTCTATGATCATCATACTGTGGACTGAGTGTTCTGTATGATGAATTATTCATTAAAGGAAATGAATGGTTTGCAGGAAACCAATAAGGGAAATATGTATCATCTGTAAGTTATGCATGATGCTTCCCCTTGAATTAAACAGCTTAATGTCTATTTGAATGGAATCTCCCCTGGAAATTTGTGAAAAGCAAAAAGGGTACCAAATGGTGCATCTTAAATGTGAAACACACACACCTAGACAGTAAGGGCAAATATTTATTTTTGTTTCTTGGAGCCTGATGCTGCAATGCTTAACACTTGACTTCAGTGGTCATTTCACTTGACCAAAAACTGTAAATTCAAGCCCTACAGATTTGTCCAGGGTGTGATAGCAGCCGTGGCAAATTTAAATCTTTGGGGAGCAGAGATAATAATTAAATGGGCTCCCCTCCACCCACTGTTTTCCATATAGGACACTTCTGACAACTAGACCACCCTCCACAACCATTTCACAGTGTTGTCTTTTTCATCTTGTCACTTTTAAGTAACTGGCCTATACTTCTTCGTAAACAGGGATGTTTATTTGATAATTGAAGCCCAAGCTAGAGCATCCATATTTGAAGTTGTGTTCTTAGAAGCCATTTAAGGAAAAGATCACAAATCTGAAAGCCTGAAATGTATTTGATTTGAAATCAAGTTTTCTGTAAGGCTCACATATTGCTTTGATAGACATAACAGTTCTCATAAATTAAAACTAATCCAGCTATTTGTTCCACTCATTCCTATGAAGTTGGATTAAAATGTAAAGAGCTGTTAGTGAAAAGAGGCATAGTCAAGAATGCCATGGCACTAAATATCAGAGAAAATCTTAGAGCACAGATTTCCTCCCTCCCCTCCCATAACAGGCAGCCTTCTATTAGAGGCATAAAATTTATACAGTGAAGTACAATAAATCAAATGACATTCCACAAGTTTCTCTTTTTATACCATATGTTTTATTAATGCTCCAAAATAAACAACAGCTGTAAAGTTCATCCAGGAGCAAGGAGCAAACTAAACATTACCAGCATAAGTTTACTGTAACTTGTTATCCAATACTCTGTCCTTGCAGAATCTTTTTCAGAAAGTGTAAGATTTTTGCAGTGGTATTTTTATATTAATTTCACAGGGCACTGAATTTAAATTCCAGTGAAATGTGGTGGCAAATGCCAAGTATTTTTGTTCTGTGCAGCCAGACCCCCAGAAAAAAAAAGTTGGAGGCTCCTAGCTCCAGTTGAAAGTTGTATGGTCAATACACAGACAAAGCTGGTGTCTGTCACTGATCAAAACTACAGCACTGAGGTAGGAAAGGCTGGAAGGGCGTGACATTTAGTGGACTTGGACACCTTGAGAAACTTTTAAATGGAAAATACTTCAAACACCACTCATCTAAAAGTTCTAGCACTGTCCCGGCTGATAGAACCAAAGACTGAATCACATCCCCCCGCCCCCGCCAAACTTGATGGCTATTTTTATGGTGATTTCTTTCAATTTAGAACAAAAAGGGAGCCCTGCAGCAGCCCTAAGCACACTGCCAATTATTTAAAATGACAAAATGAAATAATAATGCCTCTCCAACCAAGCAGCAGCTTTAAATACAAATAATGATAAGCCTACACATTGGCTAGTACTTCTGTCTCCTCTAACACTCCTCAAAGATCAAGCAAAACAAATGGGCCCTGTGGCATACCCTGAAAATCAGCAAATCTGGCCTATGCCAGACCTGGGGCTTCATTCTGCACTATTCATGTCAATGGGAGTTTTTCCATTTACTTGAAAGGAAGCAGGATTGAGCCCTTAGGGTGGGAAGGCAGTCCAGAACACCTGCACCCTCCAACTTTACGGAGAACACCATGCTCTCTATCCCTCCCTTTTACACCAAGGAGATCTAGTATTAGCACCTCCACTGATTGGTACGTAGCTCATTACTTGTCCATGGCAGATATCAGGTCTTAATAGCCTGGGGAAGCCTACTTGAGAAGCCCACTCTCATGACACAGTGTTAGATGTTGCAATCTGGATATTCTACCATATCATGCAGTTAATGGAAAAAACATCAAATCGAGGTTTGTTCTTGATTAAAATATTACAATGGGTAAGAGAAATGATACTGTGACATTCAATTTAGTATAATCTGCTGTACTGAATGTTCTCTCTGCAATTCGGTGTGTCATGAAATGTCCAGTTTGCCTCAGGGTTCAGTGCATGTACACCACAGAGATCAGCCAAGCTTGCCATAGAGTTTAAATCCAGCAGTCTGAAGAGACAGTGGGGGGCCCTGGTTGTACTAGACAACAATGAGCACTCTCTTATATGTCTTAACTTTGCACTACTAGGCATGCTGCCAGATGACTAGATACCAATTTGTTCAGAAATTATGCTGTCACCTTTCATGTTTTGAACTCTGCATCTTCCAAAACGGAAACTGTCTCCAAAAACAACTGACTACAATGGAGTTTAATTTATTTACACCAGCCAACGGTCTGGCCATATAATTCAGATCAGTCTCTGGCTCCTTCATGTGATCTGGCATTGCAATTCCTGGGTCTAGTTCACTGCTGATTGAAATAAATGAAGTTATGAGTGCAGAGAATTTGGAAATTTATTTTTCAGGAACATAGAAGGGCAATTCAGTTACAATTGAATAAATCTAGAGTATATAAAATCAGAACCTGTCCCCTTAGCATCCATTCAGTTCTTTTCAAGAATGCTACATCACATTTTACATTAATGTTAGCATAATGCTTTTCTTTCATTAAATGTGATTTGCTGTTCCATTACTGATGTAGAAACAATCCTGTAATTTCCCCATGGAATACATAATAGAATTCAGTTGTAATCCATTATTATGATGGAAAAAATGATGTAGGACAAATCACTGCTCTTTCTATGGGAGGACTGAAAGCGGGGGAAAGACTCATTCTTTTTGCAAATTATGTGACTACCAATAACTAAATCTGCCAATAAAACAACTGTGCAACAGACAAAGTGATATTTATCAAACACAGTATTGATAATTTTCCATCAGCATTTTATCTAATGACATTCCTGGGATTCAGTTAATAACAATAATACTGATTATGTCAAAGCACTTCACAATGGGGATATCGTGCCCATTTTAAAGATGGGGAAACTGAGGCACAGAGGGATTAACTGATTTGGTTCAAGTCATCTGCTGAATTAATGACAGAATGAAGATTAGAACCTAATCCTGTGGACTACACTGCCTCAGGGACCACACAATAGATATATACAGAACAGAATCTTCAGAAGACTACATCCATATTGTAGTAATCTGGGGTGACCAGATGTCCCGATTTTATAAGGATAGTCCCGATATTTTGGGCTTTTACTTATATAGGCTCCTATTATCCCCTCACCCCCTCTCCTGATTTTTCACACTTGCTGCCTGGTCACCCTATAGTAATCACTGTTTTTTTTCTCAAAGGAATTATAAAGTGGAAAGTATGGTGGCTTATACTGTCTTCTAGCATCTTAGAATTAGTCAACATGGCCTGGAAGAGAGGGTGTGGCTTTCACATTAATGGCCTTATATCTTAATATGGAAACAAAGATGCCCATCAGTCCAGGGCAAGCAGTATTTTACTACTGATTCATGGCACCTTTGAATTATGTGGTAATGTTTCTGGAATTTAAAAAAGGGCAAATGGTGAAACATGACTATTTGCGAATATTTAGTGTGGATTATTTTACTGTTAGAACCTCATCTTGCAGTCCTTTATTTAGGCAACATTTTCTTAAAGTCCGCTTAGTTTAATCAAAACATGTTGCAAGATATCTGTCTTCAATCTCTCTTCTGTGCCCTTCACTTGAGACAAGGGAAACTGTCTGAACAAAGGCCAGCCGTAACAGCCTAATATTCTTGAATACTAATCCCATTTCTAACACTGACTTCCTCTCTGGTCCTGGATATATCATTGACTCTCTCTGCCTCAATTTCCCTAGCCAGCAAATGGGTATAGTATGTACCTACTTTACAGGAAAGTTGCGTGAGTGTTACGGAGCTAATGTCTGAGCAGTGCTCTATAGACACTATGGGTTATTAATATCAACTAACACACAAATAAAAACCTATTTTAATGAAAAATGTCAATGTCAAAGTTGGGGGAAGGGTCAAGGAGGTAATGTTTGAGAGGGGTCCATTTTTGTTTTGTTTTGTTCTTTTAAAAATATATTTGATTTTTTTTAGAGTTATCAAAGTGGAAATTAATTAAAACAATTTCTTTTACCAAAACAGCTATTTTGGCAAACTTCCAATAACCACGTTTAAATAATTACATCAAATAATTCATTATGATTGAATCTCACATCCCCTCTCTTGTATTTGTTGTCCCCCCTTGCATGTTTCTGGTCCTTCTGTCCTCACCCTCTACCAGTTTGGCAGTTTGGACTCTAAAATAATTTATATGCCTAAAATGTACTTAGTAAGAATTTTATTATTTTGTTTATTATTTCAGGCTTGCCAGTGTTTCCTGCTTGCTCTGGATCACTCCCCCAGCAGCGCAGAGATTGTGGTTTTTAACAGCATATTCTCATTTTTTCTAAAAAACGTTATTCTGGGGTTTAAGTGCTTGTGAAATAACCACAGCAATGCTGTGGGGAAGGGTCCCGGAACTGTCTCAGCAAGCCTGTAGTAAGACATTATTAATAAAAAACAGGCAGCATTCAAAGATTCCTGGAAGAAAGCAAACAACTGCATGGTACAAAAAATTGTTGTGGCTTCAACACAATTCGCTATTCATAAGTGAACTTCAAGGGAGTTTAATTTGTTTATATAAAAGAGAGGAAGATATGGAATAAACAGTGAAATCTGTCTCACTCAGGAGATCAACAAAATAGTTGCATCTAAAGATCGAGCACTATCGTACCTAAAAGGCCTGATCCTTCTCTTACTTACACCAGTGAAAATCAGGAGCAGAACCCCTGACGCCACCATTTACACCAGTTTTACACTGGTGTGAAAAAGGAGACCGAACCAATATAACTGGGATTATTTTGGTGCAGTCTCTTGAGAGGATATTGCCTAATGATGATCTTTTGTACCAGTTTCACTTGTGTACTGAACAATGTTCAAATTGCTTTTTAAAAGTACCCAAACTGCTTAAATAGAGGAAAATAGTATTCACTGATTGCACACCCCTAGTTGTAACCCCACAGTGGAACACATACAGGATATTATCAAACAGTTACAGCCCTTACTTGATGGGAACCACATCCTGAAAGATAGTTTTCTTCAGCCCTTTCTTCTAGCCTCTAGTCAACGCAACAAATCTTAGCAAACAGATCAGAAGAAGCAAGCTCTCCACAGACCAGGACACACCAGCTGAAAGCAGCACCAGACTCTGTCATAATAGAGGCAAAACTTGCAGTCATATCTCCACTGCTATGATAATCAATACCCTCCACGATACTGCCTTTCAAGATCCATGGGTCCTATGCATGCCTACCACAACTTGTAATATATATACCTCATCCAATGCATCAAATACCCCTACACCAAGTATGTATGTGAAACTAGACAATCACTACATTCTTGAATGAACCCAGTCGAAAAAATAGAGACAGAAACACCCTATCAACAATTTTTCACAAAGCGAGAACTCCACATCTGACCATCCTCAAAGGAAACCTGCACAACTTCCAATGATGAGCTTGGGAGCTTAAATTCATAACTCTGCTAGATATTAAAACTCCTCACTTCAGTCAAGACATTGGATTTATGACTCATTATAAAAATGTATAACCCACTAACCTTCCTTTGCCTTATGACTGCAGAGTTGTCAATTACCCACTTTATCTTAAATAGTTCTCTTGCAGCTTATGCTTAACAACCTGTCGCATCTTGTATTCAGCTGTGACACTCTGATTATCTTTTCTAAACCTGAAGAAGAATTCTGTGTAACTTGAAAGATTATCTCCTCTCTCCAACAGAAGTTGGTCCAGTAAAAGATATTGCCTCATCCACATTTTTCTCAAAACTTTTGCTAACCCATACAGATTTAAATGCCTTTTCTAAAGAGAACAGTTACACCAAAATAACAGACCTGATTCTCTCTCTTCCACCTATCTGAACACTTTTATAATGCCATTGACTTCAGTAGTTACTCCTGAGTTAAGCCCGATTCAACAAAGCACTTACTTAATTTTCAGCAAGTGAGAGATCCTGTCTTTATTCAGCAAAGTGCTTAAGCATGTGTTTAAAGTTAAGAAATATGCTTCAATACCATTGGCGTAATTGCTACTTAAGTACACGAATAAAGTTAAGTGCTTTGCTGAACTCCGATTGCGAGGGTTACTCATGCTTAAAGTTAAGTGGCCACAGAAGTACTTTGCTGAGTCATGGCCTTAAACTGGTGTAAGAGAGAGGGGTCTTCTTGTGCCAAATTACAGTATTTAACTAACAAACAAACAACATCTTACGCCCATTATTTTATGTGGATAGCACAGTATATGTCTCCACAGTACGCAACTGTTCCAGAATTTTTTGCCTGTGCACATTTGTGTAGCAATTAAAATCTAGGCACGTCTTGGGTACTACCTAGTTTCGCTAGGAATTTTCAAAGATTTGTATTCTTAGCTGTGAACTGCTGGTATGGAGGCCATTACCGTACATAACTTCACTCTGGCTTTGTCTCTGCACAAACTTGCAAGGTATGGTCGAGTGGCTTAGATAAACTGGGGCAAACTCCTGTGTGGACACTAATTTCTCTGGCTTAGAGTAGTTAACTGTTGTTTAGTTTAAATCAATAGGACTTGGATGACTTAGTTGGGGATTGGTCCTGCTTTGAGCAGGGGGTTGGACTAGATGACCTCCTGAGGTCCCTCCCAACCCTGATATTCTATGATTCTAAACTATTTCAAAATTAGTCTGAATTAAACAAATTAGGAGCATCCATGAGTTTAAAATCACAACTTACATTAACTTTCCATGTAAATAAGGCCTATACTTGGCTTTGAGGGTCAGTAAGTGCAGGTGTTCTTGTGAACTCAGGCAAAAGGCAGACATAATCTGTCTACAAGTTGCTGGAGAGTACAAGGGAACCTGCCCTGTTGTTGTTTGTGATAGTGTGCAATTTCTTGACAATGGGTTACACCAGATCTTGTTTGTGTGACTTTAACTACCTTGTTTAGAAGATGGCAGATTTTCGTACACATACTTCATGTTCTGCCTCTTCTAAACCCACTTGAACATCACGCATTTGTATATTTGACTTCAAACATGATTAGGTCAAATAAGAGAGACAAGAAAGGGAGCAGAGCAAAAAAACCCCAGTGAAAGGGTAAGTTGCAACATTGAGCAGGGAGTAAAAAGAAAGTGACAGACAAATAGGGTGAGACAGCAACAAAATGAGGGACAGAAAAAAACAAATGAAAAATACAAGCAGCTTTCTAAAGGGTGAAAATGCACAGGAGCCAGACACATTGCAGCAGCTGGTCTGGGGCATGGAAGGGCAGATCCCCTCTTGGGGGGAAAAAGAAACCATTTAAAACTGCCCCATCTGTCTGTCTTTTTAACAGTACTTACTGGCCACACTGTCCTCACTCTCTATTGGAGGTGATGTAGAAGAAGCTTCCAGCTTCATTTTTGTAATAATAGGACATGAGACTGAAAACAGGTGGAGGCTCCCAACAGCTGCTGAAAGGGTATATTCTATAGGGGAAAGGAGGGAGAAGTGGTTTCAAGAGTACAGGAACGTTAAAATGAAAGTCAGACAAAAATTGGTTTAAGCAAAATGTATTGAAATTAAGCAAAATGTAGATAAATAGTGATCACAAGCTTTTCACTATTACCGGTAATATAGATAATAATAATAATGGCTGCCCCTTACTATTCAACTACGCAATCTTCTGCAGAGTGAAAGTATATGGTGACCACATTTTCCCTCAAACCATCCCTGACAATGGTTTTTTTGTTTGTTTGTTTTTTACAGTATGAAATTTTAAATTTAAATTTTATATAATGCTTGTATTCAGCCAACTGAGTTCATGCACTTCCTTTGCCACCGGTGGGCTTTTGTCCGTAGAGGTTCTCATGGTGGTGCCCATCGTCACAGTATCTGAGTACCTTATATGACACTGTATGGAATGTGGGGGACACTTAGGATATTATGAATACCAATACTGTATCATTGCAATGAGTTATGGCAGATATAACATGTAAGGTATCTGCAAAAATGTTATAATTTGCAAGATATGATTTTGTTTATATGTTTGTGTCACCTTTGTATTATGGGTTATAGATATGTCTGTCTGTCTTTATTTCAAAACTTGTGCTATGCTTCTGGATGACACCCCCAGACAGTTTGGCATCAGCACTGCCTGCCTTGCTTGAAGGCCCATTCAAGACCATCAGCTATACAATGGACCCATTGAAAGAAGGCAAGGGATACATATGACTCAGCAAGGCATGCAGGGACATGCCTATGGACAGAACTCTAAGGCTTCCAAGTCAAGTGCTGGTCAGCTTGTGTTTGAGACGAAGGAAGCACAAGCCGCGCAGCATCAAAATATAAAAGGCAGCCGCATCTTCTTCGTTTGATCTTCAGTCCTGATTCTTGTTTTCAGCCCGGCTTCTCACCTCTGGAGTTACTTTTCTACAAATGAAGCTATGAACAAAGGACTGAATGACCCATCCCAAGCTGTGCTCTAGTGGATCTTACCCATATGGGTGGCCATGGTTATAGAAAGAGTCTCTCAGGTACTCCATGGAGAGCTTGTCAAAACCTTGAAGTTTACTCCGTATTCAATGGGGAGCCAGTACAGAAAGAAATCCGTAGTGCTCTTTGCCTTCAAAACACTTTTAGGGCACATCTTCACCGGCAACATTAAAGTGCTGCTGCGGCAGCACTTTAACGTGGCTTGTGTAGTTGTGGCATAGCACTAGGAGAGAGCTTTCCCAGAGTTCCAAAAAACCATCTCCACAGGGGGAAACGCAGCTCCCAGGGCTGGTGCACTCTCTACACTGGCACTTCACAGCACCGAAACTTGCAGTGCTCAGTGGTGTGTTTTTTCACCCCTCCTTGAGTGAGAAAGTTGCAGGGCTGTAAAGTGCCAGGGTAGACAAGCCCTTAGACACTACCTGTTTATCCACCTTTTGCATTATATCAATGCCTTAAGCTCATCTCCTTCTCCTCAATGTCAATAAATGTGAGAATTTTCTCCCCCTCCTTCACCCCATCAAAAGCCTCCAGGCTTAAAGCTTTTTCGTGAATATTCCTCTTCCTTTATTGACTCATCAGCCCAGCAGACTTGTGACTTCCAAAGGAATTGTTTCCTTTAGAGCAGTGGTTCTCAAACTTTTGTACTGGTGACCTGTTTCACATAGCAAACCTCCGAGTGTGACCCCTCTAATAAATTAAAAATACTTTTTAATGTATTTAATACCATTATAAATGCTGGAGGCAAAGCGAGGCTTGGGGTAGAGGCTGACAGCTCATAACCTCCCAGATAATAATCTCACAACCTCCTGAGGCATCCTGACTCCCCCGTTTGAGACCCCCTGCTTTAGAGTCTCCCTAAGTGGACAAGAGTCTAAGGTAACCACGGGGGCCTAAATATTTTATTATTAATTATTATTATTTATTATTTGGAGAAAATGTGAAAGGCATGTTCACAGTTTGACTCTGGAAAAGGGCTAGATGTATTTAAAGAAGTACCAATCAAAGAAAAATGACAAAGCAAAATTCAGTCTTTCTCCATTGTCTTAAATGAAAAAGATAGAATATCTCCAAGCATTAATTCATACATTCAGTTACAGCAGAAAACAATTTTTTATAATGTCCTGATTTGAATCATTTAAATGTAATCCGTTCCACTGAATTCTACATGAATAGCTTGTATTTACATTGAAAATTACTTATATCATCATAAAGAAGCAGCTTGTTTCTGTAATCAGCAACAAAATAAGATAATAAACACCTCAAACTCATATGATACAGCTGCATTTGCGTGCAATCAACCAGTGTTTGTGATTCTGCTATTGCTACTGTTAAAGCATTTTCTAAATTCTGTCAGTATCTATTCATATGGCAGCTATGACATCATCTTGGCTATTTGCCAAACCCACATCGCTGCTTGCAGTTACTCACTTTGTATTGACGCGGCAGCTGTACTGGAAATATCTACAATGACTTCTTGGGGGAAATAAAAATACCTCTAACTTAATACCCATTGACTCTGCAGTTGAATGGATAAACCAAGGAACCAATAAAGATATGTTGTTTAAATGGAAGCATCTCTGCCATTAAGATAGCAGTATCTCACTGGTATTATCTGCAAACCTCTGACTAAACATACTCCTTCTAGCTTGTCTCTTTCACGTTAATGAGCAATACAATTAGGATAGGACATTTTCTAAATAGAGCTAGATCGACCCAAAATTTCAGATTCAAGCCCCACAGACTTTGCTGAATGTGGAGCCATATTCAAATATGGCAATGGACCATTTTTTTCTTTTTTTTCACATTATTTGCCTATTTATGTATTACTAATAGAGTTTAAGGACAGCAGGGATCATGAAATCCTCTAGTCTGAACCTGACTTTCGGTATAAGGCAGATCATCAAATTTCAGCCAGTTACTGCTGTTCTGAGCCCAGTGTTCTGGAAATCATATTTTCCAGAAAGGCATTCAATCTTGATATGAAGACATCCAGAGATGGAGAATTCACCTCTTCCCTTGGTAGTTTGTTTCTGTTTGTTTGTTTCTTGGTAGTTTGTTCTGTAGTTTGTTTCTGTTAAAAATTTGTTCCTTATTTCCAGTTTGAAACATTATTGTATTTATAATGGCTTGAACTGCTCTTTGAAATCAGTGGGATTTTTTCCAATGATTTTAATAGAGCTGGATCAGGCCACAAGGGTAGTTTACTGATCTACAGAGAAACCAGATGTACTTCTTTGCTTTGAAGCTTTCACCCTCTGACTTTCTGTAAAGTTACAACACTGAGTACTCTTCAAAGGATATTTTTTCTCCACTCCTTTTTTCACTACAGTCTTCAACCTCATGAAATTAAGAGGAGAAAAATCTTCCCAAATCAGTAGCATTTTGCTCAGCCATTTAGCTTCCAGCCTGGCATGCTTTTTCTCCAGTACAAATTCCAGTAAATATTTTTATTAAATAGAAAAGAAAAACAATGATGGATGCCAGAAACTCTTTCCCACCCGATAGGCCAAACCACAGTACTTTTATTAAATGTATTCATTTTCCCATATCATAATGCATCAGAGACAATGTGACACTCTGTACCTCAAGGGAACACCCAGCACCCCCATGTTCATTCTTGTAAAATGATTGTGTGGTATCCAATGCAATGTTTGTCAAGTTAGGTGTCTTTGGAAGGCTCATGATGCACTGAGCATGGTTGTTATATCATTGGTATAGTAATGGTATAGGTTATAACTTCATGTATATAGTTATGCGGCTGAAAATGGCTTAAAGCAAGCCCAGGCAAAAACTCTCCAAGAACAGAAGCGACAAAGAATCCTGTGGCACCTTAAAGACTAACAAAAGTATTGAAGCTGACTCAGGCTCACAAGGCTCATGCTACCAGGCTATTTAATTGCCGCATAGATATGTAGGCTCGGGCTTCAGGCCAGGCTCTGGGATTCTCCCATCACTCAGGGTCCCAGAGCTTGGGCTGTAGTCTGACCCTGAACATCTACACCCCAATTAAACAGCCCTTTAGCCTGAGCCCTCAGAGCCTGAATCAGCTGGCATAGGCCAACTGCAGGTTTTAATTCCAGTATCAGACTTACTTAAAGGGTTCCTGAGGAATCCAGTGGGCTTTATGACACTAATAATAGTCAGAGGCATAAGATTTATGCCCATACATTTTGCTGATGCAAATTGAATCCAAAAAAGGTCATACTTCAGAATATCTAGCCCAAATGTTTTAAAGGTGTCATTAATTACTTTTAAGGTCCTGATGTTGTCCAATATTTAAAATAACTGTTATTAATTTGGCTTCAAATGCTATAATTCAGATAATAATTTGATAGGAAATTCAGAAGAAGATTTTATGTCTTTTCCCCCTGCATTATGGTCACTACATGTTCTCAAAGGCTCTGGTAAATTTTCAGAGTCTAGGAAATATCCAAATTAGCACCCTTCTTATCTGCAACACTGAAATCATATTATACAATGTAATAACATCTGCTTTGTTGCTTGGATTTTCTTCTACCCCAAGCAGACGTTCCACAACTGCCAAAAAATTCAGTAAAAAAATCCAGCTGCTTCCATTTCTCTTACATTTTGCAAGTGGGCAGATGGGAGTGGGAGTGTCTACTTTCTGTATTTTTAAAAAAATCATCATCGTTCTTTTACTAGACTGGATACATCTGGGGTTTAAATTTCAGGCCAAGTATTAGCATAGCCAATAAAAACTGACATTTGCCCACATCCCAGTGTTAGCTGAATATTTATTAGAATACCATGTAGTGAGCATCTTTGTCTTCTTGCCTTGCTATTTTCATGGCTTTTAGGCAATTTCTAAAATGGTGGTGTATGTAAATACAAATGATCTGAATAGCACACTCCCTAAATACAAACCAAAATCCAGATATCCAGAGTCCAGTCCCAGGCACATTTTTAGTTAACGATGCCACAGACTAATGCAATAGGAACATTCCCAAAGGAGAGGGACATTTCAGTTCACTGGAAGGATGCCCATCCTCCCTTCTCTTTATTGCTCTTTGACTGGAGATGGTTGAAATAGCCATTGTTTTTCAGAGGGCTCTCTAGTGTGTGAATTGTTTTGACTGCCACTCAAGGCTAGATAACAGTATGTCCTTAGTGAGTGATCCTTGGATAAAGTAGACAGAACTTGTCTGAAGAAGGAGTCTGCAGTTATGCCCAGGAATGCAAACAAGGAGGGGAAATACTTGCCAGCTTGAAATTGTGACCTATTGTTTGCCTCTCTCAAGGACAGAGGTATAATAACACAGGCAGGGGGAACGGCTCTCTCCTGGGACAATCTGCTAGAATGAAGAGTGGGGGTGGGTGAATAGTAGATTATGTGAATACAAGTAATATTTGTCAACCAGGTCTCATCCTCTGAAACCAAACTGAAAAACCAGTTCTCCCCACAATGGGACTGGAACTCTTCCCTCAAAGGAGACACCTCCCACAAAAACATTCCTCCCTTACTTTAATCACCTTCCTGGGGCATCTAACTGCCTCCTCTCTTTATTCTGGCTTCTTTAGCGAACTGCCAGGAGCCCCCATTCTGATCCCTCCCTTTCTCCAAAAATCATAGGAACAGCAGAGGCATCTTCAACAGAGTGGGATGCCTTCCTGTTTCCTTGGTCTTCAACAGCATTGGGCATGGGAACACTGATGCTGCTGCCGTAGAACTGGAGCTGTGACAACTCTAAGAACGTATGGCCTAGATAAATTCCGATTCTTCCATGGGTATTTGTCCCCTAGTTGTGGGATCTTCTGCCCCCATTCCAGCTGAGACCAGGGGAAAAGGGCACTGGAGTTCTTATCTTCTCTCCTCCCTTTCTCGCTCCATCAATATTCAGGCAAATCAGCAAATGTACTAGTCCTTTGGCCCTTATCAAATGGAGAAAGAGTTCTACCATTTTTGCAAAACCTCTAAAGTCCTTTACCATCTTTAAGGAGGAGAAATTTTTGCTAGTACAGATTGCACTAAACCTGAAAGCAATTATCTCTTGAATTAACTTAATTTTTGATCCCTGAGGCCCGATTATCAGAATGGGCCTCCAGTGAAAAATTCTGAGCTGAGTGCTAGGCTGTCATTACAGACTCAGGGTTGAGAATCTTTTAAAAATTATGTACTACATACACGAGTAAGAACTGAACACGATGTGCTCACAATGCATGCTCCCATATAGACCCAGGCGGACTTTCATGTTAGTTTCAAACTGGGCATACATTTGTACATGTATAAATTCATGGGTGCTGCTGAAAAAATGCAGTATGTTACGGTTGCACATTTAGAACATCCACGGAATGAGAACATGTGTTGTCAGCTATAAAACAGAGTAGGCAATTTTTAGTTAATTAAATTAACAGCTTAACAATTAAATTTGCTTTGCTCAATACAAGGCTTAAAAACTGGAGTATAACTGGAGTATAACTGGAAAGAATATTGTGAGATATTAGAAGGGTTTGTCCTTTTACTTTATTAAGAAACACACTTTTAAAAAGGTGGAATTAAGGGATATCTTTATCAAATCTGGCAAAATGTGTGTTTCATCTCTGAGGCACTAAAAGGGGATTTAGAGTGAAGGAAAAATCTTCTTTAGAATTCAAACTTCTCTTTCGAGTGATCCTCAACCTTTACGGTTTAAAATTAATTTAAATAAATCTGTCCTCCTTCTCAGTTAGGATTGACATCTACTGAGTCCTACCGTTGTGTATGAGAGGTTGCTGTAAGCCAGAGCTGAATAGGAAAGGACTGGGAAGAGGGCTTCACTAGTGCCCCTTACTGATTCTATCTATTTTTAAGACAACATTCCCAAATGTGTGCACAACTACTGTGAGTGAGCACACATAGCAAGTGTTTCTAACTGGACATTCGTACACAGAAATATCCAATTTGCATGTTATGTAAAGTAACTGATCTTGCAAATTATAGGCTCCTAATTCCTCATAAATTTCAGCAGGGCCCTAGGCTCTGGGCATGGGATTTGAAAATTAGATCCTACGAATATTTTTTCATGTGTTTTAATTTCTCTCTTTGTGGCAGTGCTGCCATTTCAAATGCAGCTTTCTCACCCACAAGGTTAGGGTTTTAAATTAATTGTCACAAACATAAGAAGCTGCTCATGTTCAGTGTCCTAACATGGCATGGGGAAGAGACACAACATCCCTGCTATGCTGAAGAGCCGTACGGGGCTTGTTCTCTCATCGTAACACTGTAACTCAATCTTATTTCCCGCCCCCACACACACCACCACCACCACCACCACCATTCCTCAGCTTCCAGCAGCTACCTGTGGCCAACGTCTATAGACAATCCCAGAACACCAGATCCCACAATACTGCAGTTTTTGCCTACGGTGAGGAGATAAGTCAAGGTTCCTTCCCACGCAACACAAAGTTCTTTTTCTGCAGAACAACAACTGAAAACAGAAGCTAACTGTGTTCAACAAACTGGAGAGAATTCAGAGAGGAGCAGTAAAACATTAAGGCTCTGGAAAGATTGCTATATGGGGAAGAGTAAAAGAGCTAAATACTTAGCTTTGGCATTGAACAACTCAGAGAGATACTACCATATATTTGAATGGCATAAGGCGGAGATTTGGTTAGGGTGAAATACAGGTAGAAGTAATGGGTTCAAATTAATAATAGGAAGATGGTGGATCTAGAGAGAATTTCTGAAATAAACAATGAAGTTCAAGAAAGCAATAAAACTTGTAGAAGTTAGGGCAGATAAAAGAGGGCTAAAGACAGCAGACAAAAGGGAAAGGGCTGGGATAGAAAACCTTCTTATGATCAATAACATGTTTTTGCTGAGTTTTCCCAAGGGTTATGAAAGGGAGTATTTGTATAAATCTATGACTGATTTTTGAATCCTACTGGGGACTTCAGTACAACTCTACTATTAGCCAAATCTTCTTTGCATTTCTAGTAACAGTACAGTTTTATATGGTCTCAGCAAAGCCCACCATACACGCACACACACGCCGGGCTGCTTTTTTCACAATCTATTGTTCATGAAAGTTAATAAATCTGGTAGTGGAGAAAAGGAAGTAATATTTCTTATCTGAATGAAAATGATTATATGTCTGATATAATGAATCAAAGGCTACACTGGCTCCAAGAGAGAAATGAATGTTCTTACAAGCAAAATTTTTATCTTTAACCCTTAGACTCAGTTTTGCTTCAATAAAAACTTCGCCTTATGTCAGGGGTGCTGGAATAATTTGTATAGTGGGGTGCTGAGAGCCACTGAACCAAAATGTAAATTCTATATATGATGGTACCACTTCAAGCTAGGGAGTGCATCAGCACCCCCAACACCCCTAGTTCTAGTACCTCTGCCTTATGTAGGTGAGGAAGTGGTTTTTATTTCGATGAAGCTGAGGCTTTTCTTAATTAACTTGTAAAAGCTAGCAGTGAGTCTGATACTAAGGGGGAATTATCCAGCTCACTAGTACTTCAATTTGACTGAGTTTGAATGTATTTTAAATGCTATTAAAATTTTTCCTAATAATTATTCTAGCAATAAATTAGCAGTATGACTGACTTCAATTAAGTGTGATCTGATTTTAAATGAGCTTTTTAATCGTTTGCTATGCTATTTTGTAAAAGCCTGGAATTGTTATACTTACAGTTATGAATATGTCCCACCTCTGATTTTTAGATCTCTTACATCGTTTGATTGTCTTCATTTTAACTCCACAGTTTCTTTTGAAGCCTTGCAAATGTATTCAAGGTTCTGAGCATATCTCTCTTTTCAAGTTAATATTATGGAGTCTTAGCTGAAATGTGAGTCCTAATTTCTGTTATTGAATGATGTATCCTAACATGATATATCAACTTTTTAAAAACAAATGAAAATTTAGCTTGATTAAGGGGGCAACCTTTAATAATAATGAGACAGACACTTTAGTCTATAGAATAGTCTTTCTGGGTAATCAGTGGAATCTCCACTGCTGAGACATTTAAAATCATTATTGGACAAAGCAAAAAAACTATACTGTAGGGATCATTCTTGCATCACAAGGAGATGAAAGAGATGATCAATAGGTTTAATCTAGCTCTAAACTTGGTAATTTCAAGGCCCTTGGGTCCCTACTCACACTTCTTTTTGGAAATTCACCCCATACAGAATGTCATCAAACATTTACAGCCCATACTTGATGGGGACCACATCCTGAAAGAAATCTTTTCCCAGACTCCTCTTTGGGTCAAGGTCATCATCAGAAGCAAGCTCCACGCAGACGAGGACAAACCAACTCAAAGCAGCACAAGACTCTGCCATAACAACAGATGCAAAACCCGCAGACATATCTTTATTGCTGCAATGATCAATACCCCCACATTATCGCCTTTCAAGACCTATGGGTCATTTGCATGTCTGTGTCTATACAGCTGTTTTTTAGAGGGCTGGTGTGAACCTCACTAGTCCAAGTCTGTTGATCTGGGCTGGGAGACTCCATACCCCATGAGATCACAGACAACAGGTAAATAAACCTATGGGAAAGGCACAAAGAAACTCTGAAACTATACTCGCTGGTATGAAAAGCAGTGGATTCAGCTCACTAGCTGCCTTACAATTGTCAAGTTTTTGGTTGGTATCACAGCAGAAAAGAGGAGATTGAAGGAGGACATAAGGTGGCCTTAAAGATTTCTCTAACCGAAACTTCCCTACAGAGCGTGCAACTTGGTGTACTTCTTGAATTCCTTTTAAGAAAAGGGAATCAGTTTATTTCTTCTTGTTTCTCTGGGGTAGTTCCTTAATCATTGTGAGCTACACCAGTTTACACTAACTGAGGTTGTGGCCCTCAATGTTTTATCTGTAAAATATCTCATAGGGTTAATTCTTATGTGATTAAACACAAACTTCGTCTTAGAACGGGTGTTTCTGACCACTGAAAAATAACAGGAAGTGTCTGTAAATTATTAAAACAGCTAAAGATACTAGACTAATGGTTTTGGCAGAGTGAACAGAAAGAGGGAAAGAAAGAGATTCTCCAGATTAAAATAATGCATTTATATAAACATTTTAAAAGCTAGCCTCTTATTTTAAAAAAGTCCCATGCTTTATTCGATGCTTAATTCAAAGAAGGTCAGTCTAAAGGTGAAAATGTGATCTCATTTATACCCAATCCAACCCCACTGACATCAGCTGGGTTGCATGAGTTGCATGGGCTTTTGTGTGGATTCTGTGGAGATAACTTGAATGTAAAGTTAATAAAAACTAACCATGAAACTTAATTTTCATTGCACCTTTAGAAAAGAAACAAAGATTATGGATCAAATCCATATTAACAAGACCATGCATTGACAGATCACTATAAAAATCACATTGTGCTTGAAGAGTTGTGTGATTGGTAAATCAAATACAAGCCTTACTCTCTTCACAGTCAAACTGGCTTGTTATAGAAATGCCCAGCCTCTCTGCTGGCCAAGCTGGTCATTTTTCCTTCCACCCACCCACCCTGCCCAACTGTGACAGTTTAGAATGGAGACTTGAGGGCATAACCCTCAAAATATCCACATGGGTTACAAAAAATGACTTCCTTTTACTCACAGGTCCCAAAGGACAAATCCTGAAATCCTTACCTCAGGGACTTTACACACTCCTTCATTCCTTACACACAGAGGTGGATTAAGGTTTCCTGGGGCCCTTGGCCAGAGCAAGTGGCGGGGGGCTCCCCACCTCTTCCATTTGCAGTCCCACCCCTATTTCGCCCCCTCTGCCTGCGGCCCCATCCACAGCCCCACCCCTATTCCACCCCTGGCCCCACCCTGTTCTGCCACTTCCCTCACAGTCTTGTCCCCGTTTCACTCACAATCCCACCCCATTCTGCTCTCCCACCCACTGTGGCGCTGCAATCCATTTGCTGTTTTCTGTCCCACCCGCCAGGGCCCTGGGGCTACAGCGAGGAATGAGAACCCACACCCGCCCTGACGCTGCGGCAGGAAGCCAGAGCTCCTTTAGTCCTGGGGCTGCAGCTGGGGTCCTGGTGCTGGGGCTTCCCCCGCTGCCTGATGCTTCTGCCAGGAAGTGGGGTCCGGGCATGGGGGCTTCCCCTACCCTGCCTCACCCACTGCTTGTTTGTTGGAGGCAGGGTGCCCATTTTTCCAGGGCCCCTAGGCATGGTTCTCCATGGGCATGGGTCCCATGGGCTAATCCACCACTGCTTACACACCCAAAATTTCCACTGACATTAGTGACCACGTTGGGTGTGCTAGGAATAAAGAATCAGCATCCTCTTCCCCTCTCAAGTCAATGAAAATGTTGCCTGTGTAAGGACTATAGGGCCTGACCCCAGATGTGTATCATTATGCTTATGGCACAGTTATGATGGTTATGACCTAGGGATTATCCCAGTCAAACTGTGACAACTAGCCTAAATGTTCATAACTGGGTTGTAATACTGGGAAATAATTTAGTAAAGACTGTAGGGCCTGACCCCGGATGTGTATCATTATGCTTATAGCAGAGTTATGATGGTTATGACCTAGGGATTATCCCAATCAAACTGTGGCAACTAACCTAAATGTTCATAATTGGGTAGTAATACTGGGGAATAGTTTAGTTTATAATTAAATATTTAAAAACTTTTTCTAAAATAACCAATTAAATATATTGTCTGGATGTATACATTATTCCACATCTGATATAGTGTATACATATTGTTATATATACACACAGTTACATTTGTAATTTAGATTGTAAACTCTTTGGTGGCAGAGACTGTCTCACATTAAGTCTTTTTACCATGAGCCCTCAGTTGGGGTCTTCAAGTGCTGCTGTAATATAAAAAATAATAATCAGTGATAAACTGAAAAGCTGAATAATGCAAAAGTAGCAACATTGTCCATCAGCTGGAAAGAATGGTCAAGAATGTAACTCCAGAACATTTGACTTGAATTGAGATGTACAATGTTTAACAGGACTTCTGTTTTCATAGAACAACACAGTACAGTAAAAATGTTATTTTTTCTGAGATACAATGTTCTTAGCCTTCCCAACTCACCCTCACCATTTAGACTGAAATCCTGTCTCTGGGCCTTCTGCAACAAGTGGACAAAATACAGAGGAAATGCCAAGTTTCTGCTGTTCATGAAGGTTAGGCCATGAAGAGCAGTACAAAGAGATTAGTACACTACCTACTGTGCACCACAGAGCGATGGTCCACAGTGACTCTCCATGCCAGTGTGCAATGGGGCATTGCGGGTGGGGTGGAGAATGGCAAGGTCATGGTCTGTAAGTCAACAAACAAATACAGAGGGGAAGGTTACAAAGGCTGTGGCGGCTATTGTGGCCAGCACAGAGTGCCTAAGTGGGTGACCCATGCACTATCTCTGGGCTAGGCATGATTCTGTTCCCAGAACGTCTGTGTTACATCTCCACATAATCTATATTTTTTCAACCTTATGTATAATGTAGTTTGGCTTAACACACAAATTGAATACATATATAAGTAAGTTGTCTTTAGATATATATTAATGCTTAATTCATGCACATGCAAGGTAAATAGCTGCTTCTTCAAGTGGTGATTAGTTATACCATACAAGAGAGAGATCTGTTAGGTTCACTCACTCCGGGGCACTTGGCATTGGTCACTGTCAGTAGACAGGATACTGGGCTGGATGGACCTTTGGTCTGACTGAGTATGGCCATTCTTATGTTCTTAAACTGCCTGTGTAACCATACAGTATTTATACTAGGAGTTACTATACTGTCCCATCTTCAGGCTTGTGAAACGTGTAGACTTAGCAGGCAAAAGTAGATTTAGCAGAGCTATTTCACTCACTTGTGATAGTGAGTGGGAAGGAGTGCAATGGGGTGTGAACTGGATGGAACCTTGGCTTACCCCATCCCCCAAAGTGCCAGTTAAGGAAGCTGAGCTGGTGCACTGGAGAACATACACTGCACTGACTATAGGCTTGATTTTGTTTACTTCCTCCCTGAGGTGGGGAAATAGGGAGAAAAATTGTGACACAGATACACAGTCTCTCTCTCCTGGGCCGCTCTTGTGGCAAGGGTAAAATGCATTGTCCCTTATCTGGGCACATGGCAAAACCATGACTGAGCCCTCAAATGAATAAATTCACTAGCAATTCAATTAGTTCTATAAGGAGAGCAAGCAATGAAAACAAAATGTATCAAATACATTGAAAACATGTTCTGAAATTAATCAAATACATTAGTTAACAAATAGTATTTATCCAACTGTAGTTTTGCTAATAATTTCTCTTCCCCTTCCTAGCATTATCTGCATCTTGCCTTGTCCTTTTCCCTGGGTAATAGAGGTTTAGATTCAGATTCAGTTCAGATGGTTAGAAGATCAGTGTCCGAATCTGTTTGGATTCCATTCAGATTGGATTAATTTACTGATACATGCAGTTCATCAGACTGACTAAAGTCAACATTTGTTGGGGCCTGGTCCTAGTACAGCTCAACTCATTTAAAGTGCTATATGAGATCATTGAACCCTCTAAATAAAATCCGTGCTTACCCTGGTAATATGTGGAAATGTTTTAGCAAAAACAACATTCAGCGGCTGGCAGTATTTTCCTCAATCAGCAGTTATGCTGGAAGTGGGCAGAAAGCCTGTTCCTAGCATTTGGATAGAAAACAAAATACTGTATGGTATAAGCATTTAAAATACTTCAAATCTAAACACAATGCACATTTTAAATAGAGGTGTTCCTATTTTATGTTACTGGCATATATTTTATTATATTGAAATACTTAAAGGGATCATTCCATTTCCTCTTCTCCCACTTACACAAAGAAACTCCCAAAGGATACCCCCTCCTACTCTATGTGGTAGAATATCTGTGAATTCAATTCTTGTGCTAAATAGGACACAACCACATCCCTACTGATAGAATTTCAACAATTACTTCTTAGTAAACAACATTATGATCATAGGACTCATCATCCTTCCTACATTTATACACTCATTTATCTCTTCTCAAGTAAGTAATCCCACCAAAGTCAATGGAACTACTCATCAGAGAACTTATTTTGCTTAGCCTGCTTCTAATCCTAAATTCCAATCCCACTTCCTTGGGGTGACAGCCATCTCATTGCAGCCCTGCTGCACTAAAGACTGACAGTGAATTTGTGATTCATTAGTTTAATTTGCTAAATTGTCCATAGATAAGTCAAACCAGATGTACATTGCTAAACATACATCACAATCTGTAGACTTACAGTATATTGTCATGTGAATAAGGCTAGAAACCCACTGAGCATATTATATATTAGTGCAGTGCTTTTCTAGCCTGAAGAAGGGAGTTGTGGCATTGTTTCCAGCTAAGTAAAAAAGACACTGAAATTGAACTGGGAATATTTAGCTGCAGCCATGAGTCTGATTTTCCTACCTCTGCTGCTTCCAAGATTACATTTTTTCACATGGCAGCAATATTGTTTGAGTATTATGTTTTTCAAAATATTAAAAAGCGGGGTGGGGAAAGGGCAAATTTGGATTTTTTTCCAATGTTTATATTCAGTGAGAAAGATTATTTGTTTTATATATCCAAATCATGGGGAGAGCTGGCTCTCATTTTTGTCTCCAGTTGTAGCTAGCAGTTTTTTGGAATAAAAGGGAGAGAGAAATGTGAAGTTATATTTAGAGCTGGTCAAAGAACCATAATGTGTCAGAATTTGAAATGGAAATGCTTTGACAAATCAGGTTGATTTTACCAGAATATTTTGGGGAGGCGGGGGGAATAGGAAGGTTGGTCAAAACATCTTATTTTAATTCTTAGCATTTTTTATTTTTCATTTTGAAATTATTTTTCATTTTTTAATTTTTGATAGATAGATAGATAGATAGATAGATAGATAGATAGACACATGAATCTACATTGAAATGAACCTTCTGCTTTTGTCAAAATGAAATGTTTTGGATTCTGATACTGTCAGCCCAAGTGCCAACTCATGCCAAGGTATCCATTTCTCAGCTGAACATTGACAAATACATAGCAGGAATCAATTTGGTTTACCCATGTGTTAGTATTGTTAAAATGGGAATTATAATTATAAGAATGTGTTTAGTGTTTAGACTTTATTGAATGCTTGGGAGCTGCTGCATGCATTACTCTCACTTACAGCTGTACTGTAAAGTAATATTTAAGCATTTGTATTGTAAGCTTCTGTGACTGTAAAACACCAGACAGGAGCAAGACATTAACTAGAGTAAAATGCTGTTCTCCAACAGAAGGAATTATGTCCTGGTCAACAAGGAAAGCCTATCGACACCAGAGGGACTATTGTAGACCATTAGAGAGGACAAAGACACTGTTTCTCTGCTCTTCCCCCATGAAGATGAGTCATGCAAGTGGACTCTTGTCATTTGCTGATTTTGATGACACATGGGAGTAGGGGAATAAAACACCTAACAAGAAGGATCTGGATCTCTGTGCTGCTTAGACAATGAGGGGGAAGGTTTCTAGACAGAAGCAAGGAATCCCCAGTGCTTAGCCCTAAAGATCATAGAGAACTTGTTTATTATAGAAGCTTTTATTATTTTTCCAAGTTGATTGTAACTCATTTATGTATATTTGCTTTAACCTTGTAAATAACATTTTTGTTTCCTTTTCCTATTTAATTTAGTTTATTGTAGGATTGGCTACAAGCATTGTCTTTGATGTGAGATCTAAGGTGCAACTGACTTGGGGTAAGTGACTGGTCTTTTGGGGCTGAGAGTAATCTGAATATTGCTGTGATCTTTGGTGTAAGGGACCATCTATCACAAAGATATGTGCACCTAGGTGGTGAGACAGATCAGAGTACCAGGGGGACTGAACTGTGATGCCACATTTAGGTTATTGTAGAGCCTGAGGAGTTATAATTGATAATTGGTTGGTGAAATCTAAGGAACTCGCAACCAGTTTGGAGTTTGTGCCCTGGTTCTTAGCTGTCTGCACTGAGGTTGGTACTCATGCTCTTGAGTCATAGAATCATAGAAGATTAGGGTTAGAAGAGACTTCAGGAGGTCATCTAGTCCAGCCTCCTGCAGGACCAACACCAACTAAATCATTCCAGCCAGGGCTTTGTCAAACTGGGTCTTAAAAACCTCTAAGGAAGGAGATTCCACCACCTCCCTAGGTAACCCATTCCAGTGCTTCACCACCCTCCTAGTGAAATAGTGTTTCCTAATATTCAACCCAGACCTCCCCCACTGCAGCTTGAGACAATTGCCCCTTCTTCTGTCTTTTGCAACCACTGAGAACAGCTGAGCTCCATCCTCTTTGGAACCCCCTTTCAGGTAGTTGAAGGCTGCTACCAAATCCCCCTCACACTTCTCTTCTTCAGATTAAACAAGCCCAGTTCCCTCAGCCTCTCCTCATAAGTCATGTGCTCTCAGCCTCCTGATCATTTTTGTTGCCCTCCATTGGATTCTGTCCAATTTGTCCACATCCTTTCTGTAGTGGGGGGCCCAAAACTAGACACAATACTCCAGATGTAGACTCACCAGTGCCAGATAGAGGGGAATAATCACTTCCCTCGATCTGCTGGCAATTCTCTTACTATGCAGCCCAATATTCTGTTAGCCTTCTTAGCAACAGGGGCACACTGCTGATTCATATCCAGCTTCTTATCCACTATAATCCCCAGGTCCTTTTCTGCAAAACTTTTCTTCTTAGCCAGTCAGTCCCCAGCCTGTATCAGTGCATGAGATTCTTTTGTCCTAAGTGCAGGACTCTGCACTTATCTTTGTTGAACCTTATCAGATTTCTTTTGTCCCAATCCTCCAATTTGTCTAGGTTACTCTGGACCCTATCCCTACCCTCTAGCATATCTACCTCTCTGCCCAGTTTAGTGCCATCTGCGAACTTGCTGAGGTTGCGATCCAATCCCTTCATCTAGATCATTAATAAAGATGGTGAACAAAACTGGCCCCAGGACCAACTCCTTGGATACTCTACTTGATACCAGTGGCCAACTAGACATAGAGCCATTGATCACTATTCATTGAGCCAGACAATCTAGACAGCTCTCTATCCACCTTATAGTCCATTCATCCAATCCATACTTTTTTAACTTGCTGGCAAGAATACTGTGGGAAACTGTATCAAAAGCTTTGCTAACATCAAGATATATCATGTCCATTGCTTTTCCCTCATCCACAGAGCCCGTTATTTCATCACAGAAAGCAATCATATTGGTCAGGCATGACTTGCCATTGATGAATCCATGTTGACTGTTCCTGATCACCTTCTTCTCCTCCAAGTGCTTCAGAATGGTTTACTTGAGGACCTGCTTCATGATTTTTCCAGAGACTGATGTGAGGCTGACCGATCTGTAGTTTTCCAGGTTCTTCTTCTTTCCTTTTTCAAAAATTGGCACTATATTTACCTTTTTCCAATTGTCCTGGACCTCCCCTGATCGCCACAAGTTTTCAGAGATAATGGCCAGCGGCTCTGCAATCCAATCAGCCAATTCCCTCAGCACCCTCGGATGCATTAGATCTGATCCATGGACTTATGAATGTCCAGCTTTTGAAAATAGTCCTTAACCTGTTCTTTCTCCACTGAGGGCTGCCCACCTCCTCCTCATACTGTGTTGCCCATGACAGCAGTGTGAGAGCTGACCTTATCTGTGAAGACCGAGGCAAAAAAAAGCATTGAGTACTTCAGCTTTTTCCACATAATCTGTCACTAGGTTGCCTCCTCCATTCATTAAGGGTCCGACACTTTCCCTGATCTTTTCTTGTTGTTAACATACCTGTAGAAACCCTTTTTTGTTACTCTTCACATCCCTTGCTAGCTGCAACTCCAGTTGTGTTTTAGCCTTCCTGGTTACATCCCTGCATGCTCAAGCAATATTTTTATACTCCTGCCTAGTCATCTGTCCAAGTTTCAACTTCTTGTAAGCTTCCTTTTTGTGTTTAAGCTCACTGAAGATTTCACTGTTAAGCCAAGCTGGTTGCCTGCCTTATTTGCTATTCTTTCAGCACATCAGGATGATTTGTTCATATGCCCTCAATAAGGCCTTTAAAATACAGCCAGCTCTACTAGACTTCTTTCCCTCCCCATTTAGCCTCTGAGGGGATCCTGCCCATCAGTTCCCTAAGGAAGTCAAAGTCTGTTTTTCTGAAGTCCAGGGTCTGTATTTTGCTACTCTCCTTTCCTCCTTTTATCAGAATCCTGAATTCACCATCTCATGGTCACTGCTACTCAGGTTGCCACCCACATGTACTTCCTCTACCAATTCTTCCCTGTTTGTAAGCAGCAGGTCAAGAGAACAGCCACTGGTTGGTTCCTCCAATAGTTGCACCAGGAAGTTGTCCCCAGCAGCCTCCAAAAATTTCCTGGATTGTCTATGCACTGCTATATTGCTCTCCCAGAAGATGTCAGGGTGATTGAAATCCCCCTTTAGAACCAGGGCCAATATTCTGGAAATGTCAGTTAATTGTCTGAAGAAAGTCTCGTCTACCTCATCCTTCTGATCCAGAGTCACTGCAGGAGAGCTTGACACAAATGACCCCCCATTTTATTTATTTATTTATTTATTCAATTTTTTTTCACAGGGAATTTAAAATTTTCCATTGTTCACTCCAATTTGGAACATAGCCACCCCATTTTTAAATCTTGAAATCTTCGCAAATGGGAACTTCCGTCCTTCACACAGTTCTAGTTATATTGCCCATGTCCACTGCAAGAGATGGAAATAGGAGGCAATCATAGATGAGTTGAAATGCTCTCTGGTACCACAGTCAGATCCCAAATGAATTTATTTTTTCTATCTTTGCAAATGTTCTGTATCCTTCTTTTTTTAAAATCAACTGCTGAGGAATTTTCTACATTCTTCTTGTTAGCAGGGAAATTCCTCTTTAAAATGCTGGAAAGAGAAGAGCAATATTGGAAAACCAATGTATGAGTGAGAAAGATCATTGATGTCCTGCCAGCTTCATGAACTGTGGAGAAGATGTAGAATTCTTATAAAAAGCAGCCTGGCGAGACACTGTGTCTCAAGCTTTTCCTTTAGGATTATGCATATTCATAATGGTTATTCCTCTATGATCTGTCTATGATTTTATCTTATTCTTTCACTACAAATCCAGAAATACCCAGTTGTGCTTTTCTTTGCAGATATGCTGGATTAATTTAGATGAAATATACGGGCCCAAAGAGTAAAAGAGTTCCATGGCAATATAACTGATCAGCCTTAAACAGTTTTAAAATTGGTTAAGGCTATAGAGATCTGTCTGCTCAGTATCATGACAAACACCATTAAACATGATTTTAACCTTTTATTAAAGATATAGTAAAACAAGGGGAAACTGTTTAAAGCCTTTGAAATTAAAGTATTAAATAAGGCTTTCATTTTAACAATGTTCTTTGTTCCCTTTCCATCTAGTTACAGAGAGTTTTTAAAAAGAAAATCTCTCCCTTTGACATTTTTCTAGATGGTATTAAAACTAGTAATAATTGTCTATTGGGGGGAAAAGAGAAGAAGTTGGTTGGGATGGGCTGGAACTGTCGTTGCTCTTGTTGTTGAAATCAATCCCATTTCCTTACTTAGAAGACAAACCAAGACAAACACACGCTAAAGGAGGAGTAAAGAACAGCACAGAGAGAAAATCCAGCTCTTCTCAGTGACGTTGACTCTTGCTTGCAACTTCACTGGTAGAGACGCACAGGCCCAGCACAGGATCTAATCAGCCATGCCAAGAGAGACCAGGCAAACTTGTACCAGTATCTGAAGTCAGTGGATAACAGTGGCTTTCTGTGACACTATACTGGATGACAAGAGGTGTTTCAAAGACAGAATACACTCAGCGTAAAGTGCCAAGTGAAGGCTTGCAATGTCCTAGTTAATAATAGTATTCTATGGGAGCTTTCACTAAAAATTCCTCTGCTTTGGGTCCGATCCCTTGCTTCCTTAAGTTACTTATTTCTCCTCTTTTTACTTTTTTCCTAATTTATCTTCTTAAGTATTTAAAATATACCCTAGAATAACGGACATATAAATACAAAACAATACTCATATGTAGGTAAATCAAAAATGAAACCACTTAGAAAGAACTATTCCGTAAATACTGTGGGCCAGATTCTAGGCTACATTAGGGCAGTTGTGCACCATACCACGCATGCAACTTTGCTCTGAAGCCCATGTTATCAGTCACTTAATTATCCCTGCATAATATAGGGGGAAACTCTGCTACTGTACAGTTACCATACTGGCTCTTATGTCACTCCCTCCCACTTGAGATCACTGGCAGCCACTGCAATTTACATAGGTTTGGCAGAATTCAATTTGTATAATTTGGATGAATAATATTAATATTTATTTTCAAGCATTTTTAGAGTTTTATCAATTTAAATGTTCAAAGTTGCAGGAAACTGGGGAGGGTCAGACAACTATTTAAAGACAGTAGACATTGAGATCAAAAAGTTAATGTGTTATAAACCACTAAAACACAAATGGTTAACATGACATGTCAAAATAAATATACTTAAATCAAAACTGTTTTTACCATTCATTCACTAGTCCATTCGTTAACAAGACTCATTCAAAAGTTAAAACACTAGATTTTGACTCTAATAGACTCTCAAGCAACATTTTTCTTACTTTGTCTATCTGTAAATTTTGATTATTATTGATGGAAATATTTTTTCATCTGTTTCTTTGTGTAGGGTGAAATCAATTTGTACTGACATTTACTCATAAAAATCTCATCCTTCCATGCCTACATTTACAGCAATCTTGAGGATGCAAATAATGCAAATTATGGATTAAGCCTCCTCATTGCTCATCTATAAATAATGTATTGCAAACTAGATAACTCTGATGATTATGTGTATACATTGACTGTCTGGAGTATTTATGATCATGTTACTTTCTGAAACTTATATCCTGCATATTGGAGAACAAACATGTCATCGCTAATGCTATTTCCTGTACATTATATAACCTCCCATAATAACTACTATATATTTCCATTTTTTTCAGACTTTATGGATCAGGTGAAATTGGTACAAATTGATATAGGAGCAATTGAGGATCTGGTCCCAGATTTTCAAATTTCAGTGTTTGCCATCATGCACATATGAGTGAGGGTGCCTAACATAAATATTAATAGAAGTGCATTGATGCTAATCAGGTGGTTATGAATACATATGGCCAGATGGTGTCCAGCCTGCCCTATCTGAATGCTACATCCTAGTTGTTTACAGACATTTAGTATTTGCATGTGTATATTAGTGTGTGCAGCTGCAGGCATGTAATTGCTCTTGTCTATGTTTGAAAATCTAGGCATAAATGCCTTTCAAGTTACACACAATATCATTTTCCAGGGTATTAAATTCCACATCCATGTTCCAAAAAGCAAAGGAGATGGATGCAAAAATGTTCAAATTCTTATAACTTTCCGAGACAAATAAAGCATGACTAAAACAGATGCACCACAGCTATTAACTCGTAGCTACAGAACTGTCTTTGCCTGATGAGTCCCGATCAATGAAAGCTTTCCTGTATTACTGTGAATTAGTTTATTGCAGTTGTGATGCACTGAAAGATAATAACATTAGCGCTAAACATTTCAGGAAAATAAAAAAGAATGAACTATTGCTTTTATTTCCTTGGGGTATATAACAGAATTCATAATGAGAATCTGTACTCTGTAACTCCATCTACATTGAAAGTGAAAGGCTTCTATTACTTAGAGGTTGATTGATTTTGAGTTGGAAAACCTTGGCCTAACTTATGCAGAGGTTCTATTTCCTATATAGATCTTTAGGTCACTGTCACAGAAATACTTAGATAAAGAATTTGCACGTGCACTTCACTTTAATTACAAACCTACCCTTAAGAAATAGTCCCAACAGTTGGCTTTTTTTATGTTTGTGACCCTAAGAGGGTCACATGCCAGATGGCGAGGGGGTCCCTCATGTGCAACAATAAAACTCAGCTGGCCTGATCAGCTCAATATACGTCACACGCTGTTGTCATTATTTGTATTTAAACGGTGTCTTGTAATGTATCATTTGAAAACTACCAACATGCTGGTCATTAATATCACTGTGAAATAGATGTAATGAGGCTGTATGAAAATTATGGATACTCTCTGATATTAGGTTTTGGAGTCTGTAAACAAACCAAGGAGGCAAAACAGGTTTTTACAAGGCAAAGGAGAATAGTGACGCCCCTTTGGCTCAATGGCAAATCATACCAGGTGTGGTCAAGAACAATGGGCTGTTCATTTGCATTTATTTGTATTCACAGGAAGATCATTTGCATGGTAAAATCACAGGAGACTGCAAAAATTAACATTCCATCAGCCCCAGGACTTTGAAATCAAAGATAAACTCTGAGGCTATAAGGAATTGCTGAAAGACTTATGGGTATCCATCACCCAGGTATAGGGTGACCAGATGTGGCACTTTTACAGGGACTGTTCCGATATTTGGGGCTTTGTCTTATATAGGCTCCTATTACCTCCCACCCCTCCCAATTTATCATACTTGGTAGCTGGCCACCCTACCTAGGAGCATAGGGGAACAGACTCCTTGAGCTGATGAAAAGTGGATTCTCTTGGCTTATAGGCTTATAGAGCAGGTGGTAATGCAGCCCCTTACTGGTCGGGTGAACCCACAAAGTGTCATAGTGTTATAGATAAATTCTCAGGTAGGACAGATTCCATAAATAGCACAGGGCCATGAGTAAGGGGCAGGCAGAATAATACCCTCAGAGGGCATCTGGGAAAGACTGTGTCTCAGTAAGGCACAGTTCTATCCTGAGACTCCCAGCATGCGGGGGGTACATGCATCTCTCTCTCTCTCTCTCTCTCTCTCTCTCACACACACACACACACACAAAATGGTGCACTGTGTTCCCCACTTAGCAGCCTCTGCAGGCTTGTATTCTTGTGGGGTACCTGGAAAGAGCAGTGCTGGTGCTCTTCAGAACATAGAGACTGTTATTGCATCTGGCAGTTGCATATCGTATACAAGGGGAGAAAGCCTTGCCCCATCACTGGAGCCATGCATCTACATTAAAGGTCAGCATCAGTGCAGCTCCATCAATGTAGCAGTCTTGGTGGTAAAAGCCCGGCTTAGAGTCTAGCTAGCTCTGGTGTTTTAGTCTAGCTGGGTTTATTTTCTCCTTAATATTTAGTTTGTTTGGACATTTCTCTTTATTTTTCAAAAAAAGTCACTTTTATTTAAGCTCTCTGAAAGTGACAGAATAGAAGACTGACTTGGGGCAACAACTGTATTGAAGGAAGCTGAGTTCTAAAGGAGGCAGAACAAGGTCAAAGGCATGGAGCTGGTCGTTATCCTATTGTCCTCCACCCACAAATGGTGCTATGAAGAAGCTGGCTGAAATCAGTATGGGTGCAAGAAGAACTAAAGGACCTTAGGGGTCTGGTTACACATGACTGCATAAATGAAAGATGCACTTTTTGACAGCAGATCTTGTGATATCGCAGGCTGAGCTGTCCAGCTGAGAGGTGGTCAATGCAGCCTCTGTCCCTCCCTATTTGGCAATATGTCCTTAACAATGGTTTATCATTTTTTATTCTGCATGTGACACCTCTGCTGCTATTGTTCCCATATCTGACCTTCATGTTCTGGAAAAATGTCTAATGATGAATCTGGCATTACAAGAGGAACCTAATACCAAACAATAAAACAGAGTGCTCCAGAGAAAGATGTAGATCTCTGTCTAGAATAGTATATAAGGGAGTTCAATATAATTATGCAACAAGAAAACTCAGCTAACCAGTAGTGAAAGAAAGAAATTTTCCCTTTTAACACTGGGAGCTATGTTAGGCTTAATATAGGACTGAAACACGGGGGATGGAGAGGAAATTACTGTATATAAGCCACTGTCTAGGAATAATGCACTACAGCTGGCTGGAAGAGAGAAGTCAAAGATCAAGGAAGATTCTCCTATGAATCTTTCCTCCTTTACATTTCCTCTCCTTTTCTACATGTGTATCTTTCTTCCCTCTCTGTTCCTTCCTTTTCTGTATCCTTGTGTGTGGTAGGTGTGATGGTTTTATGTTTTGTGTCTATTGTATCTTTCAATTTCTGCGAAATTTTCACATGTGCAGAGCTCATTGCCTGTTTTGTTCCCAGAGTTGCTCAGAGCACATAAACCAGGGGACATACACAGACTTTGTCCTCTCATGAAGATTTTATTTTTGTTGTTTTCCTTTGTCAAAAATAAAACTCCTTTGAGGTTGGAAAATATATGCTTAGTATATGGAAGCATAACATCCTGTTTTATTATAGTGGAAATAAAGTAATATTTGAGCAAAGATCCAATAGATTAAAAATCTGTTGCAGTTTGTAGCTTGCCTCAGGGTGTTTAAGCATCCAGTCTGGGTTTCATATTAAAGCAGGTTTCCGTCCAGAGATCAGATAAAAATACCTGCTATGGCCTCTGAAATCACACTGCTAGTATTTCTTGACTTTAAATCTATGCCAGGGGTAGTTCTAGCATCACCTATTGTTTATTGGGCAGCAATGTATAAAAATTCAGTACGAAGAGAAAAATGGCCCATCTGGCACATCATGGACGGTTCCTCTAAACTGCGCCAGTTACAAACACTCTGGAAATCCATCTGACTTCAGCTTGGTATTCTTGCACTTTTTCAAACATATTTTTAGTAGCAGTTAATGGGACCAGGATAATCTATTAAACATGTATAATCTTCATAGAACTAAACAGGCATATTTATGGTACAGGCTTAAGAAATAGTAGGTTGCATACTCCTTGTATGCACATCAGAGTCTTTGGTGTCCCCCCATGTCAGAGCCTTTGGTGTCCCACACTCAGAGTACCATATCCCACCTCTCAACAAAATAAATCATCCTTGATAAGCTTGTGGGCTCAAAGGAATGCTGTTAAATGATGTGAGGCATTTCCTCCAGAGTATGTTTCTCCTCAACATAATTGCCATCAGTCTGCAAAATGGGAGCTGAGAAATGACAATCAAACCTGGATCTCCACATGGCAGGGCAAGGATGTTGCATTTAGCACAATGTTTTTATTTCCATATGAAATAGCCACAAATATTTACACATACACACCAGCAAATGTTTCCATCTAATGCAATCCATAAGCTCTATTGAAACTGTTTTGACTTAATAATATCCCCTACTTATACACATCAAATGGTTTGGCTTGCTACTAGCAACATCAGTACCAGCAATTTTATAGAGCAAATGTCAGGCCTTAATAGCCTACAAAGAATGTTTTGTAAATATTTATAAAAATTAGATCACCTTAGTGATTATAATACCAACCTTAAATAGTAGAAGTTAGTCAGAAAGACTTACCTATGGCTTATACAGATAGTGCTGACCTCTGGGAAGAGAGAAGATCAAAGATAAGCACCCCTAAGACAAGAGAAAATTAATACACTGACCACTATAAGGAGTCATATAAAGTTACAAGTCTCATAGGAAATGATTTCTCCAGCCAATTTGATTGCTGCAAAGTACAATTGATTGTGTGTATGTTTAACTATTCTATGAAATTTATCAGTGTATTGTAAAGTGTCTGCAGGGGTGGCATCAGCTGTTTTGTCAATCTAGGCAGTGAAGAAAAAAAAACTGTAGAGTTGTCGCTGAATTGCTGCTGGCGCACCGCCCCCCAATGTTCACTGCTGGTGCCCGCCCTCGGAGGAGCTGCCACCGAAATGCCGCCAAAGGCAGCTAAAAGCCGCCCCGCAAATCATGCTGCCCAAGGCAACCGCCTAGTTCTTGAGTGTCTGCGAACCAATCTGAGATCTGGGGTTCTCTTCAGACCTCTAACGAGACAGGGGCTAGCTGTGAAATTTACGTTCAAATTCTTAGCTTCCCCAAGTTCAAGGGAGTTTGGATTGTTAGTTTTGGAAATCTTGCCATTAGTTTCAATAGGAGTAGATCAGCCCTTTTGATAAAAAGTGATCAGCTACCATTTAGTAGTAGGAGTGTTTGAAAATTTTCTGTTCAAACCACTTTTTTTCAGTTGAAAAGTATTCAGCATTTTTTGTTAAAAAAATTTCAATTTTATAGGAATTGTTTGGTTTTTCATTGAAAAACTGAAAAATATTCACCTCTTGAAGTTTTCAATTACAACTCAGAAATGTGAAGAAAAAATTAGTGAAAAGAAAAAAACACTTTTTGTCACAACTTTTCACAGGAAAGAACACAATTTCCCAACCAGTTCTGTGTAGGAATAAATGCATTCATCATGATGTTAGGATTTCGGCACACGGTGTTGCTAAGTCCCTGAATGCAACGTTGAATATTTTATCCCTAAATCTCATTATTTTCCCATCTGAAAGCTGCAGCATTTCCCAGTACAGGCTCAAGATGCGGGGTCAAATCGATATGTACATGTTAGTGCAAGTCTTTTGAGTTTTCTCTTTATTTTGATCCAGGAATGAGGGTACTGAAGCAATCTGAAGTAACCACAGAAATTTTCATGATCTTACCTTGACAATTGGTGTGATGTCTAGGATTATCATTCTGTAATGCAGCATTAACACTGCACAGCATTGAAACTGTATTTCTTGATCTGATTGATTACTACATTGCTAATCACTGAGCAATGTGGTAGAAAAAGTGCCCATATTTTTCACATGAAAGGTTCAGTCTGAACAGTAGCCAAACCCAGGAAACCAGTTAGGATGTTGTATTTAAGGTTTGCTAGTCACTTCAAGATTCAGGCTTCACTAAAGTGCTCTTTAGTACATTAATTGCAATACAAGAAAAATCCTTACATCTTTCTTTTTGCTTACTCATGAAAAAGACACATTTCAGTTGACAGCAGGGAGCGCACTAAAAGCATCACATATGTTAAGTATTAGTATGTCGTATCTAGTTATCCTAGAGTTCTAATACATTTGTTCCTTTACTTACAACAATTGCATAGGTTTCTAAAAGACATTCAATACCGAATGAAAAATAAACAAAATATAAATGACCTTTCTTGTCAGCCAAAGATTTTACATAGTAAAATGTAATTACATTTATCTTGTGTCTTTCTTCCAATTATCTCAATATGCTTTACACAGATGGGTGATAGTATATTTCCATTGTGTAAATGGGGAAAGTGAGTCATGGGCAGGTGAACTGCTTTGCTTGAGGTCATAGAGAGAGTCAGTCCTCTGCTCTAACTGCTAGCCTACTCTTCATGTAATAACAGTGGCATATAAAGAGGTCATTTATTTCAAGAATTTAATGTACTTCAGACATAGAAGATGTGACACATGGCCAGAAAGGGTTAAACATCCTGCAGGATGAATGACTCAAATTCAACCCTTTAAGACATATGGGGAGATAATGTTTGTGGTTTTGTGTATTATATCACTTAACCATTTATTTATTTATTTACTATTTATTTCTATAAACCATTTATTCTTAGTTATTTATGGACTGTGATGGATTGACTGCAGATGTTCAAATCTCCTTTGCAGTAAAGGAAAAAAAAATAGCATAACTATCTATTTTTAAAGTTACAATGAACACCAAGCTATGCAAACTTCCCTAATTTCATATGCACATCCAAAATATTATCTAAATAAAGATTTATGTAAACACTATAGTTCTGGTGTTTTCTCAAAATGATTATTTTTTGTATTCCATATATGCAAATAGAATACTGTGACTAAAACTCAGAATCAAAGAGACACCAAATCAGCACAGAGTTTAAACTGCATGCACATTTGGGACAGGTGTTCAAAAGTTTCAGTTGCGCAAAATCAATATGCAGTAGTAGGATGCCTAATTTTCAGGGGCAGTTAAGACCAATCAGTGCATAATATGGTAAATTGACAGGTAAATATCCAAAAGTGGCAATTTATATGCACAAACATTCGTCATGCATGTACAGCTGTGTAAAATAAACAGAAAATATATATGTTATTGTGCATTAATTTAGAGCCAGTAATTGTGGGCCTGAAGTTTTATAAAATTTGGCCCATGGTGCTTTATACAATATTAGAGGCTAAGAATCAGAAAACAGTGTGTGGATGTTGTGAGTGGTGGAACAGGTAAGTTTTCAATAGAGATATGAAAGAGAAGGAGGGTATTTGGAATACATTAATCAATAGTTAATTCCAAGTTAGGGAGCAGCACAAAGTCAGGAGTGGGAGAAGACAATGGGACCAGGAAGGAGAGAAACATGGGCAGACATTCAATGACATTTTGCTGATGGAAGCTAGTGACATCTGAAATTGGCCAAGCAGAACTAAAAGACAAACTTGTGTTCTATGGCAAGTCAAGATCATATTAGATCTGAGTGTAAACATCACAGCAAATCCCACCCTGAGGAGCTTTCCATACATTATGTATGTTTGTTACCAAATGTTTTGCTTCGAGACATAATCACTCTGATTATGGATCCTGTAGTGTGTTTGCAGAGCCAGGGTTATACTGTAGTTGCCAAAAGCACAAGCAGTTTAATAACGAGCAACATAGTTTGGGGCCCTATGGATATTTGCATTTTTAGAAAACAATGGAGCATTGAGAAGTAAATGGCAACAATTAAGGAAGACAAATACGTATGATTTCTATATTTCTTAACCATGCAAGAACAGAGACTGTGAGTCAATATGTACAATTCACAAAAAGAAAAGGAAATATGGTAGTTATAAAAGAGGCAAAAAGAAAAGTGCCGTGCCTTACCCTATAACCGGCAGAGAAATCTGTCTCATATATCTTTCTTCTTTTATTGCTTCCTTGTTTCATGTACTCAAACACTGCCCTTCTCTTGGTTGTCCCATACCATATCACCACATTTCTGCTGAGTAGTCTCAACTCTTCAGTCATCCTCCACAACTGCTCTGTATCTCTTCCCCCTTTTCCAGTTCATTCTGTACTAGGAGAGCAAAAATTGTATCAAAGACATGATACAAAAGAACATTGTATTGTAATCTATGGTGATAACTTTCTCTCTGCTCCATATAAGAGTGTCTACATACAAAATTGCACCCGTGTGGGACTGACCTCACCTCGTGTACCACATGGTAAAACTCAAATGTCTTGTCTTCACTCTGTTTTTAGGTCACGATAGCTCACACAAATTAATTAGCCCAAAGTTAAAAAAAAAACGCCTTTTTTGACAATGAAGACAAGGCTTTTGTCTCCCTTAGCTGAGGATTTTTCAAAATGCAAATTAAACTTCCACTGTCCTGGTTAAAGTGCCAAATCAGAAAAACTATGTCATTGTTTGTGATCATTTTAAAGGGACCATAATTCTGTAACAATTATAATATAGCATCTGATATCAAATATGATTTTTCAGGGAGTGGTATTTCTAAGATTATAAGAAAGGCCATATGGGTCAGACCATAGCCCAGCTAACCTGTATCCTATCTTCCAGTAGGGGCAAATGCTTCAGAGGGAATGACCAGAACAGGGCAATTTATTGAACGATCCATCCCCTGTTGTCTAGTCCCAGATTCTGGCAGCCAGAGACACCCAGAACTTGAGGTTGCCTTCCTGACCACTTTGGTTAATAGCCATTGATGGACTTATTCTACACGGACTTCTCTAATTTTTTTTTTGAAGCCAGTTATACTTTTGGCCTTCATAACAGGTTGATTGTGTGTTATGTGAAGAAGTACTTCTTATGTTTATTTTAAACCTGCTGCCTATTAATTTCATTGGGTGAGCCCTTGCTCTTGTATCATGTGAAGGGTAAGTAACACTTCCTTATTCACTTTTTCCACACCAGTCATGATTTTATAGACCTTTATCATATCCTCCCTTATTTGTCTTTTTTCTAAACTGAATAGTCCTAGTCTTTTTAATCTCTCATTATATAGAAGTTGTTCCATACTGCTCATCATTTTGATTGCCCCTCTCTGTATCTTTTCCACTTCTAATATATCTTTTTTGAGCTGGGATGATCACAACTGCATGCAGTATTCAAGGATGGGTGTACTGTGTATTTATTTAGTGACTTTATGATAGTTTCTGCCATATTATCTATCCCTTTCCTAATGGTTCTTAATATTCTGTTAGCTGTTTTGACTGTCGCTGCACAGGGAGCAGTTTTCAGAGAACTTATCTATAATGACTCCAAGATATCTTCCTTGAGTGGTAACAGCTAATTTAGATCCCATCATTGTGTATGTGTAGTTATTGTTATGTTTTCCAATCTGCATTACTCTGTACTTATCAACATTGAATTTTATTTGCCATTTTCCTATCCAGTCACCCAGTTTTGTGAGATCCTTTTGTAACTCTTTGCAGTCAGCTTTGGCCTTAACTATCTTCAGTAATGTTGTATTGTCTGCAAACTTTGCCACCTCCCTGTTTACCTCCTTTTCCAGCTTGTGTATGATTCATTATATTGCTGCTGGAAAACTCAGACCAGAATGGACCCAAATCCTGAAGTTGAGATCCTCTTGATCCTTGTGGATCTTAAACCCTGATCCACAGGGCTCTTTATAGTGAGCAGATTTAAACTTGCCACCCAAGAACCTGTTTTGCTTTTGTCAGAACAGCAGACAGAAGACCCTGTCCAGGGAGCTGACTGACAGAACACTGGGGTTCCTGATTGGTCCACAAGCCCTGTTTAAACCCAACACAAGATCATGAAGTCATCCATACAACTGGAAATGGGATCCAGCTTGCTCTGGACTGCGTGCCTTCTGACCCCTGCCTTGACTTCCTGGTATCCCAGCCTGGCCTGACTGGTTATAGATCCATGGTCCTGCTCTCATGTTAGTCTGCTGCTTCTGAGCTCCTGGTAACCTGACTCTGCCTACGTCCTGACACTTGACACTCAGTTTATCTTCTGGCCAATCTTGGACTCTGGCCTTCTGGCATCTGACTTGACCTGACTCCTGCTCTGATAACTAGATTAGATAGTCCACATCTTTGTTGTGACACCTGGGCTGCTCTGGGAACTGCAGTAGCCCCCTGGGTAACTTAAGCCTAGTCTACACTGAAAAGTTATATTGGTAAAAAAAACCTCATCCCTGACTGATGTAGTTATGCTGACATAATCCCCAGTTCAGCTGCATCTATGTTGATATAAGAGGGCTTCCATTGACATAGCTAACTTTGGTCAGGGAGATGATGTTCCTGCACTGACAGTAAAACACATCTGTTGGTTTAGACTCTCTACACTATCGGGTTATGCTGACACAGCTATGCTAGTAAAGCCTCCCTAGGGTAGACATACCTGTAGACAGCCTCTGCCCAGAATCTTCACCCATGTGGCCCTCTGATATGTTCCCCACTCCTCTTAGCCACACCACCAGCTTGCCTCCTATGCCAGTTCTGGGGCTTGTATAGTAGCCTCTAGCTCTCTTGCCCAGACAAAATGGTGGGCCCAAATCTCACCCCCGGGGGGCAGATATAGGGTCTGCAGGATGGGGACCTTAAATTGCACTATTCCTAGAGACTCTTATGGTCCCTTCTGATGTCAGATAACTATGGCTTTAATAATCTAGGTGATCAAACAAGATTGGACCCTTTGAAGTCTATGGATGTTTTGCCATTAACTTCAATGGGAAGAAGATAGGGTCCATCTCATTTCAAATTTCCCCATGCCTCTGATAATTTGCATTGATCTTTTCTAGTCTTGATTTGTCTTTTCTGAGACAAGAGGACCTTTAGTACTGAGGAAGGGTATACCACGGATTGCTACATTTCCCATACTACTCTTCATCCTCTTCTTAATAGAGCCTAACATGTTGTTCCCTTCTTTGACAATCATAGAACATTCAGTCTTCAATGAGCTATCTACAAAGTGACCTCAATCTTTTTTCAGAGATGTGACAACATATATTCAGAACCCATCTGCGCATAGAGTTAGCTTAAATTGGTCTTTCATACCAAATGCACTGCTCAAAGCCTTTATCGTTTTACATAGCACTAACAACTTGTTCTGATATTACTCTATAGCTTGGGCTAGATTATATACATGTTTCAGACAGGTAAAATGCTGCTCTTGCTTGATGAAAAGATTTATATGATCAGCAATAAGAGGGAAAAATATTTTAAAGAATTTTTTTAATTGATGGATTATTTGAAAGAAACACTATCAGAAACTGAAGGGGTTTTTAACATGTCAATTGAAAAAGAATATATCTGATAGTATTCTTTTAATTCAGCTCCCTTATGCTTTGAAAGGGTTACTGGGATGTTATAGTTACCATATGACTATTTTCTGGGGGGAAAAAAAGACTTCAGGGGAGCAAATATGGTTTATTACCCAAGAGTAATACACAATATGATGATTCATTTCATCTAGAAGCAGCTGCTTTCTTTGTCATCTTGAAAAGCAGTGTTCATTTTTCTGGCATGAACACAATTTACAAATTCATCCCATCTCTCCTGAGATTCATATATCCTCATTAAAATATACTATGAGATAGAAGATAATGAGCTGCAGGTACAAATGGCTGATAAACTAACTCCTCAGGCATTCTTCCAGCTTCCGTGATAGGAGACAAGATTGACACTATAAGGCCTGTCAGTCATAAAATGATTAGCAGAAAAGAATAATAAAATAGGTTTGATGTGGGGTTCTGCACACAGTCAGGGACATGAGTACCTAGGCATGCAGTCAACCTACAGCTAAAACAAATTTTTGCCTCCTGAATCATGAGATCTATCTTTCTTTGCATTGCACCTTTTATGTTTTGTTGCAGTGAGCTGCCAGTAACACAAATGTACTGTACATCTGTTGCCTGCTGGCAACTTGGGTAATAAATATTCAGCAAGCCATAGCTGTCAGATCATGCTGTTAACACAAACTGGGTGTTTTCACTCTATCTGATGCTATTGAGTGGGTATCACTCTCCTAACATATGTTGCTATATAAGTGGGCAACGGTACCAATCAAGCCTGTCCTGGCTCTCTCGTTTAATCCACTGTTAGAATGGAATGTATATACTGTCTATTACTGTAAGTGTCAAAGCTTTTTACAAACTGGGCTGAAGCAAGTAGCACTGAAAGCCAAAATGAACAGAAACACATAGAAAAGAGTGGAACAAAGCAATCTGGAAGTCTGTTAGGAATTAAAGCTCTAGCATCCCAAAAGGAAAGACTCACATCCTGAAGGTGAAGGAAGGCTGTTTTTACACAGGGAACGTTTTCACTTTTCACTTTTTTTAATGGTTGTGATCTGCTGGCCAATAAGACGCGTAACCCCTCTAAGGATTTGCTTTCCTTGTGAATTTTTATTTCTGCTACTAATGATTAGTTGCATCAGAAGTAAAAGCACACAAGGAACAGAATAATGACATTTTGTTTAATGTCTGTTGTTTGTCTTTAATAACTGTGACACCCGAACAGCGACACAGTTTTGTTGTGTATCTCTTTGGTACAAACCATTTGGAGCATATATGATAATTACAGTGTGCTCAGGAGATGATCTTTATGTTTTGCATAAAAAAAAAAAATCTTTTGCAGAGGAGACTCCCTATTGTACATACACAAGCCTGTGGCCTCTGAAGTTCTTAGACATGCAGCTGGTGCTGTTCTCCAAGGACGTGTGTAGTAAATTCTGTAAATGGATTAATGGATTTTAAGGCTAGAAAGGGCCATTATAATTATCTAGTCTGGCCTCCTGCTTACCAGAGGCCATAGCATTTCACCTAGCAATTCCTGTATCTTGATTTAAAAACTTCAAGTGATGAAAAAGCCTCCACTTCTCTTAGTTTTCCTTACTGTTAAAAGATTTGCTCCTTATTTCCAGTCCAAATTTGTCTAACTTCTACTTCCAGACATTGGATCTTGTTTATGCTACATTAAAAAAAAATCTTTATTGGAAATCTCTTTCCAGTGAGCTACTCAGACCATGATCAAGTCACTGTGTTTAACTTTCTCTTTGATAAGCGAAACAGATTGAGCTTTAAGTCTCTCACTCTGAGAGGTTTCCCAGATCTCAAACCGTTCTTGGAGCTTTTACCGGGAAGAACCCTTTTCATTATCTTAACATCCTTTTGAAAGTGTGGACACTAAAATTAGACAGAATATACCAGGAATCGTGTCACCATGCCACTAACCGTAGTGGAGCTAACAGCAGGGCAGAAAGGTGAACACCCACCCTCATGGCCTTTACGTGTATTTGTGGCACCTTTTCAAGCATTTGGCATACAGAGGACTCTCTACATATATGCAAGCTAGGCTGTTGGCTGCCTATGGCAAGCTGGGGGGTGTGCTAACCTCCCTGTCTTAACCTTCCTTTCCCTCTTGTCCTAGCCCATCTGTCAGCTGGGATTTCACCTTTCCATGTAACTCCCATACCACTTAACCCCTGATGCCCCAGGGTCTGCCCCCTTTTCCAGTCCTCCTACTTCAGAGGGTCTTGCCCCCCACCCTATCTGCCCCAGTGTCCAGCCCCCCAATGATAATAGCCTCCTTCTCTTGTGTCCTGCCTCATCTGCCATGTCCTATGGCCCATGCAATCTATCTCATGAGCTGCCCCTGTTGTCCTAGCTCCCCAGCCATCTCCCCCGTATCCTAGTCGCCCCAGTGCCATTTCTCCCTCACTGTGTCCTGAACCCCACTACATCTATGCCCTGGTTTCCCTTGCCCTAGGACCTGCCCCCACCCCAACTCTCTGTCCAGACTTCAATCCCAATGTATTATCCCCTCACTGTTCCACCCATGTATTACATGCCTTCAGTTCCCCAGCCTTGTGTCAGGGACCTCCCCACACCTGTCCACTGCAGCTCCTCCTTGAACCCTATAGTACCCTTCAGTCTGACACCCAGAAGAGTTCATGTGGGATGGGAGGGGTGAGAGCCCAACTGAGGGGAAGGCAGATGGAAGCCCACATTGCGAATTTCAGCACATGGCACTGTAGGGGATCCCTAAGGCAGGGCTGAGCAGGGGGCTGCTGGATCCTTGGGGTGGATGGCCCTAGTGGAGGTTTTTCAAGGGAAGCTTGTGTATGGAGAATGCAGCTATATTTGCTATTCTGTCACCTCCAAAGGGGATCAGCATGAAGGAGGGAAGTCAGATAAGCTGAGCGGAGTCAAACAACATGTGATTCAATACTGCCAGTTTCAAGGTCGTACATCTAGGAACAAAGAATGCAGGCAGGATGGCCGAATTTATCCTGGAAAATAGTGACTATGAAAAGGATTTATGGGTCATGGTGGATAACCAACTAAACCTGAGATCCCAGTACGTTGCTGTGATTTAGTCACGGGTGTATGTGAGCCTTGGGTGCTTACACTGGAATATCCAATAGAAGTACAGAGGGGATATAACAGCTGTATGTTACCAGAAGCAGAGCCAGGTTTTGCAGCCAGTGTGGATAATAATAGGTCATTGGTGGTGCCACCCTCAATTATAATGATGGGCTTGCTAATTTCACATCTTTTCCTTCCTGCAGCAGAGTGACTTGCCCATTTTAAGGGCCACAGGCCTGGGCTCAGCAAATTCTAGTTACTAAAGAGTCACACCTGAGCAGAGATCAGCTGATTCTCTATAAAGAGTAGCAGGAAGCAGAAAGGGGTGAGAGCAGTGCTAGAGAATTGCATGCTTTGTGTGGAAAGGAACTACAGAGGCTGTAAGAGACAGGAGGCCCGGAGTAGCCTTGGATGAAAAACCCTAAGGCAGAGACTGAGGCCAGCAGCGTAATTGCCTAATGTTCTTATTAGCATTTTACTTTGTTCTTTGAAACCCTTCTGGAAGGGCTGGCAGGACTGATCTGTGTGGAGTTTAGTCAGGGAGCTACATTGGAGAGATTGATGGTGGGGGTCTGCAGAGTGACCTCTGGGCATGAGAGGATGCTCTAGAGAGGCCACCCTACAACAGGCCTATTGCTCACCACTGTTTTCTACAGTAGGTTAATTTCTCATAGTGTAGGCAAGGCTAGCAAGGTAAATAAAGATTTCAGAGAACAAGTAGGCAAGAGTTATATGCCCCCATTTTTTAAATTACATGTTTCTCAGAGCAGAGACCCAACCTTCCAAGTATTTGATTTGGAGCCATGTTGATAATCTTCCTTGCTGCTATGTGTGCTAGTTCTAATGATTAAATCTGTATCACTTTGACACTAATGCATATTTTCATTGTATTTTTTAGCACTAAAAAGTAAATGACTTGGGAAAATACTTCACTAAGAACTGTCTTTAGGGTGGTGAGCTGAGGAAGAAAACAGCTAATGGTATGTATTCACCACCTTAGAATTGAAAAAGTGAAAGTCATCTGAGAATATTGGACTAGATGAAGCCTCATACTATACAAACCTCAAGTGCCCAAAAGGTAAGTCAGGAAAATCTTACTTTCCAAATGAATCCAAATCTTCAAGCATGTGTGAATTTAATACATTATAGTGGTTGCTTATAGGACCATTTGTGGGTATCTACAGTGCAAGCTACCCTATGCTAATGTGCCTTTACATTGCTCTAAATAACCTGTATGGATCAGTTTCTCTCCAGACCCATTCAGTCCTTTGTAGCTATGATGAGAACCTGTCCTGTAGAAACTGGATTGAGCCGACTACACTTAAATCAGCCATCACAGAAAAACACATTTTGGTTACTCATGACCCACAATAAATTAAAACCAGTGACCTAGGAGTAATAGATTCTTTCTTCCATTAGAAAATCTCTTAGTCACCAAGTCCCTGTCAAATTTGCTATTTTTCTGGAAACTGGTGAAATCAGAATCTCTCATTATGCTTTACTCAGATCTAGGAAACCCTGCCCGTTTTGATCATAAAGATGAAGTTTGTTGAATCACACGAATGACAATATGGGCAGTGCTGATCTTAGTAGTTAGAGCTAAACCAATGGTTGGCATTTAAAATAATGATTATGGAATATTTGAATAATCTTCTCTATTTTCTCACAGACAGTACCGTGGAGTTTGACATAAAGCCCAGCTTTGCCTGGGAGTAAGTGGAATGATCAAATGACCTTGATCTACAGCACTTTGTTCCAGCACCTGGGACATAGGCATGCTGTACATACACTGCATGGTAACTTGGATCCTGTATGTGTGTGTGTGTGATTGTCTGTTATTAATCCACTGGAAATGTCAGTCTACAGGTATGGTGGAGGGGTTAATTTGATCCAAATACTAGAACTATGAGATAGGCAAAAGGTTTAGCAACTCTGTTATCTTCTTGCATATTGTTGCAGACCAGTTTCAGTTAATATACAAACTGCTATCAGTTACAAGTATCCACTGAGATTTGACTAAGCCTGAACAATAATTAAAAATGTATAATGAGGGAGTCCAGAAGGACATGCATTTGCAGCTACGAGGCATTGGAACACTTCACCTATTAATATTCACACTAGAATTCGGGGGGGTGGGGGGCAGAGCCAACTCTACCTTCGTTTGCCACCCCAAGGAAAAAAAAAAGCTGCCTGAACTGCCGAAGCCAAAAAAAAAAGGGGGGGGGGCGGCCAAATTGTGCCACCCTTTTTTGACCGGAATGCCGCCCCTTACAACGTGTTGCTCCAGGCACATGCTTCCTTGGTTGATGTCTGGAGCCAGACCTGCCAGGGCTGGGGATGGGAAGGAAGAGGGGAGGAATCAAAGGCGGCAAACCAGAAAAATCCCTTTAATATTTATTGAGATGTAAAAATGAAGCCTAATGAAGTAAAGAGAGAATCAGAAGTGTAAAAATGATACCATCTTATCCAACAGATCTTCTTCCACAGCAAATCTGCTTAATGACCAAATACGTGTTGCTACTCCACTCTAACCCTCCTCACCCCACCTGGTTTAACATAGAACTATGTGGATAGGTTGAATTCTTCCGACTCTGGCACCTTCAGCAGAATTTTAATGATTAATTATTTAGATTCAGCAGAATCTTTAGCCTTGATGTGTTTTCCTCAATAGCATCATAACTAGCCTGGTTATTAATGACACACGAGCCAGGAGGCGGACAGCTTTATTTTCATATTGTTTGCAGTAGTCACAGCTTGAAAACCATTTTTCTGCTGATCACGGGCCAGATTCTGGCTCTATTATGCAAACTGAGCAATACCTTATCTCATGATGAATCCCACTGAAGTCAATGGAAGGGGATCCTTTGGGCATCTCAAAGTATAACTCATATACTGCATATTCTCTATTTTGTTTATATTTTCATGTCTACAAGGCTATGTTTAACATTACTGATGTCAATGAGAGTACTACAGCATAAGGTGCTGTGCAATGTAAGCGTGACAGCATCTGACTGGGTGATCTAATGTTTTCCTTCAGGTTGCTGTCTCCTTTCAAGATGTGAGCTGATATCTCAGTGGTCCTCAAACTTTTGTGATGGTGACTCCTTTCACACAGCAAGCCTCTCAGTGAGACCCCCACCTTCAAACTTTTAAAATGTTTATCATGTTTATAAAGGATGGAGGGTGAAGCGGGGCTTGGGGGTGGGGGCTGACAGCTTGCGACTTCCCAGGTAATAACCTCGTGACCTTGAGCGGTCATGTGATGAGGTGGATCAGCCCCGCACTGGTATGGAGAGGGTTAACCCTTCCCTCCTAGCAGAGGGCATGTGCAAAATGGAAGTCCGGTATAAAAGCCTCCAGAGCTGCTCAGTCAAGGCTTTCTGATGAAGAGGAAGGATGCCTGGTGGAGGCTCCATCCCAGGAGCTGCTACAGCCCTTCTCTAGAAGGGGCAGGAAGCTGGATCAGAGGCTTGCAGCTATCCAGACCCCAGGGAGTGTCTGGTGCTGGGGAACCTGGAGATCCTGATGCCACATGGACTACTGTGGCTGGAAGCAACCCAGGGAAGGTAAAGGGGTGGTGCCTCCTGCCATTGTGAGGTCAGTTCATTGTGGTAGGATTCCCTGCTGACCCTGTGGTGGACCACTCTGCCTCTAGCAAGGCCCTGGATTTGGGCCCCCCGCCAAGGGTCACCACTCCCTTGTGATGGCCCCAGTTACCTGACCCCTGTTTAGCCTCAAAAGGGGGCAGTCTGGATTCTGGCTGTTAGGCTGCACTACCCTATTAAGGAAAAGGGGGCAACCTGAACTCTGGCTGCTAGGCTGTGCTACCCCACTGGGGAGGGGAACTACAAGAGCAGTTTCTCTTCTCTCGCTGTTCACACCTCCAGTTCAGCTGCTGGAGGAATACCTCACCCTCCCTGATTAGGGATAACAAGCTGGTTCAGCCTCATTGGACTAACCCTGTTATCTCTAACCTGGTTCTTGCTACCTAATTTATACCTGCCCCTGGATACTTCCACTGCATGCATCTGACGAAGTGGGTATTAGCCCACGAAAGCTTATGCTCTAATACTTTAGTTAGCCTTTAAGGTGCCACAGGACTCTTTGTCACTCAAACTAGTGAGTAACTACGCTAATGTATAAAATTTTTCCATGTACTTGCTATCACAGCCAATGTGTCTTTTGGGTACCATTTCTATTGGAAATGGGACTTGGACTGCCATAGGGGCAACAGAAAATGCCACCACTAGTTGTAAAAGATGCTCAAAGCAGAGGCTAAAAACCCCACTAGAATGTGTGGGGAAGCTAGTATTTGTTAATACCATGAGTCCAATTTTAATGAGACACACCTACATGAGGGTGGCCAAGGACTGCAGCAACGTGCACACTAGGCCATATTTTTGCTATCTGGAGGGAGCTTCCTCACTCTGGAGTACAGTTAAGGAGTGACAACCAAGGGCTTTCCTCAGCCTATTCCCAAGGCAGAGGCAAATAGTAAACACAGGCCAACTTGCTTCAGTGCAGGAATGAAAAATAACACTGAAGTGCCAAGTAAGGACTCCCATCCTCCTGAGTACAATAGTCTGCTTCATCTGCCCTTGATCAGAGAACTGCTAGCCTGTTGCTTCCTTAGCCCTTAGTGTGTGTGTGTTGGGGGGGGGGGGGGGGGCTGCGGGGGAGGAGAGGAGAGAGAGAGAGAGAGAACACTTTCTCCTACTTCAGAGCCCCCTTTTTGCTATATTCCTGCCCTAATGCACCCCATCTGGGAACATTTTCCAGCTAGCAGGCTAACCAGTTTTTCTGGGGTAGAGCAGGCCTCTTAAAGGCAGTTAAACTTCTTCCTCATTAGCACGGGATATGTATTGCTCACCATTCTGTGTAAATGTGCTCCTTAGGGCGTGGTTTCAGCAGAGTGTGAGTAATCCCCTCTTAATCAATGGCATCTGTTCTTCCATCACTGTGTGCCTGGGGGAGCTAATCGGCTAACCATGGAAAGTTACACATTTCCCTCAATAGATCAACATGAGAAAAGAGCTGAGTGTTTGAGTTGCTTGTGCCATCTGGAAAGATAAAGAATTCTTTTGAAGATAGTTAAGACTGGGCTATTGACTGCAAACAAATGAACTGATGCAAGCCAATGAGTAAGACTCACTTCTTCCACTGAGTTTTAATTTGTACCATTTCACCCACTTCAGTCTCTCTCTCATACCACCCACAATTCACTTCAAAAGTCCAATGACACATTGGTTATCTAAATGGAGGCATCTAGCTAGCCACATTTTTGGCAAACAATTTGTGTATATGTAACCTATGGAACAGTTTAAACTACTTGCACAATGTATTTGCTTATGCTTTTATCATAAGGCTAGTTGAAGAGGGGGAGCTGAAAGGACTGAGCAGTTAACAAAACTAAAAGCAACCAAAAGGAGACACTTTTTTAGCATTAGATAGTGAGATTAAGGACTATCATACAATGTAGCTAAGCAAGGATGGGTATCCTTCTTCCAGTCTCTTGGCAATATTCCAGTAAATTTTATTCATCCAACCCCCTACACCTCTTCTGTGTTATAACTATCTACAGACTTATGGACATGGTATGGAAATGGTACATAGCATATATATTCCATTCTCTTAATTTTTAACCTTTCTCCTTTAATACTACTACTTCTACAGGCACCCAGTAGGATGCTTGACAAAAGTAATATACACAAAAAATGAGTACTCTTTATAATCATTGTATATAGTGATATCTATTAACTATGGACAATTATTGTCCACAAATTGGGAGGAACTGAAACTGTAGTAAGGAATCTCCTCATCCTTACCATTTAGTAATGGTCACAGATTTCTTCAGTCTTGAATAATGAAGCTTGCAAGACAAGGTGAGAAATGAACCCAACATTTTCAGTCTCTATGACCACTTTTTTGAAGTCTAACATTATTTCTTTTGTAGAAGAGTATATACTAAAGTTGAAGTTCAAAACATAGCTACTGTGACCCTTAAAAACCAAAACAGCATTTACAACATTGGTGCATAAACTAGTGTGGAAGAAAAGTTACAATCAAAGACCAGTAAATTTCTTGGCTTCTTTACTCAAATCTGTTTAATGTCTTCCCAGAGAACAGACTGTTGGAGTAGTTTGTGAAATCACATCAGTGTCAAGATTGTTTCGTACATGCCCTCTATGAATGGATATCTTGTCCACAGGGCTGCCTCTACCACCCTTCCCTTTGGTCCCTAAAGAGAGCCGCCCACGGGGTAGGAATGCATGCCTGGTGATCAGGCAGCCTGGGAAGGGATGTACATTGTTCCCCCACTCCCACACACAGTTACATGCAGGGTTACCATTGAAACAATACAATTTTCCTGTGGAGCAATTCTGTACTGTGGTAGTATCCAGGGAGGTGTAGTGGTGAAGGGATCCCCAAAACATAATCCATTGCAGCAGAATGGCCAGGCAACCAGAGGTTCCTGCAGCCGGTGCATGGTCATAACATGTCTACACTGCAGCTGGACATGAGCCTCCCAGCCCAAGTAGACAGACTGTCACTAGCGGGGCTCGAGCTATCATGCTAAATAGAGCAGTGGGGATGATGTGACTCAGGTTCTCAAGCTTCCAGCTGCAGTATAAACATACCCATAGGGCCCCTAGGCAGATGGCCCTGTGGCCCAGGCCCTATTTTAGGAACTGGTAACTGAAGCTCCTACTGGTTCCTGAGGTAGACGCAGGTACACCTGCTGCTGTCTCCCTGTGAACAGAATGATTGGGGTAAATTCCATGACAGGAACCTTCACCCATTGTGAGCAATGCAGCTATTTTGCCTCATGCCAGTCAACACTTATACTACCCCACATTCACATGTTGTCCGTATTCTTCACACCCAGTCTTCTCCTCCTCTCTCTCTCCCCCATGTGTGCTGATCAATTGTGGTATTGAAAGTCAAAAGCTTTTTTTAAAATCAATTGTGTAAATGTAAAAAGAAGTAGGAGTTGTTCCTACTTTTATCTATCTTTGAACACATAGTGCTTTTGTGTTCCTTAAAAATTAGGCTGTTCTTGGAAAACAATATTTAAAACTTAAAAAAATGATAAAAATGTGTTTTCCTGAAGTCTTACTTCAAACAGTAACTTTAGATTTTCTAGGAATGGCAGAAATAGATAAATTCTCATTACAGTTTAGAGAGGGTTGGGAAGGGGGAGGAGGGATTTGATATTGTTACTAATTAGGAGAGGAAGAGGATGCTATGGAGCAAAGTCTATCCTGACTGACATGGTGATGTAAGTTAGACACCTGTGACTTGATCATCTTCCCATTTGAGTCAGAGGGAAAATTGCCATTTACTTCACATAGGAACAAGATTGTGTAATGTTCAGAAAATGGGTATAAGGGGCAAAATACTGTAAATTGTTTTAAAATGATACTTTGCAGAAGCACAAAAGAATCACTTACACTTCACCATCTACCCATCACCGCATTTGACAGGTAACCAAAGAAAGGGCCTGGCTGAAAAGAGGGAAGAGTCTCAACAAAATCTGTCCTGGGGTGGTGTGTGCTCCCAAAAATCAGTTCACAGGATCTATAAAATAAAGCAGCCCCCATGTGCCCAAGCACATTTTCTGCTTGCCAGTACCCATCCTGACACACCAGGACTCTCCTATAAAGGAAGGGTGACCATATTTCCCAAAGGGAAAATGAGATCCTGCACAAGGCTGGCCTGAGCCTTTTCCCCCGACCTACACAGGGCTGGCCTGAGTTGCCTGGCTGAGTCCTGCATGCCTCCAACATGGGACTGGCCAGAGCACTGCCTACATCCTTCACGGGGCTGGCATTACCGTTTGCCCTGGCACATTCCTCTGCACTGCACCCCACTTCTGACAAAAGTGGGCATTTGTCCTGTTGGCACTTGCCAACGCTCAGGTTGGCAAAATAAATGTGGACAAATGCTGGAACAGGGCTTAAAAGGGCTGCTCCAGCTAAAACAGGATATGTGGTCGCCATACATAAAGAGCTCACAGAGGTCCCTAATGTTGTGTTATGGGAAAGGCTAAGACTTTTAGCATGGGAATTTCTTCATCATACCTAAATATGGTATATACACTGAAAATAAATGATTCACATGAGTTTTGTCACTAACCACAATGGGAGTGAAGTATATTTATGTGTGTGTGTTTCTTGAGTTGATTTTATCAACTTCAGTTGATTTTATTAAGTTAGAAAATATCTGATACAGATATTTATCTGTATAATATTTTACCCTACTACATTGTATTAATACAAAAACAAATTTAAAAGAACATTAATTGCAAAGCCATACACTCAAAAATCAGGAAATGTCCTAATTAAGGTTCCCTGTGAATTTTTAATTCAGCTCCCACAATGCATATGCATCATGATATAGTTGTTAATGACATGATCATGTACTTTTTTTTCACTATTCTGTGCAGATGGGATGGTGCTCTATTAATGAGCAGATATGTAATATTTTGTCCCCAAAGTGTGGCCCTGTGACTTTTTTACGACACATGGTTCAAACTCTGGTTTGAAGACAAAATTACTGATTTCCTCCCAGGTTTCTCTTTGGTGCTCATTCCTAGTATCTGAGGTCTTCACAAACACCATTTTATCTTCAGAATGAACACCCGTGAGAGATGAGAGGATTTATCCCTGTTTTACAGATGGATAGCTGAGGTGCAGAAAGACTAAAGGTCAAGTGTCCACTAATTTTGATGGCCCAGTGTGAGGTGCTTAAGTCCTGAGGTTTCAAAGAACTTTGCATTATACATAAGTTTCTGCTGAAAGCAGAATTTCCATTGACATCTGTTGCAACTGCAATTACTCAACACTTCTGCAAATCAGACACTGAATCTCAGTTTACGCACATAAAAAATGAGGAACATATAGCTAGTGGTCAACTGTGAAAAGTCTGGTTTAGGTGATTTGCTTAGCATCATGTAGGCCTTCTTTGGAAGAGACAGGGATAAAATCCAATTCAGTGACATTAATCTGCCTGAACCATGAGACCATCTTTTTTCTTTTAATCTGCTGCCCCATTTACTATAAACCTACCAACTTCTGCAACAAATTATGCAGAAGTTCTACTGGCAGAAGTCTAACTACACAACCCTAATTAATTCAGGGCATGGTCCATCCTGTGCATTGAATGGAGGGGTGAATTGGAAAAAAACAGAATGTGATCATGTAATTAAAGACCGTATCATAGTGTGTGTATGGGCAGGGGGGAATTAAAATTGAAACCTTTATTCTGGCATTACTAACTCTGAATGCTTGATTTGACCTTAACATTATTTTGATGTAAGGTTTTTTGGTATGCAATTTCCGAGGTTTTTAAGAAAAGCAAACTGAAAAAGCAGAAATTCCATGATGTGGAACTATACTGACTCCTAACTAAGTTCTATAACATGTGCTACTCAGATCCAAGTAGATGACATCAGTTCTTTCTTGCCTTAAAATCTGAGTCTCATCAGCAGATTTAGTAACTTTAGGTCCTCATCACTGCCATTTGAGCTAACCGAGTAACTGATAGCAGTAATAGGCTGTCTTCCTTGCTACTAAAGAGAGATGGAGTACAGACTTTGCCAGTAGTTTCATACTATGTGAGCAGCAGAATGCTGCAGCTCGGAATCCTGTGTTCTAATTTAGGCTCTGAGGGGAGTGTGTTCTAATGGTTACAGTCTTTCTGACTCTTGTCCCTCCCTACTGTCCTCTTTCCCATCTTCTGCCCCATCAGTTCCTCTTCCCAGTTATCCACACCCGCAAGCTCCGCATTCCAAGGTCGTACCTTGCTACCATCCCCAAGGTATGGTGCTCACCAATGTTCTAACTTTTCCCACACACGTGCAGCATAAATTTTATGTGCACCGACCTCCATATTGGTGCACACAACAAAATTCATGTGGTGGGAGTGGGGCCGACGAGTTTGGAGTTGGGGACAGAGCTCAGGGCTGGGGCAGAGGGTTGGGATGCAGGGGTATGAGGGCTCCAGCTGGGGATGTGGACTCTGGGGTGGGGCTAGGGATGAGGGATATGGGGTGTAAGAGAGTGCTCCGGGGCTTTGGCAGGGAGAGAGAACTACACCAGCTCTCTCACCCAGCAGCAGCACCTGGGTTGTGGGAGAGGCACCTCTCCCCGCCACAGCAACTCTGGGGTTGGGGTCGTGGGATAGGTGCCCCTTCCCTGGCTGCAGCAGGTCTGGGCCGAGGCTAGGTTTGGGCAGGGGGTGCCCTTGCCCTGGCAGATCCAGACTGGGACTGGGTTTGGGCTACCTCTCTCTCAGCAGGTCTGGGGCTGAATTGGGGTTCAGGGAGAGGCCACCCTTTCCCCAGCCACGGCAGTTTCCTGCTGGACAGGTTCCCTGAGCGCCTGCGCAGCACTAAATAGGCTGCTGCATGCAGCCCTCAATATTCCACACTCCTTACTTTCTCACTGCCTGGGCACCAGTGTGTGTGTGTGGGGGGGGGGCCTCTGAGGGCACAGGAGTGTCTGTGCCTGGTACCATGCCACAGCACTGCCTGGCCTCTGGGAGAAGCAATTGTAGGGAGTCTTGCTCAACCCAGGCTATCCTCTGTCAGACAATGCCCAGTTCAAATGGAATCAATCTTCAGGGAAATTTAGCTGCCAAACTCTTAACAAGTCTGTACTGAGCAAGTGCAAGTTGGGATTTACAGAGGCTCATAACTTTGCCAAAGATGGGGGGGCAGGGTTGTGGGAACAGCAAGAGACACATCCGACTCCTGCCAAATCTCAAGTTCTTGCTTCAAAGAGTTGAGGCACTGGAGCTTGTGAACAAAACTGTTTACAGAATTTTTTAACTTGGGCAAAACCACATATTTTCCCCTAACCTCATTGAGATAAACAGCTGAACCAATTTATCCTGAAGTTTTCCAAAAGAGTTCAGGCTGAGGGAGGGCGTGGAGACTTTCAGCATGAACAGTTAAGCTTTGTAAAGTTATAAGCTATTGCAAAAATGGTCTTACACTAGAAAGTCAGGCTATGTCAGCATCGCCTATAAAAAAGGATTTATATATTTTCACTGTATAACAGTCTAAAAATAATCCAGTTTTATATGTAATACTTCAGTTTTGACAGTGTTTTCTGAGATGCTTCTGCTGTACCAGAAATCCAGGAGTAGCTATGGACTGAACCCCTCATGAGTATCTTTTATTTGGTGGCCTCAGAAGCTGCAAAGTTTACTCCTTCCTCTTTCACGCTTCATTCCTCACGGCTTAAATGCTTATCTGAAGTATTGTCATCAAGTGCTTTCCTATGGGCCTCTGCAGGCTGGATTGTGCAACACTCCTAAGTCTGTCAAACAGATCACCCTAAAGGTAGTAAAGAAACCTAAAAATGTGCAGAGAATATAAACTGAAGAGGTTGTCTTGAATTTGCAAGCATCTCTGAGGTTCAAATTGCCCTATTTGTTTTAACAGGTTGTTAATTCCTAAAGATGACAATTAAAATGGCAACGGTGTTCAACATTTCACTGCTGGTCATTTTTTGAATGGATACATAGCACTTATGCTTATCCACAATCCCACGTTGATCAACACTTTCATAGAAGCCAAAAGACATATTTGTCTCCTATCTAGCTGCCAAACCCCCAGCATAAAGTTCTACAAAAGCTTATGTATTGTTGATAAAACTATGATATTTCAAAAACTGAAAATGCAGAAACACTGTAAAACAACTGGAATTTAAGATTAAACAGAGACTCCTGTCCTGGTTTGTTCTATTCCATATTTAATTCAATAATTTTTAATTTAAAAAAGCTGCTGCAAGACTTCCAGTTTGCTTCACTAGAGTGCACAGAATCCAGGGCCCCTACCAAAGGATATAGATCCAGCTTGAGTACATTTGGCCTAAGACCACATCCTTCAGTGCTCAAAGATTCATTGAGGCTATTCAGTATGATACTTCTTCACTAAGAAGGTATCTTAAATTGAGTTTAGACTCCTCATGTAAAAAATTAAGTGTAGTCTCATTTCCCTTTTTCCAATGTAGGAGTACTTAACGCACACAAAAAAGGGCTTGTCACTGAGTTTAGTCAAGCAAGATATTCAAGTAGTGTTTTTTTCTCACCTAAGACCAACTAACTAAAATGTTGCAAAATGTTTACCACAAAAATGGGCCAAAACAACGGAGTTTGGACCTGGATTTGAATCTTTCCAAACTCTGAAGAGATTCAGATTCAGTGTTCATTTCAGTCTTATTTATAGTGTCAAATTTAAAAATGGGCGCCCCCCCCCCGCAAAAAAACAGCAAAACTGAGAATGAGAGGGAGGCCATGACAGTTTATTTGTGGAAACTGTACCATTCTGATAATGTTGTGCTGTATATAATAGCTTCATTTTCTCTTGGATTTTAACATTTCAGTACTGTTAAGTTCCTAACATCTCTAATTGGACCAATGTAGCTTTCTGAAAAGTCTTCACTGCTCAAGCAGAATGAATTTATTGCAGCCTCATAATTACCAAATAGATATTTATTAAAACAGTATCTGGTTTCACCAAGCATAGGCTGAAACTGCAAACCTAACCCGCCACTGTCTTACGTACGTAGTAAACCATATCTGGGAATCACATCAGCTGTTCAGAGACTGCCTACCCTGACAATGAGGTATTACCAGGAAGGTTAAGGAGTGTGAGTCAGCATTATGACCATGTCAAGTACTTTTTACTTCAACATTGTTTGCAATTCTCTTAGAAGATTGTAAACAGTTTTTTTCCTTATTGTTGTCCTTTTATTTTAGCAAAGTGTGTTTTTGTTTTGTTTTGTGTTTTTTTCTTTATCAGTATCACGGTTGTCAGCAAAATTCTTCCTGAAATAACCTTGTTAACCATCAGTGCAGGGCAATTTAAAAGCATTTTGCAATAAATCTTGTGAAAATGTGACTGCTTACTTTTTTTTATTTTTTGTTTCTCTATCTAACAGCAGTGGAGATTTTAGCCTATTAAAGTCAGCACAATCCAGTCAGATTACTGCCGGATTTCTAAGGTACAGGTAGTTAATATATTGTACTCTCAGCTGAATGATATCCCCTGACTGCTTAGTTTTCTGGCTTTTATTTATTTTAAGCTAGCTTTTTGTGTACGTGAGTGTGTAAATTACATTCAGTTTCCTTGGTTTTTGTTTATAGGAAGGAGACAAGATAAAGGAAAAACTTTCTTGTAGTGACCTTCAGAAAGTGAACTGGTAGGTTAAGGATAAAGTTTAGACTGATTTCCTTGGTTTAGCTCAGATAACTGTTTTGAGACCATGTTTGTGTGTATGCACATACTCAACTTTGCAAAAATCCTTATACAAAAAAGTAAGACAATAGTTCAGTTAATTTCTAACTGGGTGTTATAAATATAAGAAATGCTTCCCATTTCCTAGTCAGTTCAGCTAAGACTGCTTTCAAACCATTTATACCACCGAACATCCCTGGAAATTTGTGACTTAGTAAACCAGTGAATCACAGTGGAGTCTCTATTGACCATGTAGGTCTGTATCTGAATTGACATTGACCCAATAGCCAAAAAATGAGCAAATCATCTCCAGCTATCAAGTACACAAACAAGTGCTAGTCACTTAGCTGTGTACATTAGCGTTGATACATTTCAATCTTCTGCTTCTATTAGATTAGGTCTCCAAGTCTCTACTCACAATGTATTCTAACATAAAACCCCTCACTATGTAATCATGGTAAGAAAGGGAATACAGTGGTGCTGTACTCTTCACTTGTATGTTTAAAGTACTGGCAAATGTAAAAGTCGTCTTTTTCAATTCTAAGAAAGTGTGAATTGATTTTAAATCCTGCTTTTTCAGCCAACATTTGTCACAGGACAATATACTTGCTGTGCCAATTAGACTGTGGCAGCTGATTATTTCAGTCAATATGAGATTTCATAATCTTTTCCTTTCATAGGCACCAACCCTTCATTCAGTCATAAAAATGTGGCTTACTAGAAAAGGAAAAATCAAAAGTCTAAAGGCACAAAGTCGCATAGCTGCTCTAGTAGGAGTTTGTAAACAGAGAATTGGTTGAATTTAGGAAATCCAAATCTAGGAGAATAAAAAGGCATCTGAAGCAGGCTTTTATCTAGCCAGCTTCCTTAAAGACCCAAAAGGTTTTGAGGTCTATAAAAAGTTTGCACTAAAATACCATACTTCAAAAAGCAATAAGGCAAATAGTATAATCATTATTTCAAAAAAGTTACAATGGTAGTGTAGGCATAAACAGTATAACTTAGTTACAATGTGTGGTACTGTTTCTATTACATAGCCATATTAACCATTTCCTTCTTACTTAGAGATTCAGCTGGGACTCCAGATGAACACACAACCATTCTTGTGCCACCAACAGTTGGCAATAGTTCTTCCATAACAGCGATTTTTTTTTTTTTTTTACTCTGCTGCTTAAATCACTCTCATACTCTGAACAGTCCACAATTCAAAGTTAGGAGATTAAACACTGTCATACTTGTGAAGAGCTTCTTCTAACTTTTCCGTCACTTTTTGGAAAAAAAGTATTTGTTGTTTTAAGAAATGTTGCATTTGTGACTTAAAGTCCCTCACTCGAATTTGGTGGAAATGATGAATTTCTGCCAAGGTGGCAAAAGAAATAATGTTACAGCGATCTTGAATACCATCAGCCTTCTGGACCTCCATCTTCCCTTCTTCCACATGTCGCTTACTCTCCTTTACTTTGGTAAGGGCTCCTGTATAAAGAACAAAGGAATATTGAACTAAACAGAGTGCCTGTAGATTTAGCTACTCTACTTTACCAATATATTCAAATTCTCTGACATACTAAAAGTCTTTTCTCTCTCTCGCTCACTCTGTTACACAACTGCAGCAGTGTATAGTACTTGCGTAACAGCTACACTGCATATTTATATCTCAGGCATTTCTCACTTCTACAAACTTGTACTTAGGATAACTAATTAGATTTAAGTTGTAACGATACACAACTAAGTACAGTAATTTCTGGACCATCTCTCTCCAATATGTAGACCAGCTGTTTAGTGCTTTCTTACAAATTTTAACTGAAGAAAAACAAATACGTGAAAGAGATCACTGAAACTGAACTATGATGCTATAGAACAGTGGTTTTCAAATGGTGGGTCATGACCCAGTACTGGGTCATGGAATGTAAGGCACGGGGTGATCCTGCCTGGCGCCTAAGGCTGGCTAGTTTCTACTTGTTCTGACACTGTGCTGTGCCCTGGAAGCGACCAGCAGCAGGCAGGGAGGCCTACGGGGTTTCACGCACAGCCCCCGCCCCAAATACTGGCTCTGCACTCCCATTCCTCAATGCCTGCAGGCGAGAGCTGTGTAGAGCCACTTGTGCGCCTCCCACCTAGGAGCCAGACCTGCCGCTGGCCACTTCCAGCGGTGCCAGGATAGGCAGGAAGCCTTCCTTTGCATGCGCACTGTGCTGCTGACTGGGAGCCATCCAAGATAAGCCTGAGCCCCAAACCTGTGCCCAATCCCCTGTCCCAGCATTGAGCCCCCACAAACCCAGAATCCTTTCCTGCACTCCAAGCCCCTCATCACCACCCCAGCCCAGAGCCCTGGCCCCGCTTTCCATGCCCCTAATCCCCTGCCCCAACACTGAGCCCTCCCAAACCCAGAGCCCCTTCCTGTACCCCAACCACCTTATCCCTGGCTCTGCCACAGAGCCTACACCCCCAGCCCAGACCCCTGATTCCCTGCTATGCCTCAGCCCTGAGCCCTCCAAAACCTGAAGCCCCCATCCTACACCCCAAACACCTCACCCCGGCCCCAATCCAGAGCCCTGACCCCCTCCTGCATCCCAACCCCAGCCCTGAGCTTCTCTCACACTCCCTTCTTCTCCAATTCTGTTCAGTCACAGGCATCAATTTTCTTCAACTGGATTCCCAGAAAAAAGTTTGAAAACCACTGCTTTAGAAGATAAAGGAGAGATTCCAGAAAATCAGTTGTACAGATGTCATACCTACAATTTAATAATCACTGCAAGAGGAGCAGGGCTTTGAGATCTATATCTCAAGACTGGCCTACAATGAAAAATTAGAACAACATAGCTACAATGCTCAGGGCTGGGAAAAAAATTGTCCTGTGACCTAGCCCTCACTGTAGATGCAGATAGGTAGATGGAAGAATTCTTCTGTTGACTTAGCTATCCCCTCTGAGAGGTGGATTAAATACACCAATGGAAAAACCCCTTCTGTCAATACAGGAAGTGTCTACATTGTGATGCTACAGCAGTACAATTACAAGGCCATAGGTCTGCTGTTGTAGTCAATGTAGTGTAGACATACCATAAGTAGCCAAAGTCATAGGATTTTTATCAATACAGGAGTTGCTCTAAATACCTCAAATTAACCATGGGAAGCAACTTTTTCTGATCAGCTTGACAGATAATGAAGAGAGTAGCAAAGTAAGTCTTGTTTTATAAAGATCTATAAGATTTTTATTTTGCTGAAGTTGCATTCCGTGCTCTATCAAACCCAGAGTGGCTATAAACACTGTATTTATATTTCAATATCTTAAAAATCAGTCAGTATGCTTTTTAGAGGAAGATAGAGAACACCTCCAACAGTGGGAAAAATAAAATATTGCAAGACACTAGTCAGATGAATCTGAAACCCACGTGGATGCCATTAGAATAGTCTTGAACATACAGAAGTCAGACTACAAACAAGAGAAAATGTCATTAAGAGACTTATCTTTTCAAATTTCAGTGAGTGTTCAAATATACCATTCAGCTCTTATGTTCTTATAGTGGGGTTAAATACATAACACACAAAGAACCTGAAAAGTTTATTGCAATGTGGCCTTTTAAGAGCTAAGAAATACAGAAGTAGATATTAATCTTTCTCCCTCACCCAGGTGAACACAGGACAAGGTACACAGAACCAGTTCAGTCTAACTATCAGTAAAAACACATTAAAATTCCAGTTCCTGGAACTGGAAAATTTCCACTGGACATACTTGGATATGCAGATCTATATCCTTATAATTATGTTGCTCAGGAGTGTGAAAAGTCCACACCATACACAGCACAGTTATACCAGAAGTAGTAGTAGAGCTGCTCTGAACCAACTACAACTTCAGAGCTGCAGTAGTTTGCAGAGATAATGCATGCCAATGAAGAGGTGGGTATTGGCCCACAAAGCAGCTACTAAAACAATCCATTGGTCTCGTACCCACTCTACCCTGATCCACCTAGAAAACTAAACGAAGCTCCCTGTATGTGAGGCAAACGAAGCTCCCTGTATGTGAGGAGCTACGGAGCTCATGCCTATACCTATGGACAGTCCCGTTCCAAGAGTCGGGTAGCATATACTCCTAAAATCTTAATTGATTTCAGCATTCTTTGCAAACAATGACACTTCTTTTCAGTGGGGGAGGATGGGGGAGAGGGAGGGAGAATGTAATCTGGGGCTTGTGCAAAAAGAAGCCAGATGGAAATGTTTAATGAAATCTGATCATACTATAGTTGCAATGTGGGAAATATTGTTATGCGAGATACAGAATAGCCAAATAATTATCACATTTTAATTTCAGAAACCTTACACATCAAGATCTATAAGTATTGCTAGTTTTTTAATACTCCCTTTATAGCACATGCTCTCCTTAGACAATTCAACATTAATACAACTTCTTTATAGCTATAGTTCACACACAAACCAGAAAATATCACAAGTGTGAAGTTTTAAAATCATATTGATCATTAAAAACAATACAATTGGAACCCAAGTAGAAATTTTAGCATAATTGATATTGTTGACCTAATGCAGCAGGATTCATGTAGGTACAATAACAGAATTCTCCATTAACATCTACAATAGATTATAGCCCTAGGTCAGTAATTATGTAATGAGTGCATATTCTTACATATGAACTTGTTTACTTTTTAAAAATGCATGGATTTAGAGTGATATACTAAAAGCAATTAGCCTTCAACTAACCTAAAAAGAATAAACTCTATTTAGTTACCAGAAACAAAGGTTCTATTTTTTAAACAACATAAAGCAAACTAACATTCACTCTATACTAGGGGTGGGCAAACTACGGCCCACGGGGACCATCCTGCCCAGCCCCTCAGCTCCCGGTTGGGGAGGCTCCCACTGGCCCCTCCTGCGCTGTCCCCCATCCCTTGCAGCCTCAGCACACCGTGAGGAGCAGAGGGGTTGCATAAGGGCCAGTGAGTTCCAGGGGATGGTCAGAGAATGGGGGGCTTAAATAGGGGGTGTGGTCCCGAGGGTATGGTTAGGGGCAGGAGGCCACTGGAGGGGGCAGTAAGGAGTTAAGGAGTGGGGCAGGGGGGTTGGATGGGTCAAGGATTCTGAGGGGGCAGTCAGAGGAAAGGGAGCAGGGGGACTGGATAGAGAGTGGGGAGTGGTTAGAGGTGGGGGTTCTGGGAGAGGGTGGTGAGGGGATGGGAAGTGGAATGGGGCAGATAGAGAGTGGGGGCCAGGCTGTTTGGGGAGGCACAGCCTTCCCTATCCCAGTCCTCCATACAATTTTGCAATCCCAATGTGGGCCTCAGGCCAAAAAGTTTGCAGACTCCTGCTCTCTAACATAATGTAGTAATTTAAAACTGAGACTAGTGAAATTAATCCTAACAAAAATTGATTTGCTTTTGCATTCTCAGTAATAATATCTTGCAATTATGTAGCACATTTCAACCCAAAGGGTCTCAAAACGCTATAGCCTCATTTGGATCCACAGAGGTGGACCCATGAGCCTCAGAAGAGCCTAACTGATTACAAAGAGGCTCTGCACAGGGTTGCTATGGTCCAATCGTGCAGATACAACTGCAGAACTGATTGGGGCCTATGACACTGATATATAGCCATATTTGGGACTGATGAAAGCAGTTACATAGTATATTGCTTAACTGGGTATGGGAGAAGGCAGAGAAATTTTGGCCAGGACACCAGAGAAAACCTTTACTCGCTATAATTTTTTTAAAATCTAATTTAAAATGCAGAGGCAAAGCAAAGAACATCATTGGGCACACTTAGCAATTGGGCAGGGCTGCAACACACTTTTTTCTTTTTTAAAAAAAAAGGTCTGGAAGAAGTCACTGAGCTAAGGTGCATCAGGACATGAAGATTTCTGCTTAGTGTACAGGGGAGGGGGAAAGAAACAAAATGTTAGGATCCTTAAGGTGTGGCATAGAGAATAATATGAAATATACTCAGAGCAGTACAATATCATAGCAGTGCTAATGTATTAGTAGGAGGGACATTACAATGGAGCTGATTTAAAACTGCAAATTGATGTCTGTGCAGATATAAAATTTGGCATTTCCTAATTTCTGAATGCTTAATTTTGCAACCATAACATTCTTTTAATGTACTTTTGTGTGTAGTAAAATACACAATTCATTTCATTTCTATGTATAGTACCATTGATCCAAAAAATAGAAAGGAGAGATGGACTAGATGATCAAAATATTTTTTTTATTTACAACTATTACAAATCTATTAACTTGCTCATGCTTCTAAAGCCTCTCATTTAGTGAACGGCTCTCGTTATCCAGCTTTGAATTCAAGTTCTAGGTGATTAGGATCAGCACTCAAACAACACTAGAAAAAATTGCATTACCAAACTGAAAAAAGGAAGAGAAAAATGATGGAAAGATGGCAATCCTCAATCCAAAGTCTAATGCTAAATAGTTGGATGTTCAATGGATACCCCTTAGAGCAGGGGTGGGCAAACTTTTTGGCCTGAGGGCTGCAAAACTGTATGGAGGGCTGGGTAGGAAGGCTGTGTGTCCCCAAACTGCCTGGCCCCCTCCCACTTCCTGCCTCAACTGCCCCCCTTAGAATTTTTGACCAATTCAACCCCCACTGCTCCTAGTCCCCTGATCGCTCCCTCCTGGGACCCCCCATCCCTAACTTCCCCCCAGGTCCACACCCCTGCCCCCTGACAAGCCCCCCCAGAACTCCCAGGCCTATGCAAGCTCCCTGTTCCCAGTCCTGAGCACCCCCCAGAAACTCCACCCCATCCTTCCTGTCCCCCAAATGTCCCCCAGAACTCCCTGACCCATCTAAGCTCCCCATCCCCTTACAATGCCACTCAGAGCACCAGGAGCTTGCAGTCGTGCCACCCAGCCAGAACCAGCCACTTCGCTGGTCTGCCACTCCTGCCAGGCAGCACAGAGTGCTGGCGGTGCAGAGGACTGAGGGTGCGTGGACGGGCGGACAGCGGGGGAGGGGCCAGGGGCTAGCCTCCCCATCTGGGAGGTCAAGGGCTGGGCAGGACAATCCTGTGGGCCGGATGTGGCCCGTGGGTCATAGTTCGCCCACCTCTGCCTTAGAGGCTTAAGGACATGTTCTGATGTTTTATTATAATGTAAGAGGAAACTAGAGAATGTAATGTTGTAACAGGATTTAATAAGGAAGATTTATAATTATGTTACTAGCAGCCAAGAAGACTGACAATTTAAAATTCCTTCTAGAAATAAATGCTTCCAGCTGTGAAACATAACAAAAAGTTGCAACATCTTGTCCATATAGAAGCTCTGAGAAGCAAAAGAAAGTGGAAGGAGACAGTAAAAGGACTTGCGGTGCAAACGTCTCTGGCTGTGAGCAGAGGGGGAAGAGACAATATAATTCTCAAAACAAAGCAAAAAAAACCATTGTGAACATTGTTCACATCAGGACAAAATTAACTATTTTTTTTCCTTTTACATGAGGGTCCTTGTCACATTAGAAATGCCACTGGGTGCACAAGCTAAACAAAGACTGTATCATTCACCACTGAAATAGTCACCTGTAAGGTTTTTTTAAAAAATGCATTAACAGCATACAGCAATAATACAAACTGTTCAGGATCAACCATAAGTGAGTGGGTATACATCTCCTCCAAAAGGTTGAAGCAGCAGTGAATATCTTCTAACAGCATGATGGCCCTTTGGTTCACTACCAACTTACAGGAAAGTGTACCTACTATCAAATCACCAACAGCGGGTATTCCTAAACTTTCCCACCAAACTCTGGTTGTAAGAACTGACTGGGTCACACACTAAGACCCTCTGACCATAATATTTCTGTCTTATATTGGCAACTGAGCTGTGATTCTGCTAATATCATCAAGACAGATAATTTGAACAAGGTCTGTTTCAACATGAGCCAGAGATAAGTGACTTAAATTAAAACTGGTCAGCTTCCTTATTGTAACCCTGTTTGTTTTCAGCAAATATCAGATCTTTATCAATCAAGTGAAGTCCTTACTTTACTCTTCAAATTAGAGATTCCTTCTAAAACAACTATACAAAAGGCATGTAACATAAGAAGCAAGGGCAGAGTTCCAACAAGAAAAGGGCTACAGCAATATCATCCACCACATTACAGTACAGTATTGCTATCTTATGCCATACCATTTTTTTTACTGGAATCAGAGAAAAAAGTAAGTGAGGAAAAGAAACAATTGTTGAATGTTGCATGTTTTGCCTCTCATGCAAGACCACAGGACTTTCACTAACCAGGCTTAGAGAACAGCACTGTCACAAGTGATATCTTAGCTGTTCCTAAAGAAACTCAGTGTGGCGTCCAGGCCAGGCAACTTGGGAAGAGGACCAACCAATCACTCACTCAGTGCTCTTTTCTGAACAAGATAATACATCAACTTCAAACAACCAATAGATGCATTTTGAGTGTAGGAAAAAGGCAGTAGCCACAGAATGACAGAGCTAGGAAAAATCAGGGGAGCCTGAATGTTCTGGCCTTTGTATGAATGAAAAGTATGGCAAAAACAAGGAACACCACATTCTTGAATGCCTCCTTTGAGAAGTCCACCAGCCAATAAGCTTCAGTAGGAAATCCTCCCTGTGCAGAAGTACAAAGGTCCCTCAGAAATACTAATCTCTCGCAAGCAAACTAAATGAGAGTGAGAAAACATGGTGGTCTTTGAAGGAACTCTAAATTTAACAAATCTTTCAGTGGTTACAACAGTGAAATCTTGTGAAAATAAAAAGGTCTGTGTAATGATCCTTTATCCCTACCCAATCAGTAAACTATGCAATACAACTTGGAGGATTATTTATTAGAATAAAATAACTTTTTGCTGTCAAACTGACCCTTATTTTAAATCTGCAGAGCTACCACTAGGCTTCCCAGATTCCTCTTTGAATATTGAATAGGGTGTTTTTAAAGTGGTAACCTTGAACTCTAACCTCTCCTTTCCCTTGCCTTCCTTATATTAAAACAAGTCATTTAAAATAAGGCCATTTCTACCATGTAGATATCCATTCACTTTAAAGGTATTGTATACAAGGCTGCAAAAATGAAAAATGCACTTTGAAACAGGCTCACTTTTTTCTTATCTAGGATCCAAAACCTCAGACTATTTTACTGCAATATCTGGCCTAGAGTTCTGAAAAGACACTTTGTAGCCCATGAATGCATCCACGAAATTTGATTTACCTTTCACTCTTAGAGAGACAACTGACTTTTTACATGAGGTATTCATCCCACTCACTAGAAGATCTGAGAGCAGAAGTGCTCTCTCAGCAAAGGCTGAGAGCAAATTAACCTTAAACTGCCTACTCATTCCTAGCAGAAGAGCTATCTGAATCTGCATATTAAGTTTCCTCAGTAACAGCACAGCTGCTAATCTTAAACCAGCAGCCATTATATCCACCCCAAATTCACAGTCCACTGTTTATCATAAAGGATTTAAAATCCCCTCTCCACTCACAGATGCACAGCTTCCTTGGTGAGCATAAGTTCTGAAGCAAGCAATTACTACATAAGTGAAGACATTATACAGATAATAATTCTAGTCCTTACAGCAAAGATGTCATACTGAAAAACTGACAGCACAGTAACTAAGGGCTGGGCTACAGTGGGGGGAGAGTCTACCTAAGATACACAACTTCAGCTACGCTATTGGCAGTATCTTAGGTCGACTTACCTGACTGTCTCCACGGCAGCGAGTCAACCGCGGCCGCTCCTCCGCCAACTCCTCATGTGGAGATGGAGTTCTGGAGTCGACAGGGAGCACATTCGGATCGATTTATCATGTCTAGATGAGATGTGATAAATCAATCCCCGATACATCAAGCGCTACCCATAGCCGTACCCTAAGAAAGAACCAATTACTACCCTAACCTAGAATCAGGTTTTGGAGTCAAACTCTTTGACACCCAGGGCTGGCCTGTTCCAGCTGACTTGGGCTCACGGGGCTTAGCTAAGGTGCTGGTTAGCTGCAGTGTAGCTGTTTGGGCTTGCGCTGTAGCCTGGGCTCTAAGACCCTCCCAAACAGCCTGAGTCAGCTGGCACAGGCTAGCCACAGGTGTCTAGCTGCAGTGTACACATACAAGAGGAGTTCTATCTTTCAGGAAAAGAAAGTGGCCTGCACTTCAAAAGGCAGTTTTACAAAGGTTACAAGTGCTTGCAAAATATCTGACAGACATTGGTTCTTAAAAAAATTAAACACCCATCTAAAAACTTTTCTCCTGCATGAGGATACTTAATTTTTTTGTTGGAAAAATAACTCTTACAATGTTAGGCCCCAAATCCTGCAAAGGCTTTTGTGGAAAAAGCTACTCGCATATGTAAATGTCTGCAAGACTGGGGGCCCAATTCACAATACTGATATCACATAGTCTGCAGTAACATAATAGTTAAAAAGTGTGACTTCTTTCTTTTTGATGCCTGGTTGTTCATGTGCTGATCACAATGATATTGGAAGAAAATAGTTACACTCAAATTCGGACTCAAACTGAAAGGGCTAATGTACTGCCCATTTAAATTAGCACTTTGATTCACTACTGAATTATCAGATTAGGTAGGGGATTGCTTATAGTGGGTGCACATCTAGTCACAGCAGGCTGGTATGATGTTCATAAACTGCTATACATATTTCAGTGCAAAAAGTTAGTAAAAGCAGCTTCACACCTACATCCAATTCAGGTACCATGCAAACAATAAAAGGTGATGGAGAGGTTTAAAAGTTCTACAGTTTCTATTTTTTCTAGACTTAATGGTTACATTAATTCAGTTTATACGTAGCCAATTAATGGTGTAGAGAGCACATGGTGTTAAATGAGAGTCTATTTTTAAAATGCCTAATGTAAATAAGTGATACATATGTGATTGTAATCCTGTCTTTCCCATCCTTCCACTCTTCAAATGTCACTTGTCATCTTAGGATGTAAGCTCTTTGGGGCAGGAGCAGTGTCTTTATAGCCTCTAATACAGGGATCGGCAACGTTGGCACATAGCCCTCCAGGGTAAGCACCCTTGGTGGGCCCGGATGGTTTGTTTACCTGCCGCGTCCGCAGGTTTGGCTAATTGTGGCTCCCACTGGCCGCGTTTCGCTGCTCCGGTCCAATGGGGGCTGTGGGAAGCGGCACGGTGCTGGCTCTGAGTCAGAACTGTGGTCTTTTGGTGCTACTGTCATATAAATATTTAACACAGATTTAAGAGACCTCTGCAGATATATTTAGTATCACTGATTACCTTATGATGGCTGAATTCTCTCCTGCCACTATGCCTCATTTTCATTAAGAGTACACTTGACAATGTACATTATCAATGGAAACAGCTAATTAGAGATGAAATATTTCAAAGTCCACAAAGGTAAGTATACCACTTTTGAAAAGTACCATCACCAATAAGAATGTTTAATTAGTCTAATCTGCAGTATAAGGCTAAACAAGTACCTCAAATCAGCTATGATGACCGCAAGTCAGAGCAGGATAGCAAGATAAATGAAAGGAACTCTAGAGAATGATCAGCCTATTGAACATTTTACCTCCATCTACAAAAGGGAAAAAATAAACTGCTATGCAACAAGCTAGACTGGTTTGCTTTTTAGTTTCAAAGTTCAACTTCAACAATAAAACAATTAAAAATAAAAGTATATACTATCCTAAGATATATACTATCCTAAGATAGACCTACATGTCATTTTCAGCAAAGGGCCTTATCCTGCAAACATTTAAGCACATGCTTACATTTTGCTCACAAGTAGTACTATTGACTTTATATGCAATAGGCCTGGACTGACATCTGTCATAATATAATCATACAATAACTTAGTCCTTACATAGTGCTTATCAGCAGATCTCAAAGCATTTTACAAAGGAGAGCAGTATCCTCATCCCATTTTACAGATGGGAAAACTGAAGCATAATGAGCCAAAATACCTTGCCCAAGTGTCAAGCACCCAGCAGGCCAGTAGCAGAGCCGGAAATAGAATCTGGAGTTCTAGTCCAGTGCTATATCCACTAGGCCACATGATGATAGTGTGCTAATGGCATAACAAAAGCTCCAGCTAGTTGATGCTGTTTCTATTTTCCTTTCTTACTCATGTTCCCTGTACTGAGTTTCTTTTGAATGCGTATCACACCCCACTATCTTGGCACTGCTTAAGTGTCCAATTCTAAGAAATGCCATTTCAAAGGCCTGTATACAGTTTGAGATTTTGTCTTTGACACCTTTTCAGACAATGGAATACATTTTCAGAAGTGACTAAGGATTTTGGGTGTCCCAGTTTAAGTATGCAACGTGAGACACCTTCAATGGGCCTGAATTTCAGCAATGTTCAGCACCCACCTCCTGAAAATCAGACTAGAAATGGTCTCAAATTAGGCAACCAAACCCAATAATCACTCTTGAAAATATAAGACACTATGCATAAACTGCAGAACTTCTTCAAGACATAACACTGGTCTACAATTTTTTAGAAGTCGTCTGCTTCCGAGAATAAATATCACATTTTATATGTATTTTGATGTGCTGAATTCAAATATGACAATTAAAACAACTGGCTACTGTTTCTAAGATATTTAAGTTTTTTGCATTTTATGTCTATGTATATCGTGTAGATAGTTGAGTTTTAATCATAAATTGTAAACCTAGGTCTTTTCATGTGTTTATGGTTGCTTTACATGATAATATTTCACCTGTCCTGTTTATGTAACTTTAAAAATCAGCAAAAGGGTTATATAAATAAAATGTATTATGAAACAAAAGGCAAAAAACTATTATGTACATAGTTTAGTCCTATTCAGTGTCTACTCGGCACTTCTTGGCTTGTCTCTTGTATTCATTAAATGGAGCATCTCTTGTCACTGTCCAGCGATAGTCTGCAAGCATTGATGGGCTCCATTTGCCCTTATAGCGTTTCTCCATTGTTGCAATGTCCTGGTGAAATCGCTCACCATTCTCGTCGCTCACTGCTCCGCAGTTCGGTGGAAAAAAATCTAGATGAGTGTGCAAAAAATGTATCTTTAGTGACATGTTGCAACCAAGGCTTTTGTATGCCTTGAGGAGGTTTTCCACCAACAACCTGTAGTTGTCTGCCTTGTTGTTTCCGAGAAAATGTATTGCCACTGACTGGAAGGCTTTCCATGCCGTCTTTTCCTTGCCACACAGTGCATGGTCAAATGCATCATCTCGAAGCAGTTCACGAATCGGAGGACCAACAAAGACACCTTCCATTATCTTAGCTTCACTTAACCTTGGAAATTTTCCACGGAGGTACTTGAAAGCTGCTTGTGTTTTGTCAATGGCCTTGACAAAGTTCTTCATCAGACCCAGCTTAATGTGTAAGGGTGGTAACAAAATCTTCCTTGATTCAACAAGTGGTGGATGCTGAACACTTTTCCTCCCAGGCTCCAATGACTGTCGGAGTGGCCAATCTTTTTTGATGTAGTGGGAATCTCTTGCACGACTATCCCATTCGCAGAGAAAACAGCAGTACTTTGTGTATCCAGTCTGCAGACCAAGCAAGACAGCAACAACCTTCAAATCGCCACAAAGCTGCCACTGATGTTGGTCATAGTTTGTGCACCTCAAAAGTTGTTTCATGTTGTCATAGGTTTCCTTCATATGGACTACATGACCAACTGGAATTGATGGCAAAACATTGCCATTATGCAGCAAAACAGCTTTAAGACTCGTCTTCGATGAATCAATGAAGAGTCTCCACTCATCTGGATCGTGAACGATGTTGAGGGCTGCCATCACACCATCGATGTTGTTGCAGGCTACAAGATCACCTTCCATGAAGAAGAATGGGACAAGATCCTTTTGACGGTCACGGAACATGGAAACCCTAACATCACCTGCCAGGAGATTCCACTGCTGTAGTCTGGAGCCCAACAGCTCTGCCTTACTCTTGGGTAGTTCCAAATCCCTGACAAGGTCATTCAGTTCAGTTTGTGTTATGAGGTGTGGTTCAGAGGAGGAGGATGGGAGAAAATGTGGGTCCTGTGACATTGATGGTTCAGGACCAGAAGTTTCATCCTCTTCCTCGTCTGACTCAAGTGAGAATGATTCTGGTGCATCAGGAACCGGCAGTCCTTCTCCGTGGGGTATTGGGCGTATAGCTGGTGGAATGTTTGGATAATGCACAGTCCACTTTTTTTCTTCTTTGACACACCTTTCCCAACTGGAGGCACCATGCAGAAGTAACAATTGCTGGTATGATCTGTTGGCTCTCTCCAAATCATTGGCACTGCAAAAGGCATAGATTTCCTTTTCCTGTTCAACCACTGGCGAAGATTTGTTGCACAAGTGTTGTAGCATATGTGTGAGGCCCACCTCTTGTCCTGATCTCCAATTTTGCAGCCAAAATAAAGGTGATAGGCTTTCTTAACCATAGTGGTTATACTGTGCTTTTGTGATGCAAAAGTCACTTCGCCACAAACATAGCAGAAGTTATCTGCACTGTTCACACAAGTACGAGGCATCTCTGCTCACTTTGGCTAAAAAGAAATGTGTCCCTTTGCAAAATCAAACACTGACAAATAAGAGAGCACAACACTATATGATTTCTAGAGCTGATATAGGGTAATTTGTTCAGCAGAGTGATGTAAGCTTCGTTATGATTGCATCATCCATGACTTCTAGGAATAACATGATGCAATTCATATCATGTATGAAGCGATACCAGCTTCAGATTGCATCATTCATTGTTTTGCCTAAAAATCAAGTACTGTCCAAACCCAGTCATAGATTTATTCAAAGATCCAGTCAAAGATGTATTTTAGTCATTTCTGGCTTAAATTGAGATCTCTTCCCTTTATAATTCACTCATCCTCCGCCATTCCCATGTCAAGGGTCGTATACACTGACCCAATAGCATATCTTGAAAACTAGAGCCAATCAACAATTTTAAGCATCATTTTCATTCTCAGTGACCCAGAATTAGTAAAGTTTGACTACATTTATTTCAGAAGCATTTTGGCTGTAGAGCAGTGTAATCTGGAATACAATGTCTGTATATGAGTTCATAATCCTGAGGCAGCAGATGAACAGACTGATAGTCTCAAATTCCAGTATATAGTTCTTAGCTTCTGCCTCATGTGACATGAGGACCTTGTGTTTGACAGTGTCTATGAAACCACAGTACATGACTGATTATACTGGCATTGACTGGCTTTTTTTCATGATCACTTGGCTTTGATGAGGGCCCTGAAAAAATATCATGGACTAGGAAATCAGCCCTCCCCTGTTAAATCTATTTATTAGACGAGAGGCAGAAGTGCAGGGCTGGAGGCACCCAGATGGGGGCTCCTGGGCTCCAGCTGCTAGTCTCCAGGCTTGGGAGGGATGGGACTTATTCTTCTGCACAGACGCTCTCTTGGGGAGGTCAGACCCACCTCCGGGTACCTCCCCCTGCTGCAGGAAGCTTCACAGCTGGGCAGCAGCCCCAGAGCTTCCTGCAGCTGCAGGAGATTCACGGAGGTACATCTGACCTTCCCCGTGTTGTTGGGAGCACCCCAGATGGGGATTCCTAGGTGCTACTCCTATTCTTCCCCAGCTGGAGCACTGCCAGAAGCACAGGGAACCACCTGCAGTTGCAGGAAGTTCTGAAGGCAGCACAAAAGTGAGGGTGGCAATCCCACTACAACAGCATTGTGACACCCCCCCCCCCTTCCACAATTCCCTTTTGGGTCAGGACCCCCATGATTACAACACCATGAAATTTCAGATGTAAACATCTACATCTACCAGCACTTTTGTAAATGCTCTAACTCAAAAGACAACTACCTCTATCGAAAGTGCTTCATCTATGGATGGCAGCAAAGGAATTTTCTGAGAGATAGAATAATAGGGATGTTCAGATATGCCCCCTTCAAATCTATGGAAGATCTATAGTAAATGCTGCTTTTATTGATGGCTACAATGGTGAGTGTCTGTGCCTTGAATGCTGATTTCCTCAGGAATTTATTGAAGGGTCATCAGATTAGGGTGGACTGGTGAAGGCAGCAGAAGGAGGTAGTAGGAGCACGCTACAGCCAAACCTGAAGAGGCCTGAGGGAGGGGACAGACATCTCATGGCACCTGCTTGACCACTACCATTTGCTTGCCATTACTTGGCTCTGTTGCTGTCTGCAGGCAGAAGACTCGGTGTGCCCTGCATAGGAATGACTATTGAGAGATCCCTGGAGCTGATCCCACCAAAAAGGCTGAGATCCCTATCCGTGTCAGAAGATTAGATGAAGGAAAGTGCACAGGAAACACACTTCAGCATTCTCTCTCTTTTTAGGCCATATCTATACTATCAAGTGTACAGTGGCACAGCTTACAGCGGTGCAGCTGCATGGATAAAGATCGCTTGTGTAGCCAGGCTATGCCAACAAGAGAGAGCTCTCACATCAACACAGCATTGTGCACACTACCACTTATGCTGGCAAAACTGTGTTGCTCGTAAGAGGTAGGAGGGGAGTGTATTTTTTTAACATCCCTGAATGACATAAGTTTTGCTAAAATAAATGGTAGTGTAAACAGGGCCTTAGTTTCCTTCATTAGGACTGCTCTCTGCTAGAGCTCAGAGTGCTGCAGTATCTCAGGAGGACCTCTTGGGAGGCTGATTATAGAGAAACTTTCTTTTGGAACTTAGGCTTCAGGCTGTGTGGTGCAAAAGGACAACTGTATTCAAACACGACACACATTCAGACCTCTGTTTGTACCATGCACTTATTTCTGCACCATATGAACAGCTGTGAGTCAGCTTCTATATTCCCCCACATCTTCACCCTATCATGTAAAGAGGAAGCAGTGGGAGGAATTCTTCCACTAAGCCCTGGCCCCCAGACTTCAGTGTGCAGCTATGTATCGAGCAAATAGCAAAAGAGAGGAGACTAGAGCCTCCCTTCACCTGCTCAGGTGTGCGTCAGGTACAGCAGATCCCATTTTTTGCTCTTTGTCAGGATTGTTTTTGGAGACCGTGGAGGGGGAGAACAGAGTAATAAGTTTTCCACTCCACTCAAGTGATGCATTTTGGATTATAAAGTAGTAATTATGGAGCTCATCTTTATAAATCCTGCCCACTCTTCCAGGATATCAACTGGGTAGTCTTTTGGGAGTTTATTGCAAAATGTGTAGCATGTTGTTTAAAGCAGAAGACTAAACACTGAAAGACACTGTTTTTCAGCGAATCCATTAGCTCTGCTATAAATACCTATGATTTTGTTGAAGTAGGAAGGGTGTCATAACCTCTTATCATAGAATCAGAGAAGGTCATCTAGTCCAACCCCCTGCTCAAAGCAGGACCAATACCAACTAAATCATCCCAGGCAGGGCTTTTGTCAAGCCAGGCCTTAAAAATCTCTAAGGATGGATATTCCATCACCTCCTTAGGTAACCCATTCCAGTCCTTCACCACCCTACTAGCGAAATAGTGTTTCCCAATATCCAACCTAGAACTCCCTCACTGCAACATGAAACCATTGCTCCTTTTCTGCCATCTGCCACCACTGAGAACAGCAAAGCTCCATCCTCTTTGGAAACCCCTTCAGGCAGTTGAAGGCCACCAATAAATCCCACCTCACTCTTCTCTTCCGCAAACTAAACAAGCCCAGCTCCTTCAGCCTCTCCTCATAAGTCATGTGCCTCAGCCCCCTGATCATTTTCATTGCCCTCTGCTGGACTCTCTCCAATTTGTCCACATCCTTTCTGTAGTAGGGGGCTCAAAACTGGATGCAATACTCCAGATGTGGCCTCACCAGTGCCAAACAGAGGAGAATACAGTAGACTCTCGATTATCCAGGATGACAAGGAAAAAATTAACCCTGGTTATTAAAATCATGGATAATCACCATCTATAGGAAATATGGGGGAAGGAGGCTGGTTCACCAGCCACCCTGCGCTAGGAGGAGGGGGTGTTGGTTCACTGGCTGCCCAGCGCCCTGATGGGTTTTTTTTTTCTTCTTTTTTAAAGAGCAACTGTCAGCCTTAAAACAAAATAAAAAAAAATCACTCATCTAAAATTACACTTTGTAATTAAAAAGTTACACCTTGCTACAAACAACCCAAGATTAGAGCAAAGACTGGAGAAAGAGGGCTTCTGCCCCAGAGGTAGGGGGCCTATAGTCTGAGCCCTGCCACTCAGGGCTGAAGCCCTAGGGCTTTGGCTTCGATCCTGTGCCCCAGAGCAAGTCTAAGCCAGCCCTGTTGACCCCATTCAAAAGGGGTCATGAACTACTTTGGGGTCCTGACCCACAATTTGAGAATAGCAGGTATAAATTAATCACAGGGTAATGCCAACAAAGAGAATTTTCCAAAACAAAAATATTAGCATAAATTTCCCGCTCTCTTTCTTGAAATAATGTTGCCACTCTCCAAAATTTTACAGTGAAACAAATCTGATTTAGATGAGTCTTTCCTTGTCATAAAAGATACATAACAAAAATTGCACTTGTATCAAAGCTGGAAGTGTATTACAGTGATAAGTGTGAACTCTGGCTCCTCAGGTTTGATCAGAAATCTGTGATTCTAATACGGACTTTATAAATATCTATCTCATTCAAATCGAAACGTTTGGCCTTTGTTCTGAGACGTTGTTCTAGAAGCAAAAACTTAAAGGCATATCTTTTATTTTGTCATAAATGACTACTTTTTCTACCATTGTGGCAATTCATGTCCTGCATCTTACAGTACAGAATGCATTAGTGATTAGAATATAGTAGGAACTGACCTATCAGGGTCAGGAGTCTAGTATGGATAGGGTCTGTAATGTAAAATTAAGGTTATCTAAATAAGATTTAACATGACCACATTTTATGTATATGAAAAATGTTACTAGTTACACAGTTCTTTAACAGTATATGATAGAGGTGACCAAACTCACTGACCCTCCAAGCCACATATGATACTTTTCAGAAGTTCAAGAGCCATAGGATGTGCCTGCTGGGGTTGAGGTTTCTGCCCCGTGAGGTGCCCCTGCCCGGGCTTCCTGCTCCTGATGAAGACCCTACCCTCACCGCAGGACAGAAGCTCCCCCAATCTACTAAGCGGACAATGGTGGGGGTGGGGACGGGACTCCAGGAGCCATATTTCAACTGCAACAGTGCCTGGTTTGACCATGCCTTCTATTGAAGGGCAGTTTCTTTCCCATCAATGAATCCCAGGCCATGGTTACACTGGCACTTTATAGCGCTATAAAGCCCCCACGAGCGCTATAACCTCCTCCCCGTCCACACTGGCAAGTCACGTAGAGCGCTATAACCGCGGAGTTATAGCGCTCCTGGTAATCCACCTCCACATGGGGAATAAGGGCTGTAGCACAGCTGCTGTAGCGCTACAGCGAGAAGGTGGACACCCATTGCGCTACAAGTGATCTCTTGAGATGCCCAGAACCATTTAAGGCAATTGACGTCTCTTCCCTTTGTTTTGAACTCGGCTGGAGGAATGCGGAAGTACCTCTTTAGAGTTTCTCTCTGAACTCAGCAGATAAGCAATGCAAATGTTTAAGGAGGGAGCCTGTGTGAAAACAAAGCCCTCTGTGAACGGACACGCGCTGACAGGCTCGCTGACAGGCTCTCAAAAAGATGGAAAAACCACTGGCTCTCTCCCTCCACATACACACAACACGTCCCCCCTCACCCCCCTCATTTAAAAAGCACGTTGCACCCAGCTGAATGCTGGGATACCTGCCCTAATGCGCTGCTCTTAATACCGCCTGAAGTGCCGCAAATGTGGCCACGCTATACCGCTGGCATGTCTGTGTGGACATACAATAGCGCTATACATATTGCTGTATAAGGGGACCGCTATAACCAATAGCGCTATAATCCTGTAAGTGTAACCATACCCCCAGTGTCTTACAAACAACATTCAGAACATGTGAAACACTGTTACATCTCAGTGGAAAGGTGGTAGCTAGGAGAACAACAGTGAACAGAACCCCCTGAGACAGTAAGAGGAAGAATACGAAATTTTAACTAAGAACACTGCCTCAAATTATTACACTCACCAAAGTAGATCCTTAAGCTATGTCAATGCTACAGGTGCTACAGCTACGTAGCTACAGCAACATCATAGTTTAAGCATCAGCTACAGCCATCAAGGGGTTTTTTCCATCACTGTAGTAAACCCACCCCTCAAGAGGCAGTAGCTAGATTGACCATGCTGTCTACACAGGTGGGGGTGGGGGGGTGTGAATTTTTCACAACTTTGAATGATGTAACTAAGTTGACCTAGAGTTTTAGGTGCAGACAAGGCCTAAGTGTCCAGCCATAACAGACAAGACACCAGATGCTTTCAATATCTAATTCAAAACCTTGCACTGTAAAGTGCACATAATAGAAGGTTATGCTGTGACACCTCAAGCAAGTCATTCTTGCTCTGTGGCTCAGTTTTTCCCCATTTGAAAATGGGAGTATTTCTAAATGGGTTCTTGTAAATATTGTTTGTAAAATGCCTTGACAGGTTGGGATGAAAAGAATTATAACTGTATTATGTCCTCGGGTAACTTCAGATTAAATCTTTAAAAAGCAGTAAGACTGTTTGAAGATATTAATTATATTAATAAATGCTTTTTCAGCACTTCATCTGCGGGATGTTTTATAAACAAACTCACTGATCTTCAACATATCTGTAATACAGACAGGTATTAATTCCCATTTTATAGATGAAGACGACTGGCTTAGGGCCCAGACCTGTGGTTTTCAGTCAGTCAGTCAGTCAGTCAGAATTCTCACTAACGTCTGGGCCTGTGGTATAGAATGAAACTTTTGTATTATTGCATTTAAGCTCAGCAGCAGTTCTGCCTGAGCAGATGCAGCAGGCTTTAACTGAAAACCACTGACATACTGAGCTAGGATTAGCACTCAGGAGTTCCTGGTTTCTACATCTGACCACAGAGAGATGGAGATTGAATGGCATAGTAAAGATAGACACAGGGATGTTACCTTTCTGGACATGGATGATGTCTGGGAAGTTGGCCAGATGCCCCTGATATAGTGCTAACAAATCCATCACAGGGTCAAGGTCCTGTCGGGGCTGCTCTGCAAAGAATTCCCCAATGGCGTCATAGGCTTCCCCCGTGAAGGCAAGGGCTTGGTTGAGGTTGGCAGAAAAGGCCTGCTGGTCCAGCTCGAAGGCCTGGCTGAGGCCCTTGAAGGAATGCCCCACCTTCTGGTACTCCTTCTTGAAACCGGTGACCTGCTTACGGGCAAACTCATTGGCGGTGTGGGTGAGCTGCATGGTGCTCTCATCCATCTTCTTGGTGAAGCTCTTGAAGCCATCCACCCGGCTCTCCACCTCCTGTAGGTCCAGGGCAGCGGCAGGGCCGGTGGGGACGCTGATTGTCAGGAAGAAGTTGGCGCCCACCATCTCATCCTTCTCGGCCTTGCGCTTGCCCTGCTTCCAGGCCTTCTCGTCGGTGCTGGGGCAGGTGAGGAAGTGTCGGAAGGCATCGCACTGAGCCAGTACCGGGTGGCTGCACATGTGGTCCATCCACCAAGCCAGGCCCTTGCGACGCTTGGAGATAAAGTCCTCCTCAAAGCGGCCCGTGGCTTGTTTCTCGGGCAGGTGGGGCACGGAGATGACAGGGAACTTCTCCACCAGGCGCCCGTAGAGCCAGTCGAAGTGCTTGTAGCGGCGGTGCACCTGCTGCCCCGTGTGGCTGGGTACCAGCTTGTAGGCAATGTAACTCTTCATGCCCTTGAACTTGGTCTGCTTGGTGGGGTCCTCGATGGAGCACTGGAAAGGGTAGGGGTTCTCCTGCCACTCGGGCCCCCAGGGGCCCAGCACCACGCACAACTTGTCCCCGTCCTTCACGAAGCCGGAGGCCTCGCCCAGCACGAAGGCCTCCCCGCCCGACTTCACGAAGGTGGAGAAGCGATTGAGGTTGCGGCTCACCGTGGCCGAGCTCTTGGCCCCGCCGCCGGGGTGGTGGTGGGGGTGGCCGGGCTGCTGGCTGTTGCGGGAGGCCAGCGAGAGGTCCGAGCGGGTGGAGAGGCGGTAGCGGGCCGAGCTGGGGCCGCCGCCCCCCGCCGCGTCGTAGTCCGGGTAGGAGCTGCCCAGCATGCCCGGCTCGTCGGCCACCGTGGAGGCGTCGTCCCAGTCATCGTCCCAATCGTCGTCGCTGCCCTGGCTGGGCTGGTAGGAGCCGCTGTAGGGCGCGGGCCGGAATGCGGGGGGCAGAGGGAAGGGCTCGGCCGCCGCCGGAGGGGGGAGCTGCTGCTGCTGCAGCACCGGGGGGCTGAAGGCAGGCGGCGGCACCAGGGGCTCGAAGCCGCCGGGGGGCAGGTTGGCGTAGCGGGCCCCCCCGGCGGGGGCGGGCGGCTCCGCGGCCGGAGCCCGGATCACCTGCACGTAGGAGGCCGGGAAGAGGCCGCGGTCGCCGTGGCTGTTGACCCCCTCGAGCCAGCCCTCGATGTCCTGCTCGCTGCACAGACTCAGCACCTCGTGCTCCCGCAGCGAGATCTCGCCCGGGTTCTCCGACCTGAAGTCATAGAGCGCCCGGGCCCGCAGCGCCATGGCCCCGCCGGGTAGGGGCCGGAGCCAGCCCTCCCCTCCCGGGCTGCCCGGCCGCTTCCCCGTGCTGCCTGCGGCGGCGGCGGCGCCGCCTCCTCCTCCCGCCCGGGGCCGGCCCCTGCTGCTGCCGCCGCTGCTCCCCCGGGAGATGGGGGCGGGTGGCTGGCGCGGCGGGGCGCCCGCGCTGCGCTCCCAGCGGCGCCTGTCCCCTGCTCGGTGCCCAGCTGGAAGCCGCCCGCCCGCGGAGCCCTGCAGCGCGTCTGCGGGTCGCTCCGCTGTGCGCGGCGGCTCCGAGACCCCGCTTCACCCCGGCGGGGGGAGGAACCGGGGGGCCGGGCTGGGGACTGTCCCACGTAACCAGTTCGCTAGCTAATCCGGAGCCGAGAGGCAGGGCCGAGGAGCCGAACACAGAGCGGCCGCCCCTATCGATGGGCCGCTTCCCTGCGCCGCCTGCCCCCTGGTGTCCGGCCGGGCGGCGGCGCGGGGACCGCTGCGGGCGGAGGGGACGGGCGTCCTCAGCGCTAGCATGGGGCGGGGATGCAGGGGGCCAACCCCGGCTCGCCAAACCCGCCAGAGACACGCACATTTCTAGCCATTGACAAACGATCGGGTCTTGCGGCGCCTGCGTTTCTCTATCGATTCATCAATATACGAAATAACAAAGTACAGCTCCCAGCCTATACACCGGCACCGGGCCTCCCCTTCTTCAGCTACACTCCACAACGGAATCATGTGATAGCCCAGGCACCGCCTGCTGTCACATCTATCCCCGCCAGACAGCAGAACCCCTATTTTATGAACAAATACTGCAGGGTCGAGGAGTTCCTAAAAGCAAAAAGTTCGTAAAACTGACGCACTCAAATGTAGATATGGGACATGTATTGCGGTAGGGTGCGCTTCATTGTTGTCTTCTCTTTCAAAGTGATGCCATGTGACCTTAAATGCATGAAAATGTGAAGGGTGTCCACTTGTTCTTGGTTGAAATCACCTTATGTTATTTTTCTTTCACTGGGAAAACTGGTTCATATGATTGGTGGCAAGATGGTGTTCGTAAAAAATCAAGATTCTGTTGCCCTTGCAGCCACACAATCTTCAGCCTCCTCCCTCCATAATAACTTGCAAAAAGAAAGAATAAAGAATGTGTTTTGCAGCATATCTGGAAGATTAACAAATCCAGGCTCTGGTGGACCCAGTGAGAAAGTAGCATATTTCAATGAAGTTCTAGCTGGAGCCGTCGGCTGATCTCAACTCTCTCACTATGCCTTGTGGTGAGAGAAGCAATCTTTCAAATAATCAGGTCACAAACAATTTATGCCATCGATGGGGCTCTACGGAACACATGGGTCCACCAGCTCATCACAGGAGAGGGGCTTTAGGGCATGAGAACCAGAAGTTAAACTGCCTGCTCTAGTTTTAATTTTATGTTGAGTGAATTTCTGAAAATACACAACCAGCATAAATGGTTGAACAGGTATTTTATATTTTTAAAATTCTTCCAATTGTAACAATCTAGGGTGTTATACATAAAGGTAAAAAGAATTTTTACAAATGCAATTTCTACCCAGACAGTGTCTCTTGTCTAACTCTAATGAATCCTCCTTCTCAACTGTGTGTAAAAAGATGAGACTTTGGCCAGTATTTCTTTTCTCATCAGAATAATAAGAATCTAAATTGAATGAACAGAACTTCAGTAAAATTATTTTAAAATGATAAATGAAGTTAGACATTATACAGTTACAACTTTTGTAACATCTCATTACCGTAAAACAGAGTTGCAGTAGTTTGAATATTGTACATCACTTTTAAATTCTGAAATGTTTAAAAATTCAGCCATTTCAATTGTATCCATTTGTCGCTAGTAGTTCTACACATGTATCTTACATGCTACTGTTTCTTTAGGTTTATTTTCCATAGCTAGTGTAGCACTTTGTTTATATTTTCACTTATGTTTGTTTACTTTATTGCTTTTTGCCTTTTTAATTTTTAATTTGCCAACTGTGTGTGTCTTACTTGCTTTAACAAGTCTCTTGAGATGGGCAGAACAAAAAAGGCAACTTTGTATTACATCTGTTTGTTTGTTTTAAAGTTGATATGCTCTCATTACTTAAAATCAGCTGCTGGAATCTCTCTGACTAGATACAGTTTGAAGTGATTACTTGCTATTTGCACAGTGCCAAAAATTGCTAGGCACTTTACAGAACAAAGAACATTGTCTTTGCCTTGTAAAATTTACAGTCTCATTTACACAGGATACTATGAGAGGTAGTAAACAGTAGGCGGAGGGAACTGGGAGGATATGGGTCACAATAATAAGAGCAGTAAGGTTACTCAGTTATACATATGGTTATCATGATTATTCCATAAGTCTGTTTGGTTTTAGTTTTCTTTTCTGGGGGGATAAGTTCACTTCTTGTAGTCCAATATGCAACAAGTAAGTTTCTAGGAGAGACATGAGAGGAAGGGAAGTGATGTTATGAACAGCGGAGATAAATTATGAGGTTGGGTATCTGGAATCAGCATAATTGTTTGGCTGTATCTAGCAAATAGCTGCTGATCTATTTGCCATTTGTGCAAAACAAAACACAACCTAATCATTCATGCCCTAAGGCGGTGTTTCCCAAACTGTGTTCCACAGAACACTGATGTTGCGCACGATGTGAATAGATGTTCCGTGAAAGAATCATAATTAAAAAAGGGTCTTTAATTTTTTTTATTTTAAATTTGGCATATTTGAAGCCTAGTTTACAACTCTTTTTGAATGACTATAATTTATAAAATGAAATATATTTGAGCATAAATAACCATTTTTTATTTGAAAACCAAACAACTACAAAATAATAAGTGTTCCATAAATATATACCAGGCTAAAAAGTGTTTCATGGTCAAAAAAGTTTGGGAAACACTGTCCTAAGGTATCTATGGCTGCCTAGATAACATTCACATATTGTACTTTATCTCTTCTTAGGTCCTAAGGGTTTTGTTTGGTTCTTTACTCCTGCCTTCTTGCTAGCTGTTTTAACTAGAAACTTCTTCACACTCACCAGCTGTATTGCCAAGACAGTATTGTCTAGACCCTAAACCAGTATGGATTTGTTCCTATTTCACTCCTGTTATCTATGATCCTGCTACCTTTTTTGGAGTGCCCAAGATACTTCAGTTTTTATTAAGATTCCATCTGTGCAGGATTCTGATTTCTGGTTCTTATCTACTTAGCAGAAAACTGAGAAAATGCACGTGACTCTTAAGGACTTTTTACTATTGAGGGCAGTGGAAGCAAGGTGTGGCACATGAATGATCCCACTCACTGATCATCATGGGCCATTCCCTTCCCACGTATTAAACCTGTCCTCTGAATATTCCAGTCAATATTTTTGACTATGGTTAGCAAAAAATCTCCATACAAGAAACCGTGCTTCTTTTGGGTTCCAGCTGTTGATCAGATCCCAGTCACACCTTCTCAGGTATTCTTTTCTTGCTTACAAGCCTGACTCCAGTCAAGTTGGAGATAGGGTTACATTTCAGAGCTCTTTTTCTCAATCGCTTCAGCATAAAAATGGTCATGCTTTATTTTTGCTGCAATCCAGTGCCTCCCTCAGTGCACCATCACAGGGTTTCTGGTGTTTGATACTCTTTTGATGCTAAGTTATCTTTTTTTCCCCAAAGCATCTTTTTTTCTTTGAATCTTGGACTGTGTCTCAGAGTTGCCCACAGTGGTGAAAACCAACTCCCTAGTAGCTAGCCCAGTAGAACAGCTTCATCCTTGAAGCACCTTTACCATCATCCACCATCCAAGGGCTCCACTCAGAACCTCAATATTTGAAGATAGTGGTACCGAGCACTGGCCTTCACATGAGAGACCAGGGAAAGAGGCACCAAGAGATAGCCAATAGCTTCCCAATATTATTCTGTTGAAGTCCCTGACTTGAGACAGCTCTGTATCCAGGACTTTGGATTTTTCCCTCCAGCTTCCATGTGCTCAAAGTAGATACAAGGATATCAGTACATGCTCAGTGATCTGGCCTAGCCACTATTCTTCTTCTATGCGGCTGTCACAAAGGCTTGCTGTACTGGCTTTGAGACATTCCTTTAGCTGTGTGTGTCAGCAGTTGTCAGATCCCTTAGCACTCTTTGAGCACAGTTCCCCCCAAGACCAGTGACCACAGTATTTGAGTAAATGCTTTCAGCTGAAGAAGCTCTTGCTTCAACACACACAACACTATTCTGCCCAATGTAGAAACATGGGGACTACCTAATGGATCAGACTCCTGGTCCATCTAATCCAGTATCCTGTCTCTGACAGTGGACAGCACCTATTGTTCCAGAGGAAAGTGGAAGAACCCTGCATTATGCAGATGTGGGATAATGTGATAGTGTGATGGGATCCCCAGAGTACTACCTGAAATTGGGGGACCCTTTTGCCCCTTAACTCTCCAGCTTGGTCTGTCTCTCACAATCCTTTGCTAGTGATAAGCAGCAAACCCCTCTAGGCACTGCTATCACTCAGCACAGCAGCACGTGGAGCCTCACACTCATCTAGATTGCATGAATGCTCTGAAAGCCACTCATGAGTCACACAGAGAAAGGCATCAGCCAATTCCCCCCAGCTTCCCAGCCATACACCCTAGCACTGTACTGTTCTGCCCTGGTCAGAAGCCTTACCAGTACACATTTTACTGAATCCAGACCTCCTTCAATATGGAGAGGACATACACCAACGTTAGTAACTGAGCTGAGATTTCCCAAGCACTCCAACCAAACCACACTGTTTTAGATAAAATATAGATTTATTAACAAAGGAAAGATAGATTTTAAGTGATTATAAGTGATAAGCTGTGACGGTGCTGTTCCCAGTGGGATGCCACTGAGAGTGCCAAGTGAGGACAAATTGCTCCAAACAGCACATTTACAGTCCAAAGTTGGGGTTTCTCCACCCTAGAGGCAAACCAAACTAGCCAAACAGAAAAGACTTTGGTTTCACCCCACTGGCTAGCCACAAGTCACACAAGCAATTCCCTTAAACACTCCAGCTTCCCAGTATCACCACCAGCAGCCGCCTGTCTTGGGGACAAATGGTTATGAAAACCAATATCCCAAATAAAAGAAAACAGTTCTCTCCAATTCCAAAGAATCAGGACCCAGACCCAGGTCAATATAGAAATCAGATCTTACCCACGAATCACGCTGTTGCCAATCCTTTAGAATCTAAAATCTAAAGGTTTATTATACAAGGAAAAAGATATAGGTGAGGGTTAGAAATGGTTAAAGGAAAACAGTTACATGCAGTAAAGGCAAATCTTTTGGTTCAGGCTTGCATCACTTGTAGAATAAACTGCAGGTTCAAATCAAAGTCTCTGGATTTCACCCCCCCCTCCCCATGGATGGGTCATCAGTCCTTTGGCCAGAATTCCTTCAAAGTAAGAATGACAGACTGAAGACAAAATGGAGGTCCCTCTCCCAGGTTTATATAGACTTCCACTTGTGGGTGGAGACCGCCTCCTTCTTGCTGTGTAGGGTCTAGTTGTACAATGGATTCTCAGAGCAATGTGGTTCAGTTACATGACTCTTCAAGATTCAGTTCCTGACCAGCTGGGCCACATTTCTGGGGAAGCTCGGGTGTGGATGGGCATCTACAAGTTCATTGTTAGCTTGCTTGGAACTTGATGGGCCATCAGGAAGGCCATTCCCAGCTAACAGTAACTTTGTCTGGGATTTCACCCAAAAGCAAACATAAGTTTGAAATACAGACACTATACAGCCAATCTTCATAACTTTAGCTACAAACAAGATACACACATACAGATAGCATAATCATAATCAGCAGACCATAACCTGGTCGTAGACACCTTATATGACCCCCTTTACCTAAGATTTGGTGCCCCTACAGGACCTTGGTTGCACCAATGATCTATATGATCCCAGATAATTTCAGTAACGTGACACCAACCTTAGTACCTGAGCTGAGATTTCCCAAGCACTCCAACCAAACCACATTGTTTTAAATAAAATATAGATTTATTAACACAGGAAAGATAGATTTTAAGTGATTATAAGTGGTAAGCATAAGACATCAGAGATAGTTAGCAAAGAAAACAGAAGATAAGTTCATAGTCTAAATCTTAGACCTATTGCACAGCAATAAGCAGTATTTAGATCAAGCAATTTTCTCATTCCACTGAATGTTCCCAATCTACCTTCTTTAGACATTATTTTATACTTTTATCACTTTTCCTCATGCACCAGACCCTCGCTACAGCCCGCGTCGTTATAGCGTGGGTTCACGTTCGGCGCGGTTGTTTCCATGGATCCCAAATTTAAATAGTGATCTCATGGCAACCCATCCCCCACATTAACGCGGTCCCCATATTAGCGCAGGACTGTGCATGGATCCCGAACCCTGGGCTATAGCAAGGGTCCGATGTATTTATCTCATTTTAAAGTAAATGATCCCAGTTTTTTCTCCCAATATGAGTTTTCCATGACCTTGATTATTCTTGTCTCAATTCTCTGTGCCCATTTTACTTCAGCAATGTCCTTTTTGAGATTGGTGACCTATACTGCACACAGTATTCCAGATGAGGCCACCCCATTGACTGATGTAAAGTCATTATAATATTCCTAGTACTATTAATCATCCCATCTCTTACGCATCCTAACATCATGTTAGCTTTTCTGACTGCACAGGTTCTACAGTGATGCCCAGGTTCCTTTCTTGAGCTTATACAGTAAATGTAGACCCTGTAAAGCATATGCATAGTTTACATTTTCCCTGAATTTGCATTTATTTGTATTTGTTGATGTTGAATTTCATTTCCCATTGTGCTGCCTATTCACTTAGCTGTTTTAGGTCTCTTTGAAGTTCCTCACAGTATTCTCTGGTAATGACTAATCTAACTCTGTGTCATCTACACATTTTGCCACCTTATTGCTCATCCCTCCCTTTCCAGAACATTAATAAATATATTGAACAACACAGGACCAATTAAGGAATCTCGAGGCCCCCCACTGTTAATCTTTTGGTATGTCAGTGTTTCCTAAAGCACTCTCAGGCTTTCCATCACCTAGAAAAGCCCTGCAGTTTGTATAGGGGTCGCTCTATAGATGTAAACAAGATGAAGTACTCTTCTGATGCTGAATACACCTCCAGTGTTGAACAGCAACAAAACAGTGGCTCTGCAGGGGAGCACCCAATTATGCCTAGGTCCTAGAGAAGCTGCCCAAGACTTTCAGTTGAAACTGGTCCAAGAATCTACAAGAGCTAAAATTAAGAAGGCCAAGTGTACCGCTATCTAATAAGGTTTCCATGCCCTTGTATCTTAGTTTGTACTGTCTGGTGAAGAAGTATCAGAGAGGTAGCTGTGTTAGTTTGTATCCACAAAAACAACAAAGAGTCCGATAGCACCTGAAAGACAAACAGATTTATATGGGCATAACCTTTCATGGGTAAAAGAAGAAGAATCTGAAGAAGTGGGGTTTTTTAACCCACAAAAGCCTGTGCTCAAATGAATCTGTTAGTCTTTAAGGTGCCACTGGACTCCTCATTGTTTTGGTGAAGAAGGTGTGCCAAAGCCTGTTGAGAAATAGGATATCCTCTTTAAGGGTGCTGCTGGCTGTATCTCCCATGCTCCCAGCAAGGGGTTGGTGTTGAAAGCAGGCCCAACTATTGCTCAGTCACTGACATACTGACTGTACCTGTAGTATATTCAAATAATTCCCGTTAGCAACTGCCAGTTCTAAGGGAACAAGGGAAAGGAGCATTACAAGGAGCACAGTGTGGACAGGCAACAGCTGTTTAATTTAATAGAAGTGGGGCTGCGGTGGGGTCCCCTTTCCCACTTCCCAGGGCAACAGGGTCACAGTGCACATCTAACTCTCGGCTGCCTGCCAAAAAAGAGGGGGCTTAAATTCCACCCTGACCAGCCACAGCCCCACCAATTTTTTTAAAAAAATCAGCTGTACAAGCCTATAGGGGCTGCAAAGCCCAGCAAAACAGTAAAAGCCAACAAAAATAACAACCAGTGTAGCGTCTCTAAAGCCAGTGTATTTTAAAAAAGCTAAAAAAGCCAATCTAAACTGGTATCTCAAATATAAAAAACAAACGTCTCTAAAAAATGCCCCCCAAATCCCCAGAGCTTAAAAACCCTCCCAAAAGCAAGTTACAAATTTGCAGCAAACCTCAAATAACCTATGCACAAAACAAAACTCCTGTCCACCCTCCCTTCTTCTGCTAACATTACAATGCATTGGGCTGTGCATTCGTAAATACAAACGTGAGCTAGGGCTCACGTAAATATAAATGTAAATATATTTATATTTGTAAATATATAAATGTAAATATATTTATATTTATAAATATATAAATGTAAATATATTTATATTTATATAAATATAAGCATATTTATATAAATATAAACATAAATATATTTATATTTATGTTTATAAATGTAAATATAAATGTGAGCTAGGGCTCGGGCACTAATGCTTTTTCCTTCCTTTAAGTAATGTAAAAGTAGTCCCAGTACTCACTGTTGTTATTTTATTATTTTATTAATAAAGCTTTAAAATGTAGTCACTTGGGGCACTCCTGTATCTCTGCCCCAAACAGTCCTGCGGTCTCAAACTAATCACCTAAAACCTTAGGCAAATTGGTAACAAAAATCTATCACAGCATGATCCACACATAATTTTGCATATGGACTTCAGTGGGAGCCATATATCTGGTAGGACCATTGGATCAGATCCCGATAGGAAAGCACACTGAAAGCTTATCTACATGATCTTTTAGTCCACACCAGAGGGGTGTACGTTTTGGTCTGCACTGGTGTGCTTCGCACTAACTAGCTCATGTGGACCCTGCTGACATACCATAAAAGTTCCCTACAGCTTGTTAATGTAGTCCCATTTCAAAGAGTACTATGTTAACATGTACTGGGGAACTTTTAGTGCACACCAGCAGGCTCCACAAGGGCCAGTTAGTGCACAACATGCTAGGGAAGACTGAAATGTACAGCCCTCAGGTGCAGACTAAAGCACCATTTAGAGAAGCCCTGAATTGTGCTTTATTTGGGCATGTGAGCTGTTCGCAAATAAATCAGTTGTTAGTCTATTGTATCTCTGAGAACAAACTGAGCCTAATGCTCACTAAATATGTGATTTGTACTCATGGTGATTTTCTGATTAGTCTAAGATGCTAGTGGTACTTTTTCATCATAATTAGAACTGGTTAGAAAATTTAAATTAAATTTTTGCAGAAAATAGATTTCAAGGAAAAGTTTTGTGTATTGTTCCCTCCCCCCCCCCCCCCCGCATTTTCCCATAAACTCTAATTCCAATGTAGTTTTCAATGCAGAATCACAAAGTTCACATTGTCTAGAAGTTAGCAGTGCACAGCAAATGTCCCTCTAGAGGGCACTAAATGGTTTTAAATGTTAAAGCTTCCAGAGTAATAAAAGTAAATGATATGAAATAAGTAGTAAGTGCTATGAATGTAACAAGTCTGAGTACATTTTTTAAAAAAGTTATCCATATGTGCTTTTTAAAAGTAGAATTTTATTGCCCTTTTAAAAATGCTAATGATTGTAAAATTCTCTTTGAAAATATTTCAATTTCTATAGTAAATCATAGACATCTGAAATGACGACATTTTAAAAATGACAACTAATTTAGGAGAGATCAACAAAATAGTCTTCAAGTTTGAAAAAGTATAAAACAGTTATTGCATAATTAGCAAACCAAAACATGTATGTCAAAATAGCACTGAAGTTCTTGTCTTGTGACCTTTGTAAAATAAGTTAATTATCTTGGTTTATCTCTTAGAGGGTGGATATTCACATTTCAAAAGCCGTCATCACTACATAGGATACTACTTGGAATGCTTGTCATTTTCTGAGTTGAAAATACTAAAGCTTAAGGCAGAAGGAAGTATGATTCCCTGGACAGGGCATTGAACTGTGAGTCAAGAATCTAGGTTCAATTCCTGGCTCTTCCATAGACTTCAATGTGAATTTAGGAAACTCAGTTATTCTCTCTGTGTCTCAGGTCCTCATCCGTAAATATGGGATAGATATACTTCCCTACCACACAAGGCTCTTGTGCAGATAAATTCATTAATGTTTATGAATTTTTCTTAGATGCTATGGTGATGAAGGCCATATAATACATAGAAATCCTGCAAGGTACAATCTGCCCTCAGCTCCAAGTCCTATTCACTTGCAGGAGCAACTCAGGCTCAAGCCTGTTAGGAACATGAAGACTGAACTATCTTCCTACTCCTACAGATGCTTCCAGTGAAGACTGAGGCATGGTAACAAGAAGTTTGCTCTGCTTCTGCTTTTTGCGGGGCCATTTAGACATGCAGAACTGCAGCGTCTCATTGTGTGGATGAGATAATGGTATAGGGAGGAGGGGTTTAGGTTTATTAGGAACTGGGGAACCTTTGGGGAAAGTTGGAGCCTATACAGGAAGGATGGCCTCCACTAAACCGAAATGGAATCAGATTGCTGCTATGTAAAATGTAATAGGTTTCAGAGGAGATTTTAAACTAAGGGCCGGGGGGTGGGGAGGGGTGAGCGGGAAGCTGACAGGTGTGGAAGAAGCCCATGGTTCAGACAGAGGCATCCCTTAGAGAAGGATCTATTAATGGGGATTCTCTGTATCCTAGTGAAGAGGAGAGGATGGAAGCTGATAAAGCACAAGTAGGAACTGAAGGGAAACAGTCAAATGAAATAAGTCCCATTCAATTACATCACATAATGGCAGACAACTAAAAAGTGACAAATTTTATAAGTGCATGTATACAAATGCTAGAAGTCTAAATACTAAGATGAATGAACTTGAGTACTTGGTATTAAATGAGGATATTGATATAACAGGCTTCATGGAAACTTGGTGAAATGATGATAATCAATGGGGACACAGTAATATTAGGGTACAAAATATATAGGAGTGGCAGATTATATCATGCTGGTGGGGGAATAGCACTATATGTGAAAGACTCAAATATAGTAAAAGTATTAAATGAATCAAACTGTATCACAGAATGTATAGAATCACTATGGATAGAAATGTCATGCTTGAATAATAAGAATATAGCAGTAGGGATATACTGCTGACCACCTGACCAGGATGGTGATGGTGACTGTGAAATGCTCTGGAAGATTAGAGAGGCTATAAAAATAGAAAACTCAGTAAATAATAATGGGGGATTTCGACTATCCCCATATTGACTGGGTGCATGTCACCTCAGGACGGGATGCAGAGATAAAGTTTCTTGACACCATAACTGACTGCTTCTTGCAGTATCTAGTCCTGGAATCCGCAAGAGGAGAGGCAATTCTTGATTTAGTCCTAAGTGGAGCACAGGAACTGGTCCAAGAGGTGAATAGAACTGAGCCTCTTGGTAATAGTGACCATAATATAATTAAATTTAACAGCTGTGGGAGAGAAGGGCAAATATCACAGTAACCTTTAACTTCAGAAAGGGGAGCTACACAAATATGAGAAAGCTACTTAAACAGAAATTAAAAGGTCCAGTCACAAAAGTGAAATGTCTGCAAGCTGCATGGAAACATTTTAAAAACACCATAATACAGTCTAAAATTAATGTATACCCCGAAATAAAAAACAGAATAAGTGGATCCAGAAAGTGCCACCATGGCTAAACAATAAAGTAAAGAAGTGGTTAGAGGTGAAAAGTATCCTTTAAAAATGGGAAGTTAAATCCTACTGAAGAAAACAGAATGAGCATAAACTTTAGCACAGGGGTTGGCAACCTTCGGCATGCGGTCCATCAGGGTAATCTACTGGCAGGCAGTGAGACATTTTGTTTACATTGACCATCCACAGGCACTCCTCATCTCCCCCGCAGCTCCCACTGGCCGTGGTTCACCGTTCCCAGCCAATGGGACCTGTGGGAAGAGGTAGCCAGCATGTCCCTGCAACCCATGCTGCTTCCCGCAGCTCTAATTGTCCGGGAACATGGGTAGTGGAGGATGTGGCACAGCGGTAGTGGAGGATGAGCAGAGGTGGGCTATATAGGTACATAGGTACAGAGGGAGTGGGCAGGAGTCTGGAGGGCTTGTCAGGGAGGACAGGAGTATAGGAGAGGGGCAGGAGCCAGGGAGTGGAGGGTGGATAGGAGCTGAAGGAAAGAGGGTCAGGAACCAGGGCAGTAGTGGGTTAGATTGGAGCAGCGGAGAAGGAGGCAGAAGTTGAGGGGTGGAGAGGAACAGTGGGGATGAGGAGACTGGATTCTCACTGTGGTTTTGTGATGATAAATTCAATAACATTAAATGAGGAGAAGAATAAAGCAAAATATTGAACAACTATCCACTCACTGAATGAGGCAGAGGTTCTATGGGAAAAATAGGACGTGATCATGTAATTAAAGACTGTATCAGATGCACAATGGAGATGAACTAAAGGGCATCCTGAATTCTGCAATTTCTGAGTGTTTGAATGCTTGGCTTTGCAACCCATTTTTTTAACTTAGTTTTTTCTGAATAAAATATTGTATAAAATATGTGATTTTTGAAGTGATGACAGGGAGCCTGCTGTAGTGAGTGTATCAAATATCTACCGCTATGGTTTCTACTTACCCATAGTGTAAGTGTTAGAAATATCAATAAAGCTTTCTTTTTAATTCCCATCATTTTGTAACTGCTGCTTAAGGAATTATACACAGAGAAGGAATTGGCCTAACAGTGAATCAGCTTTGATCAGCTTTTAGTTAATAGTGAATCAAGGATAAAAACCTTTGTGGAGGATAATTTATATAAATGAAGTAGGAATTTGGTAGCAGCATCGATAAATTAAATAACATCTTTAGAAACACTAAACACTTGCTATAGTCAGTCTTGTCTAAAACCCTAAGCTGTGATAGTCTTCCACTTTGAGCATCACAGTTGTTAACACTGGCTATGATGGCGAAAGGATGGAGTGTGCAAGGATGAGGACTTTTTATAAAAACCAATTAAATTAATATTTGTTTTAGAGCCAGTTTAGAGGTATAGCACATGAAGACAATATTCATTGTGTTGGACAACACAGAGGCATTCAGCTGGCAGGCACAATTAATTTTTTCCTGTGATGATTTAAGCATATATGTAGCTCGCTCCCACTTAGTATGGTACTCAATCCTCCTAGTGCTGGCTGGGTCCTAGATGGGGGTTGATGAGCCTACTACAGTTTTAACAGATAAAGCATGGGAGCTAAAAGCCCATCTCTAAGATCTATGCATCATAGGTTTAATCCCTGCTGATGGAGCCAGGCACATGGCATTACATGTGTTTTAGCTTCCTTTATGCTGAAACTGCCTCTTCTTGTATATGTAGTGACCAGTATTGCCATTGATGTCCACCTGCCCAATTTAGATCTGGGGTTTTTTTTGGTTAAAGTTCTGGCACAATAACTCTAAACAATAGTGATAAGCTGTGACAAGTTTAAACAGCACAAGTTGTTTTAATAGTTTGGGTTTTCACATTTACTTAGGTCACAGACCTCATTGTTAAAGCATGAATTTTCTTGTAACAGCTCTGCTGCAGTTCCTTTGGTGGCACTGCAGACCTCATGCTCTGTGCTGTCTTCATAAACAGCTTTGGACCTCTTTCAAGTGGGTTCTACTAGTTGCCATGTCATGGTCCATTGTAACCATTACTTTGATGTGAGAGGAAGTGACTTTTGGATTTCTAATTCAATCAGAACCTCAGACCACCACCTTTGACATGATGTTGATAGTGAAGGGGATGTTACTGGATGCATTCTACATACATCTAGAGTTAAATAATTTAAGTTCTTTCTGCCAAGCTAAACCTAATGAAAATGTTTCATTGCCTAGTGATCAGACACTGACTGTACATTGGAAGAAAATGAGCTTTGTATAGAAAATCTTGATAGAACCACCCATTATTCTCCATAGAGTTCTCCCAATCTGTACCCTAATAAAATGCATTAAAAAGTCATCTGGTTAAAGCTCCACATACAGCAAAAGATTAGAGTTAATACATTATAACTGTTTTCCTCTTCCTTTTTGTCTTCATAGCTATTATTGCTATTGTTGCAGGCTAGGCACTTTATTCCTAGAAAATTTATGTTCTGGATTGCATTCAGTCATTGGCCTCCTCTGGGAAGCTCAGAGCAGCTGTTATTCCCTACTTGGGAGAAGGTTGGTGTTGATAGGTTGACTTTTTAAAATGACTGCTTCATGATAAAAATAAGTAGTCGGTTACTTTCACTAATTAAAAATCTCCAAGTCCTGAATGATTTTTTCCCCTTTAAAAAGAACATCCTTTACTGCTCAAATGAGTTGTACAGATTTATTTGTTTCTGAGATGATGATCCCTTTGACCAGGTGTCTGAACAGGTGCAGAGCTATTCTAGCAAGTTACCCTTATAGCCAACACAGGCCAGCATTTTTAGATCCAACCCAGGGATTAAAAAGGAATAGTGGCCACTGAGGAAAGGAGAGCTACAGAGAGGACCAGGAAGTCAAGTTAAGAATTGCACTTTTATATATATAAAGTCCTGATTTAGAGCCGTGTTCCTTTATTGAAAAAATTAAGGTAAACTCTGTGAAAGAATGGGGAGGTTTTGGACAAGGAATGGTGGCAAGACACTGCCTCTGTCATAGACAATAACTCTGTGCGTGCTCTGGGGCAGCAGCACCCACTGGCAGCCAGCTCCTCCCTCTCTCCACCCCCCCCACCCCTCGTGCCTCCCACCTGCTGGGGGGCCCTAGCAATCTGCTTCTCCTCCTCCTCATCCAGCGCCTCCCACCCGTTGGTGATCAGCTGTTCAGTTGACACTTCCCCAGGAGACACTGGGGAAGGAGGTGGATGGGCCAGGGCAAGAAGAGATGAGGGAGGGGGTGGGAAGAGGCAGGCCAGGGGCAGAAACTTGGGGGAAGGGGTGGAGTGTGGGTGGGACCTGGAGCAAAGGGGAAATCCTCTAAGAACTCTCAAAGTCAGTCCCTCTGGCCTATTTACAAACCCTATGTCTCAGAAACTGCACTGGCTTTGTTTATTTAAAATCTGTTTTACTAGTCTTTTACTATAAACACTTTAGCTTCTGTAAAATCTTCAACTGATTTACTATGGCCTACTTTAGAGACCCTCTCTTTCCCTTCCCCTCCCTTCTCACAAGTTCAGTCCTGTTGGTCTGAGATACTTCTTCACTGCCCTTCTCTCAGCCTCTGGCACAAGCTCATGTAGGGGATACCCCCCAGAAGTAAAAGGACCTGATGAAGGAAGGACAGTGTGGTGTGTGATTGGAGCAGTCTGTACTCTGGCTACTGGGGGCTGCCAAACTGTCCTCTGGGGATCATTGCAGCTGAGACATAAATTAGAGCAACGTGATTTTCCTTTTATTTAAGCCAGTGCATATCAGTGGGCCTGATTTTCCATTTCCTCTTGGCCCCTTGATGCCACTCTTGCAGTCATGCACCTGCAGTCTTTCTTCTCTTATTGCCAGTGCTGTGGTCTATATACCCTGTGTGTCCTTTCACTACTGGTCCTTCCTTGGAACTCCATTTGTGTCTACGAAGGTGGAGGGCTTGCAGAGTTTTTAATGCCACAGTTGCAGCCAATTTGGCTACTTTTTTTTCTAGGATGCTTATTTGTGAAAGAAACAGCCTAAATTTAGCCTTCTGTGTTTGGTTATGTTGTGCAGTTAATATGTTTGTTTTGTAAAGGTTAATGAGAAATTAATAGCTTTGTCAAAATCCAGACCCAGGTCTGTTTGTAGATTTGTGTGTTAAATATGACATGGAAACATCTAGATATTCCATTTTGTTACAGCAGCTTATCAGCTTCAAGCCAACTTCCTGGAAAATATTATGATTCTAAATATTAATGTTGGTTTTGGTATTTCAGTTCCAATGTTAACTTGCACTGGGGAATAAAAAAAATCACACACCTTTTTAATGCTAGGCTAAACACCGTATAAAGGAGCTCTAGATTGTAAAGTAATATATAGTGTGATAGAATGAGCCTCTACATTAATTTATCTGTATGGATGTTTGTCTGTTTCTTAGCCCCAAGACGTGCATTTGTATTCATAGGGTGGACATTTTGGCCTGTATGAATCTGATTTCAGGATAGAGCCTTAGCTCATAAATCCATCAAGGCAGGGATTTTATTATATTTGTATCTCATAGAGTGTTGGTCACACTATGAGCACTTTAATAATATTAACAGATTTATTTAGAGAATAGGTAAAAGATATTAAAACTACATGAAGCTCTCACTTGCTGCAAGGATTGTAGATCATAGGATCATGTTTTTTTCAACATAAGAATAAATGAAGTAGTTTATTTGTCAAACCACACTCCAGTCTCATGAATCATTAATTCTCCTGAATTTGTTAGTGTAGCCATAGTGGTAGCATTATTACATATAGGTTAGACTTATGTAAATTTAAAGCCAACCTCAGTATACAAAAGCTGTGTCTGCACATACTTAATTCTTCCTACTTCCAACCACTATACTACCCCTAGTGCAGTTCCACCATGGTAGCAACATTGAAAATTGGCACCAGGATTTTGACTACCACATTCTCTGTCCCTGCTCAGATCAGGTGAAGACAATACAATACTTAAAACACTGGATTCCTGTTTACTTTAGTGGTCCCCAAATTGTTATAACTGATAGAGCTGTAAGATTAATGGTGCAATAGAGAGGAAACTGAAGGGAAAATCTGACTGAAAAGGAAGCCAAGGAAAGGGGGTAAGTGATTTATTTTTAAACTGTGGTGTGTTGAAGTTTTAAACAATATGTAACATTACTTATATTTTCAACCCAAAAGTTTTAGTTAAAATTATTCTACAGGGACACTGTTAATTTGAACTTTAAAAAAATTGATTAATTAAATGAGTCCAACATTTCTCAAAAAGCAGCCTTTAAATATTATGCCTTGACATCTTAAAAATCTTTTCCTACAATTGTTTGTAAGAGTTTTCCTCCTCCCCTGTTTTTGATATTAGATTTTTTTTAGGTGCATGTGACAGCACAACCATCAAACATGCTCAGGCCCAACCCACCTCCCCACTTTTCCTCCTTCTGCACACTCCTGCCTGCTGCCTCTTCATTGGTGGTTTGCAGAACCTGGGGAAGGCAGGCAGGATCAATGGAACAGTGAACTTGATCAGATACAAAATGCTGCCAACTGCATGGTAAACAAATTGAAAAACACGACAGACACAGAATTATTCTGTAATTTCTCTCTGTTTCAGTCATTTTTAGGGTTTTCTTGCAGTAATGGTAAATACAAAATTTTCAGGTGGAAACATGATTTTCAACTTGTCAGTGTCCTTAAAGAAGACTCCATAGGGGACTGAGACTCGCTCCTACTGGTAGCACTGAAGTGCCACTGCGGTTGCTGCATTGACATGTGCTGTCCTTCAGGTGAGATGTTAAATGATGGGCCCATCTGTCACCACACGTGGCTGCCCAGGTGCATTGCATGGCCCTTTTAAAAGGGAGGAGGAAACAACCCTGGTGTGCAGTATGCTCATCAACATTCTTTCTTTCACTAACGATCAAATCTTGCAGTCCTTATTCAGGCAAAAAATCACATGAATGGGATTTTTTTCCTGATTATGGATTGAGTAAAGTCTGCAATATTTGGCCTATTTTACAGAAAATTTCAGGAGCACAGTGCACTCTGTTCAATTAAGGCTGTGTCTGAACTATTCTTGAGTGGATAATAACTGTCATATTTGCCTTTGTTCATTGCACTATGAGTATCCAATTGCATAAAGAGACTGTGGTACCCTGAATACAGCAGATATTGTATAAAACTAAATAAGTCCATAGAGGTTGAGGATGCTTAGGACCATGCTCTTTATTTTTGTGCCCCGGCTCTTGGTCATTAATCCAAATTTGAGACTTCTGAACGGCATTTTTAAAGTGCTTGGAATCACTTGGACACTGCTTGATCAATTACGTATTTAATCCCTTCACCATGGGGAACCAACAAGGCTCAATAACAGCTGTTTTGCAGTTCAGACAGCAGCATATATTGCTTATTCTAGGTCAGGCTCTTGTAGACAGCCAGTGTCAGAGTTCTTTATTTAATCATATCAGTCTGTCAGAAATCTGCCTTGAGCTATGACTTACGAAATTCTATCCAATTTATAAAATTATCATTGTCCATGAGCAATATTAATATCTCCCTTCATGTCTCTCATATTCACATCTAATTGTATTAGAAAACCAAACATTAGAACAACATTCAAAATAAGTTAGTTTAGTCCCTTAGAAAGAATGTGCAACTGTTTTGCCAAATATCTTGAGGAAAAAGTCCACTAAAATAATTAATTCAAGAGCATTTAATAAACGATAGAGCAAAAATGAATGAGACATTTCCCCTTGAATTATACTTAATACTACAATATAGGCAATGAGCTTATTGTTTCTTGAGTGGATGATACATATTCCCCTTTAGTCCCAAGTATGTATTTCCTTGTTACATACACTTTGGTTCTTCTCCTGATTCTACTGAAGTCAATAGCAAAGGGCTGGCTTTAACCCAGTGGTTCTCAAATTAGGGGTCACAACCCCCCGGGGTTCACAGGGCAATTCCAGGGGGGTCGTGAGCTGCTGACGCATTTGGCAGCATTTCGGCGGAAGCTCCAAATGCGGGAGTGTGTCCGCCGAAAAGCCGCCGACGTGAAAGCTTCCGCTGTCTGCGGCATTTCGACAGACACAGAGACAAACGCTGTGTGTCCACCCAAATGCTGCTGAAAGCGTAAGACTTCAATTCGGCGGCATTTCGGCAAACATGCTCCCCGGGCTGCGACAGGAGACAGCATAGGAAAAAGGGGTCGCAGAACACTCAAGTTTGAGAACTGCTGCTTTAACCCTTTCTGGCTGGGAGAGGGTAGCCACCCCGCTACACTGCACCATAGAATCATAGAATATCAGGGTTGGAAGGGACCTCAGGAGGTGAAAGCAGGACCAATCCCCAACTAAATCACATCACTCATCAGTGTAGCATGTGAATGCACTTTAAGGGCCTAATTCCTCAACTACCATCACCTTTATGCTAGTATAATTCCACAGACTTCAGTGAGTTTACTTCAGATTTACACTGTTGTGAGCAGGTGGAGAATCAGACCCTAGCTGTTTTAAGGGTGGGTCTTTTCACATTTCTCATGACCAAATTCTCTCTCAAATACTCGTCTGATTTTTGGTGTTTGAGCCTTTACAGTTCACATTTTTCAAGCTTTTCTTCAACAAAAGGGCCAGATTTTTTTTTAAATGAAACCCAAGAATCTTTAAAATGAAAGTTCCAGGAATTGGTGGCTAAAAACCCCACCAGACAGTGTGAGATTTGTGACAAAATTATAAGAGTTGGCAATGCTTGACATGGAATGGACAAGTTAGGGAGTGAGCATGTTAAAATGTAGCCCTCGATTCCCTTGACTTCAGGTCAAATGCTCTAGTGCAGACTTTCATTTCATGTTTAAATCAGTTTACATTACTTTGCTGGTTATGGTGCCATACAAAAAGAGACCAATGTGTACATCAGTCAAGAAAATAAATGTAGGCCCCCAGCCTGCAATCCACTGTGCTTGGGTGCAGTGAATTGCAGGATCTGAACTTAGTCCATCATTCCTTATGCAGAGCAAACTTGCTTTGAAATTGATGTGAGTTTGGAGTGCAAAAAAAAATAAAAAATAAAAAATGAGTTTTTGGCGTATTCCAAACCAATGTCTTTCAAATTTCTTCAAATTTAATTTATCGCTAATATAAACATTTCTACAGCAAGCGAGCACAAATACACAAGTCTAATGCTTTCACTATAAACTAGAGAGCTCTCTCTTTTGAGCCTGGGGTAGAAACATTTTTGTTAATCTGATTTTTCCCTTGTGATTTAATATACTCAGAATTTTATTTGTATTTGATTTAGTTTAAAAATGTTTTTAATTTGTCTGAACAGCAGATGGCTATCAGCAAGAGTCTGTATTTAGCTTGGCACTTTCCACTCTGCATTCCTTTACTATTCATAGCACAGCAGTCATACTTATCTTAAGTACACATAAAAGGAGGCAATTTCACTTGCAGCTGCAGTTCCCCTAGAATGTTTGCGTATTTACAGAACCATTTGTAACAAATCTTTTTGAAATGTTGAAGGCCAATTGTTAGACATAGCAGGCAGAATCGTGGCTAACCTTAGTTGCACAGCTCCACTGAGATGAGTGGGATCACTCTGTCTAGTATAATTGAGAGAAGAAAGCAGCCCTGTGTTCTTAGCAAGTGGCCTCATCTTGCAATCAGGCATTTGAACCCCTATGCTGCGCAGAGCCAGTTAGGCTCTGTGGGCACATGCATCTGTTCCCAGAGATCCAATTGCAAGATCAGGACCTTAAGTTCTAAAGAAAGTCATAGAAGAAAACTTTTACGTGATTGTTATCACGTTGATTGTGTAAACTTCTTGGACTAAATTCATCCCTAGCATATGAATACCTTTAAGACAGGGACAGCTACACAAGAATGGCTTGTGGCCTTCTCAGCTTTTATAAGTGAGCAATATTTTGCTTCTATTGTTGGCAGAAAGCCAGGATATTTAAACAAAATGAACTGTGATTGAAAACAAAGCATTTGAAAAATGCCCATCAAAATAAGTTGACTCAGTATTAGTAGAAAGATGGCACATTTTGAAACATTGCATTTTCAAAACCATTTTTAATGTTTATTCTGCTGTTCAATATTCCCTTATGTACAATATATTTGTAAAGGGCACACCCACAAGCAATTTTTGGAAATGAATTTGAATTCAAAAAGGTTTTCCCATAAATTATTTTGCAGACCAAATGCATGCTGCTTATGCGTGCTTTCACATCAATTAAGAAATGTTGAAGTTAACATTATATAGTGATATAACTAATAAAAACATGGCATTTTTCTGTTTTGTAAATTAAAAATCCATAAAACTCAGACTAATGTCTGCTGCTCCTTTCATTATTCATCTCATGAATACATATTACAAAGGTAACTCCCGTTTATTGGCATTTTTATAAATGCTTTACGCTTGGTACCTCATCAGAGAGCAATATATGAAATATTTTTTATTTGTTATGACTGCCGTCAACTTTCTTTTGTCTAAAAAGCATGGGTCTCCAGCACATATGCAGCTAAAGGAAAGTAGTCTTACATTTCACATCAAAAAATAAAACTCAACTCGCTGAAAATATATGCAAAGTTTTGTTCTTATCTCCACTGTAGATACAAACCAATAACTTCACATGCATGACTATGTTGCAAAGCATTGTTTGAGTTACATTAAGAATAATATTATCTCACCAATAACAATTAACAAGACTTTAATCCATTCCCTCTGAGCTCTTCATTTCAACAACCAAAATGCCATCATGGCAGAAGAGAGCAGACAAATCTTTTTTCTTGACTCCATTAGGTAATTTGTATTGTCTAACAAAGCTTCTGGATATGAAACCGTGTTCGTCCATCCTAGGTCCATGCTGAGCTTTGATCAGGAGCCAGCCTTCAAAAGTCTGAATGATGATATCTTCAGGACGGAACTGCACAACATCCAGTAAGACCTGAAAGCTGGGTTTGCCTTCCTCCGTGCTGTCCTTCTCTGCTGAAGCTGTACGTCTTGTTGCATATCTGCTTCTCACCTCAGCCGTGGATGAGCCTGGCAAAGCATATAAAGAGTGATCCAACTTGCAGGCTTCCAGATCTTGGACAGCAAACTGCTCCTGATAACGTACAGGCGTTTCCACCCAGTGTCTTGTAACTACTCCTTCCATTGCTGAGACAGAAATATGAGTTACTGCTTTCTGAAAGCCGGTGAAATCAGTAGAGTCAGACTGGCGTAGTGAGCTCTTTCCAGTTGCATGCCTACTCCCAGACTAGTTTATCAGTTGATGTAGCCTTTCATTTTTAGCACTGGCAGAGCTTAACACTTAATTGGACATGATTCATGTCCATGAGACACGCCTCATCTTTTTATATATTGACAATAGAGCACTATTTATAGGGCATGTGTCTTCAGTTGCTTTGGCAGTATTTAGGCATACATTAGACAGTAAAAATAAAATTTTATTGCACTTCTTGTTCTTCGCACATTAACCTGTTTGTTATGAGGAAACAAGATATTTTTAAAGCTTTCTTTATTTGTCTAGAAAGGAGTGTGATGTTCTTTCTGTTTCTCAAAGGAAACTTCTACAGTGGCTGTAAAAGCTATATTTCTTTTCACTGAAATATAGAAATTATTTGGGGCAGGAGGACTCAAGCTTTTTGAGGGTGTGAGAAAAGCAAATTTGGGTATGGTTTCACTAGAAAATTATCAGGTGTTTCTAAAGCTGTGGCAAAGGTTTTGCAGAAGCCAAACTGTAAGTGCTCCTGAGAAACTTGCTTGTGGGCTGTTGGCTGTCCCTTCCCAACTGAAGAGTAACTGTGATGCTCACTCAGCAGTTAGAGATCTTGCTGAGATTGTGGGAGTGACCTGTGATTTGAGTCTGAAAGTATGATGGAGTCTGAATCTGCAATTAGACACTGTAGTGCGACTCAAGAGCCTGAATTACCCCTTTAATCTCACAGTAAAAATGACAGTCAAAATAAACTGATGTCCTGCGTGTTGAGGAAATTTGCAAAAATGGCTAACCTGGTTCTTATCAATTCAGACTTTAAGGCCAGAAGGGACTGATATGATCATCTAGTTTAACTTCCTGCACATTGTAGGCCATAGAACCACTCCCACCCACTCCTGTAATAGATCCATATCCTCTGGCTGAGTTACTGAAGTCCTCAACTCATGATTTAAAGAGGTCAAGGTACAGAGAATCTGCTATTTACTAGTTTAAACTGGCAAGTGACCTGTTCCCCATGTTGCAGAGAAAGGTGAAAAAACCCCAGGGTCTCAGCCAATCTGACCCAGGGGAAAACTCTTTCCCGACCCCAAATATGGTGATCAGCTAGACCCTGAGCATGTGGGCAAGACCCACCAGTCAAACACCTGGGAAAGAATTCTCTGTAGTAACTTAGAGCCTTCTCCATATAGTGTCCCATCATCAGATGTTGGAGATATTGGCTACTAGCAGTTGCAGATTGGCCACACACCATTGTAGGCAGTCTCTCATTACACTATCTCCTCCATAAATTTATCAAGCTCAGTCTTTAAGCCAGTTACGTTTTTTTCCCTCACTGCTTCCCTTGGAAGGCTTTTCCAGAATTTCACTCCTCTGATGGTTAGAAACCTTCATCTAATTTCAAGCCTAAGCTTATTGATGGCCAGTTTATATCCACTTGTTCTTGTGTCCATGCTAGCGCTTAACTTAAATAACTCCTCTCCCTTCCTATTTATTTCTCTGATGTTTTTATACAGAGTAATCATATCTCCCCTCAGTCTTTGTTTGGTTAGGCTAAAGATGCTAAACTCTTTGAGTCTCCTCTCATAAGGTAGGTTTTCCATTCCTCCGACCATCCTAGTAGCCCTTCTCTGCACCTGTTCCAGTTTGAATTAATCTTTCTTAAATGTGTAGAGCCCCACATCGATACACAATTCATATCTGCAGATGCAGATATAAAGCAGGTATTTATGGAGCTGTGGGGCTCTAGCAACTGTGACCAGGCCAGGAAGCACAGCGGCAGGAGTAGCAGCATAGAATCATAGAATATCAGGGTTGGAAGGAACCTCAAGAGGTCATCTAGTCCAACCCCCTGCTCAAAGCAGGACCAACCCCCAACTAAATCATCCCAGCATGTCGGGCTGCTGCTCACAGGAACCAGTGCCCAGCCCGGGCAGCTCCTCTGGCATGGCTGTGCTGCCCCCAGCCCTGACCACTAGGACAGACACCAGACTCACTGGCAGCTATCCCTGGTCATGCTTGTGTGTGCAAGTGGCCCGCGTGCTCCCAGATAGGAGTTTCTTCCATGCCGCAGTCTGTGACTCCTCTTCTGGAGCATGACAGCCGCTTGCCTACAGTAGTGTGAGCAGTTGGCAGCACAACCACACCAGAGGAGCTGTCCATGCGGGGCACTAACTCCTCAAGCAGCAGCCTGACATGCTGCTACTGTCGCCACTGCAGTTCCTGGCCCAGTCATTGGCCTTGGCTTTGCAGGTTTTGCTCATTGTCACTAGAGCCCTGCAGCTCTGCGGATATCCGTTTTATAACCACATTGGCAAATATGAATTATGTATCTGCACATGGCTTTCTAAAAATGGAAGATCAGCATTGCATACAGCGGCGGTTCTCAAACTTCTTGGGTCGGCGGCCCTTTTTCTGTTCCTTGCAGGCCACCGCAACCCCTGTGTGTCTGCCGAAATGCCACCGAGCCGAATGCTTCCAGTTTCGGCGGACATGCCATGCGCGTCACAGTGTCCGCTGAAAAGTTGCGGAAACTGTAAACTTTCACTTTGGCAGCTTTTTGGAGCATGCTCTGAGGCTCATGGCATGTCCGCCGAAATGCTTCCAAATGCAAAAGCATTCAGCTTGGCAGCACTTGTGCAGCACAGGGAGCTCACGACCCCCCGGGAATTGCCCCGCGACCCACCAGTTTGAGAACCGCTGGCATACAGTATTCCAGATGAAATCTCACCTGTGCCTTGTATAACGATACTAACACTTTCCTGTCTCTATTGGAAATATCTCATCAGATGCATCTTAAATTGCATTAGCCTTTTTTCATGGCCACATCACATTGGTGGCTCATAGTCATCCTATAATCAATCAATACACTCAGGTCTCTCTCCTCTGTTATTTCCAACTGGTAAATCGCAGCTTTTAGCAACAATTTTTGTTGTCCCTAAGTGCATGACCTTACCCTTTGCATATTAAATTTCACCCCATTTCCATTGCTCCACTTTTCAAGATTATCTAGATATTCTTGTGCGCTATAACAATTCTTCTCCATATTGGCAATACCTCCCAACTTTTTGTCATCTGCAAATTTTATTAGCACACCCACTTTTTGTGCCAAAGTCATTAATAAAAATGTTAAATAAGATTGGTCACATGACCGATCTCTGAGGAACTTCACTAGTAACCTTCCTCCAGTCTGACAGTTAACTTTTCAGTATGACCCATTTATAGTATCCCTGTTAACCAGTTTCATCTTTCAATTCTCATATCATTCCCACCATCTCAAATTTAACTAATAATTTTCAGTGTGGAACTCTATCAAATTCCTTATTGAAATCCAAATAGATTAGACCTACTGCATTTCCTTTGTCTAAAAAAATCAGTTACCATCTCAAAGAAGGAGATTAGGTAGGTCTGGCATGAGCTACTTTTTGTAAAACAGTGTTGCATTTTATCTCAGTTACCATTTACCTCTTTATCCTTAATGACTTTCTCTTTCAAAATTTGTTCCAAGATCTTACATACAATTGAGGTCAAACTAACAGGCCCATAGTTTCCCAGATCACTTTTTCCTGTTCTTAAAAATAGATGTTATATTAGCAATTCTCCAGTCACAGAGGTACAACCCCTGAGTTCACAGAATCATTAAAAATCCTTGCTATGGGTCTTGCAATTTCTTGTGCTAGTTCCTATAATGTTCTTGGATAGAGATTATGCAGGCCCTTCGATTTGGTCCTATTAAGCTGTTTGAGTTTGACTTCCACCTCAGATGTGGTAATTTCCACTTCCATACCTTCATTTCCAATAGCCACACTGCCAATATCACCAACATCCTCATTAACCTTATTAAAAATGGAGGCAAAGTATTTGTTTAGATGTTGGGCCATTCCTAAATTATCTTTAATCTCCACTCCATCCTCTGTGCTTAGTGGTCCCACTTCTTTCATTGTTTTCTTTTTATTTATATGGCTATAGGACCTTTTACTATTGGCTTTAATTTCCTTTGCAAGGTCCAGTTCTGCTTGGCTTTTGGCAGTTCTAACATTTTCCCTACACTTCGTGACCTCCAAGAGGTAGCTTCTTGGTGGAGCACAATACTTCAGATGTGTTAAGGAGACTTTCAACTGTCAGGACTAGGTCCCAGCAGCTGTGTAGCAAGGCCCAAGAGGGTCCATGTGGAAGAATAGGTTAGATTCCAAAAATTGCTCCTCTCCAGTTCCCCCATATCAGCCCCATCCAGTGTCCCAGCTCCTCCCTAGCTCCCCACTCCCCGCCGCCATGGTCCCCTAACAGATCCTTAGCTTTCTCTGTATCCCCCTCATTCCCTCCAGTTCTGATCCAGGCTCCCCCCAGCACTCCTTCAACCTCCCTCCTTCAGTTCAGCCCTCAGCTCCCCCAACTCTGATCCAATCACTCCATGCAGGCCCGTTTAGCTCCCCTTCTGTCCCTCACTTCCCTGATCCCTTGACCTTGGTCCCCTACAGCTCTGCTCTAACCCTCTTCCCCCATGCTCAACAGCTCTGACCCAGTCCCCCAGTTTCTACCTGGTTCTGTTCTAACCCATTGACCCACCCTCAACTGCTATGTAGCCCCCCCCCATTCCTCTGTCGCAACACTCCCCAGTTCTCCTCCACTCCCCCACACTATGCAAAGAGGCTGATTATTTTACCTTGCACTTTCTCTCTTGCTGGGGGGCGGGGGGGGGGGGGGAGGGGGGATGTGTTTTCCCATATGTGGTCCCCCTTGTGTGCAGGTGCTGCAATTTACCCTACACTTTCTCTGTTCATCCTTCTCGGCTGCTCACACATGGGGTGCCCCATCGCAGCGTTCCCCCAGTGGCCCCTCTCCTCTGTGGTGTGGTGGCATGGCTCAACTTCTGCTGGGCTGGCAGTGGCATGAGCGAGGATATGCATGTGTGGCTAAATCTGAGTGCTCTTCACTCTGGTTGGACCCCCATAACATTGTGGGCCCTGGGGTGACTGCATCATTTGCACCATTGTAGGTATTCCACAGCATCCTTTATCTTCTGGGGCTTGCTGCCTTGGATCTGTGGCCTAGATGATAAGTGAATCTGGGTATGGATTGAGGCTGATAAACTTTTCAACCTCCCGGCTGCTCAGTGGCCTAAGGGAGGTAAGCCCTGGAAAGTATTCATAGATTTTTTAATGAGCTCAAGGACAAATATGCAGTTGATGTGAAAGAAAAAAGTCCAGATCTTTAAGTCATTAACAAAAGTGTCCATATCTGTTTTTGCTGTCTGCCCAGGAAAATCTCTGTAGTGGAGTTCAGCAAGAGAAAGCAGTATAGACTGTGGAAACTGATGACTAAAGTGTCTGTTTCCTTGAATAACAGTAATGCTGGGGATTATGAACTAAATGATACTCTTAGTCTCCTTTTTTTTTGGCTTTTGTTCTGTGGTGTTCTCTTTGCCTTGTCTCTCCCTCTTTCCTGATAATGAAAACAGCAAGCAAGCCTGCATGTGATCTCTGAAAGTTAGTGGACTGCAGAGACATCAAGAAACAAACATTCCTATTTCAATAGCTATCACAAAAGAATTTGTGCCCTTCACCCCTTTTTTTAAATTAATACAAGAAGCCCTTGTAGATTACATATATAAACTGACTGGAGAGGTTTTCTTAGTTATTATGCTTGCTGGGGTTGTGATTTTATTTTCAGAAAACGTGAAGCCTGTTTGCTTGTTAAGGAAATTGTTTAAAGGCTGGTCATTAATGGTTCAGGCTGACTTTGATCAATATTAACTCAGTTCAATGAATGCTTATGCCTACTGTGGGAAGGGAACGAGTATGCTTCTTTATTAGAAGTCTGGGTACTCATTTGGAAAAGTGTCCAGCACATAATGCTGTGTTTTTAGGGTGTGATTCTAATTGCATGGTTTATGAGAACATTAGCAGAAGCCATTTGGAACTTCACCCATTATCCTTTAAACAGCTGTTTTCTGTTTTACAAACCAGTGACTTGACCAATGGAGGAATTTTAATGCTTGTGTGAGGTAATATACTTGATTGGTTGTCCTTAACCAGACTGGACAGGTGGTGTATCCTTAAAAATCATTAAATCATTTACATTTATTGTCCTCAAGTCTTATTATTCCTATTGGGTTCTGTTCTCTGATAGAATCAGAGCGGTAGCCATGTTAGTCTGGATCTGCAACAAAGAGTCCTATGGCACCTTAAAGACTAAGAAAAGTATTGAAGCATAAGCTTTGGTGGGTTAATACCCATGTCCTGTGGCACCTTAAAGACTAACAAAAGTATTGAAGCATAAGCTTTCATGGGCTAATACCCACTTCGTCAAACTGGGTATTACCCCACCAAAGCTTATGCTTCAATACTTTTGTTAGTCTTTAAGGTGTCACAGGACTCTTTGTCGCTTCTGTTCTCTGATAGTCTCGTTTAGCTCACTTTAGTTTTGTGCTCTGTTCATTAACCTGCTCTATATTGACACTCTCAGCCCCTCCTCCCTTTTTTTCTTTTCTTTTTTTAAAAAAGCTACTAACATTTTCTGGCAAGAATGGGCTAACTCTAAGGAGATTCTTTCTTCCAGGCAACTTGGTAAATTGCTGAAGTTTTAATGAAAGATGTCAGTACATACCCTGTAAGACACAATTATGTCTGTTTTTAACCACATAAAGTTCTGTTAGTTCCTAGTTCTTTAAATATCTCCTATCAAACATACTGGGAACAACACCTATGGTCTAATTAGTGAGTGATGGTTTGAATTCCTGTTAAATACACAAATTAGGCAAGGCTATATAGGTGTTACTAGGATCGCCCATCACCTTCCATAATAAGAGTCTGGCAGCCTATCTTGCTACCCCTAACATCTTTCTTCTCCACCTCCCATCTTGGTCTCTCCCATATCTTAGTTTCTTCTCTACCCTCTGTCCTCCATCTGAGGCCTCAGGATCTCCCTCTTTCGTACTTCTTGGTTGTTGTCAGCCAGGAAGCACACCTCACTTTTTGAGACTACACATTAAACTTGAAACACAAAGATCCTAGGAGCTTAGAATATATTTTCAGTATTAAAAAATTAGAATCATACCTGGAACTGCAGGTACAAGGACTGTCAAAGTTTGATTTTTATTCTTCACAGTGATGAAGTATTGTTAAACCCAACTAACAGAGGGGAGAAACTGAGACACAGAAATCAAGTGACTCGGGGAAGATCACACAGATACTCTGTGCAAAATGGGGATTAGAATTTGAGAGTTCCTCATTCCTCTCTCATATTCAAGCCAACATTGCCTCTTTGATACCGCATTTTTATATGGCTTAAATAATACCATTCTAGGTTGGCTTTTTGTAAAACATATGACAGCATTTGGATTGGATTACAATTGCCAGACAACAGCAACAGCTGTAGAGTTCTAAAATTATAGATAAGTGTGTTATGCTGACATCTAGTGTCTGAGAAAAAAACCCCAGCAGCAAATCAAGACTATTCGCTTCACAGGACATTTCTGTTGTGCATTATATATGTACAACAACGGATAAAATTACAGTTAGGTAAAATATTTATAAGAAAAAGCAGAACTAGGCAAAATTCCAAGGTTTCAGCTTGAAAATGTACAATTTTTTTTTCAAACAAAACTAGGCTTCTTTCCAAGAAAAAATGAGTTTCTAGAGTAAAGATGTTTTTTTTATTGAAATTAGAAGGAAATTAGAGTTACATGAAATATTTGTAAGAAATAACAAAAGGAAGTATTTCTTCACACAATACACAGTAAACCTCTGGATGTTGTGAAGGCCAAAACTATACCAGTGTTCAAAAAAGAACTAGATACATTCATTGAGGATAGGTCCATCAATTGCTATTAGCCAGGATGGGCAAGGATGGTGTCCCTAGCCTCTGTTTGCCAGGCGATGGGATGGATGACTTGATGATTACTTGTTCCATTCATTCCCTTGGCGCGGGGTGGGGGGGGCACTGGCCACTGTCAGAAGACAGGATACTGGGCTAGATGGCTCTTTGTTCTGACCCAGTATGGTCATTCTTATGTTATGTTATTTCTAGTTTCCCTTGTATCTTCCCAGGAACATCCCTTGGGGCTGACAAAATTCATGACTACATGACGTTTGATTTGTAGGAGTGGGATGCAGGGGCAGAGAAGAAGGAGAGAGGGGGCAACTGAGTCCGGTTGACACCTAAGGGTGAGAGGGTAATGACTCTGATGGTGGCAAGCTTGTTCCAAGCCAGCTCCTCTACTGAGCAGCCAATATGGCTGCCAAAAATGGTCTCCGAGAATAACCCTTTAAAAATGACACTATATCATGGGTCTTTTGAATAGTGTTTGATTTGATGTGACTTATTTTCTGATTATATTTAATTCTATTGCATGTGAGTGCATTTGTACCTCACCTGGGATAAAAAGGTATTTTTTGAACTAGCTCTGTTATTTTATTAAGAGCAATAGTAATCTAGCCATCTAGTTTAGTATGAGAAGCCACAACAGAGAGGAAACGAGTAATTAAAAGATAATATTGTGCCTCAGGGTTTGAAAGTTCTGTCCTGCTACTGAAAAGCAGAATCTAATATACTCTTGCTACACAAACTCTTTTTTTCTCCAGCTAAAAATTAACCAGAGTGTACTAAGAAAAATGCCAGGTTTCAGATTCTGTTCCTTCATAGAAGGTTTGTCTTGTATCTGACAGACATTACTTCAGCCAGTTTAGGCTCAATAATGTTGGGTTTAGTTATCTGGGACCTGATTCTTCTCTTGTGAAAATCAAATGGACATTTTTCTATTCAATAGGAACTCTAGACTAAGTACACTGGAATAGCAATTCAGATTTGTTTTGTTAAAGTGATGGAAGTATTTAAATTCTTGTGCTCTAGATTTGGTGATTAGGAAGGAAATATCTTTCTGCTGGTTGCACATTAGGCACTATCTAAAATCTCTAGAGATTAACAGTTGAAAAATCTAGTAGCTAAAGCACACAGAGAACATACCAAAATGTAATTATCATAAACAAAAGCCAATCTGACTCATGTGTAAAGCTCTGTCTGTGAATAAAGTTAAAGAGAAATAGGTTTAAATAGTTACCTGGAAGTGTACTGAAGTGGTGGATATTAAATAAAAAGACACGTCTGTCAAAATATTTATTTGGAGGAAATAAGCTCTACTCATTTACTGAATTTCTAGATCTAAAATATAAACAACGAGGAGTCCTTGTGGCACCTTAGAAACAAACAAATTTATTTGGGCTACAACCCACTTCATCAGATGCATGGAGTGAAAAATACAGTAGGCAGATATAAATATACTGCACATGAAAAGATAGGAGTTGCCTTACCAAGTGAAGGGTCAGTGCTAACGAAGCTAATTCAGTCAGGGTGGATGTGGCCCATTCCTAACAGTCAACAAGAAGCAGTAAATATGAACAGAGGGAAAATTACTTTTTGTAGTGCTAATGGGGCCAATTCAATTAGAGTGGATGTGGCCGATTCCCAAGAGTTAACAAAAAAGGTGTGAGTATTAAAAGACGGAAAATTATTTTTTGTAGTGACCCTCTGTAGTGAGGCAGAGTGGCTTCCCTCCTCCAGGCTGAGTCAATGCCCACTGTGCTCCCCTGGGAAGGCGAAGCCTAGGTTGCCCTGCCCCCTTCACCGGAAGCACAGGGACATGGCTGGAACTAGAAAAGGCCGGCTTCACAGCCCAGTTGGGGATGAACCTGCAGAGGAGAAGGACGTTCTGCCTGGCCTGCAGCAGCCTGGAAGAGATCCTACGCCTGGCTGGGCCGAAGCCCCGGCCACTGACAGGGATTGGCCTGGAGTGCCCGCTGCTATGTACCCAGAGGAGCCTGACAAGTGCTGGAAACTAGAGGTACGAGTCCGAGGGGAGGCAGGAAGTAGCCCAGCGGCCCCCGCTGTGCTGCCGGCTATGAAGCCCGGAGCAGCTGAGTCGGCGTGTTGTGGTTGAATCCCTGCCGATGCAGGGGCAGCCGACTCTGTCCCTGCTAGGGCCCTGGGCTGGGACGCGGTGGAGTAGGGTGGGCCCGCGTCCCCCTGTCAACCCACCCCTGGATGGCAGATCTCCTACCTGGGGCAAGAAGGCTCTGGCCCTGATGAGGAGCTTCCCTTACCATTCAGCCCTGTAAAACTGTGTGATTGCTGGTTGCCTGAGCTCTGCAAGCCCAGGCCCCAGCTTACCTGAGACTTGTATTGTTTGCTGGCTGCTAGAGCCCCACCCAGGCCAAAGCCAGTGGTGCCAAGACCGGGCTGTTTTCCTGCTACCTGAGCCTAGCCCTGGCCAAAGCCAGCCCCTAAATGGCCTCCCTCCTCTGGGATGAGTGAGGGTCCACTCATCCACCCACTCTTAGTATTTATTCAGGCCTAATTTCATGGTGTCAAGTTTGCAAATTAATTCCACTTCTGCAGTTTCTCATTGAACTCTGTTTCTGAAGTTTTTTTGTTGAAGAATGGCCACTTTTAAGTCTATTACTGAGTGTCCAGGGAGATTAAAGTGCTCTCCTAATGGTTTTTGAATGTTACAATTCGTGATGTCTGATTTGTGTCCATTTGTTCTTTTGCATAGAAATCGCCCAGTTTGGCCAATGTACATTGCACAGAGGCTTTGCTGGCACATGGTGGTATATATTACATTGGTAGATGTGCAGATGAATGAACTCCTGATGGTGTGGCTGATGTGGTTAGGTCCCAAGATGGTGTCCCTTGAATAGATATGTGGACACAGTTGGCAATGGAGTTTGTTGCAGGGATTGATTCCTGAATTAGTGTTTTTGTTGTGTGGTGTGTAGTTGCTGGTGAATATTTGCTTCAGGTTGGTGGGCTGTCTGTAAGCGAGTACTGGCCTGTCTCCCAAGGTCTGTGAGAGTGAGGGATCATCTTTCAGGATAGGTTGTAGATCCTTGCTGATGTGCTGGAGAGGTTTTAATTGGGGGCTGTAGGTGATGGCTAGTGGCGTTCTGTTACTTACTGTTTTGGGCCTGTCCTGTAGTATTTTTTTCACTGTAGTACTCTGATGTGTCAGAGAGGCTTAGTATTTCAGACAGTGCATCTGTTCATCTGTAGTGGAGATTTCTATTATAATACTGGTACCAACACTACAGTCATAACTGAGAAGGCGCTTTATAAATGGACAAGAAAAATTCCCTATTTATCTTCTTATTTGGTCATGAAGTTTTGAGAGCTATGTATGGCAGTTGCTAGGTATGTGCTGGTGCTGAATCAATAGGACAGCTCTATTGACCTTCAGTGTAAGAGTGGCTGCTTATTCTAGCAACTGTTTGTGCCTGTGACCATTGGACACTTTTGCCAGGCTAAACAAAGCTGCCTGTTCAATGAATTCTGCAATAAAAAGCAGTATTGTGTCCCCTGTAATTCGGTCTCACTGTTGAAACCAGAACCAGTACTGTACGATACACCCTGCCCTTTTTTTTAAGCAGAAAAATGTTATGACAGTTCCTTCAAGGAGCCACCAAACATTCTTCTCCCCCCAGCATTGCCAGAATGTGCAGATCTAAAGCAGTGGATCATGAATGCTCAGTCCACAAATCTTTCAGGCTGGCAGCTGGCATGTCAGTCTGGAAGGAATCCAACTACTGAACCAATGATAATAATGGCTCACCCAGTAATTGCCTAAAGAAAGGGGGCAACTGCCATGATATGTTAAACATTTACTTCCATGAAATGTTTGCTATGGTTAGCTAACTATTACTTTCTCAAATGAGAGAAATACACAGTTGGATACGAACCCAGTCTGGGAATTAGTTTTATAATGAGGAGCACAGTTTGTCCAACCTATAACTTGCATGTTAAATCCCAGAGACTGGATGGACCACAGGTTAATACTTGGATAGGAGGGACTGCCCCTTACAATATGTCTACACTGCAATTAGACACCAGCTGACTCAGGCTTGTGGGGCTTGGGCTAACGGATCTTTAATTGTGGTGTTAGATGTTTGGGCTTGGACTCCAGGATCTTGCAAAGTCAGCTGGTACGGGCCAGCCTTAGGTGTCTAATTGCAGTATAGATATTCCCTTGGTAAACAGTTTAGCATCAAGACCAGGTTGAGCTGGTAGTGACCAAAACCTGTTACCTTCATATGGTTCTTTGGTAGCTTATATGAAATACATTGGTAATATCTATCAAGTTCCTGGTGAACCTATGTCCACATCACAAAAGCATTGTCTCAAACAGCATTCCCCATCTCAGTAAGGAAGCCATGAGTTTTCTCGTTCTGTTCCCTTTGCTACCAAAATCTGGCCCGTAATTCAGAAGTTGTTAGCTGCTTTAGTAATGGAGTAAGGACACCATTCACTTGCTAAGATCTTATTAATTCCTGCAGGGCTTTAATGAGAGACAGGTTGTAAAGTCTAAACTCAGAAACTATTACCTCCTTTTTGGTAGAATGAGTTAAAATTGTAGGGTCAAATTCTGATTTATACCCCCTCCAGCCCCGATGAGTTAAATGGGGTTGTGTAGAATGTAAGACAATGTGGAATTTCACCCTTATAGCCTAAAGAAGGGTAGCTTGGTTATGCTAAGTAAAAATAACCTAAATTAGGTCAAAGCCTAATTTAACATAAGTATAGAGGAGTATGGGAAATGAAGTTTGTTAGTTTGAGTAAAAGTGAGAGATAAGCAGGAGACAGTGATGTTGGAAAATTGAAGTTAGCAAGGACTTGACCCAGGGTTATGTCGCGGTTATGTTTTGGGTATAACTGGTTTTAGCAAGGTTTTTAATGAGTGTTTTGAGAACTTTGAATATTTTATTAAAATGCTATCTATACTGATAGACTGAGAAGGACATGGGTGAAGATGTTAATGTAAATGTGTAATGTAAAGAGCCAATAATGAGGTGGCAGAAATGTTGATATGGTAATCTTAATTAGTATTATAACGAGTTATAAAAAGGAGTAGCCTTGCAAAATTGGGGAGAACTCCAATTGACATCAAAAGGGTACTGTTAAGTTACAGGGTTAGAAGGCTACACTTCATTCTGTGGTCAGTGAATAGATGAAACATTGCTACAAAGTTCCATCTATGAATGTGAATATAATCATGTTACCTGTGTAAATGGTAATTGTATGCCTGTTTGTTTAAGTAATTATTTTTCATATAAATAAAGTTTGGTTCTATCATTCAAAATGTCATTGAGGGTCCTCTACTAAATTAAATTGTCTGTAACCAATCTAGATGCTCATACCTGAAAATTTATGTTTGATTTATTGCATCCTTAGTGTTAACAATTTAATATTAATTGGGAACAACTGAAATTCAAGGTTACATCTTTGATTTACAAGTTAGCATCCTCTCTAGCGCTATTCTCTCCCTCATGTTACAGGTTTAGCACAAGCATTGTTACTCCTTATTGGACCAGACTTGGTTCTCTTTAACATAACAAATTTAGCTACAGAGTTACTAATTTGTAGTACACCAACATGGACAATTCTGGTATGATGAAGATGTCTTTCAAGTGTAATTAATCTCTCACACTGAGATGATGCATTCTGAGATCTAAGACTTTTATTTCTCTTCCCTTCAGCTTCCACACATATGTTTTTGTCTGAAACTCCTAAGACTGATGCAAAAGTATAAATACATACACTATACATTTGGGCAGAATTCTTTCTGGCCTGCATTATGGATCAGATTTGCATAGATGTGGAGATGTCACTGATGTCAATATGATTTCGGGATGTGACAGGTCGTAGGGATCCAAATTGTACATAAGAGGTCTGTTGCAGAATGTGTGAAGGGCTATTATTTCCCTTTTTTGTTACTTGCCCCCTGACAGTTCTCTCCTTTTACATAGTATAGAGAACAAATTATGATTTTAAACGTGTTTGATATGTGATTCTGTCATATGATATATTAAGAAGAAATTTATGATGAGGCATGTTATGGGATGAAGACCAAAGATGCCACAGGATGCAGGGAGATTCAGGATATGTCTACACTGAAATTAAAAACCCACAGCTGCCCCATGCCAGCCAACTAGGGCTTGGGCTCATAGGGCTATTTAATTGTAATGGAGGCTTCCGGCCTTGCCCTAGCCTGGAAGTCTATATTCCAAGTAAACAGCACCTTAGCCCAAGCCCCTTAGCCTGAGTCAGCTGGTGCGGGCCAGTCTCAGGTGTCTAACTGCAGTGTAGACATACCCACAGAAGCATGGAGTCCTCAATGGAATCTCCATCCAGATTGCTCATTTGGAACTTCGGGGGTTTGAATTTAACAGACCATCAGATGGCTCTGAGAAGGAGAGAGAGAAAGTTCATGGGTTGACTCCTGTGAGGAGATGAAGCACAGTTGGGTTCTTCTAGGCTTAGGCTGGCCCCACTGGAGTAAAAATAAGAAAGATTATAGAATGCTGTTGTTAGATTTGTGTTATGTTTACTTGAGTTACCTAAAAGTTTGGTGGTTTTTCAAACCTAGAAGCCAGAGGTGAAATCAGTGATTTTGAAGAGATCTGCAGAGCCCTTGAAATAAGAAAAGCAGCCAACATCATCTGATATTTACAGTCAAGTGTATGGAGTAGAAGATTAGAAGGGCAAAAAGGTTGTACTGGTGATTTGTGACACCAGTGAATAAGATGTATGCACAGGAAAGGAGGCACATGGTCATACAGAAGAAAGCAATTTAGAAAAATCATTGTAATAGATGATAAAAATACTAGCAGAAATCATGTCCGCCTCCACTGTGGCCTCTAAGCAATGATCAAAATAAATACTTCTGTTTAATTCAACTTCCAGAACCTGGTGACATAAACCACTTTTTGCATAGCTTGTTATTAATTAACAGCACAGCTTTTTCTTCCTTACCAGGGCAACCTTCCTTCCAATACATTTTTACCAATACAGCGATTTCCTGCAAAAAACTGCTTCTTGGACACTTCTGTCAGACTCTTCATTAGATGCAATCATGCCCTGGTTTATGTTTTAGATGGCAAATTGTGCCATAAATAAAATATTTGTGGAAGGAACACAAGAATATTCTTTTGCCTGTAAAAACATTGACTCAGCTCCCAGGTAAAAGCTTTCATTTTTCCTGAAGAAATTTTCCTCATGATTAATCTTTACTGTACTCATTGAGTAAGTGAGGTTTATGCGTAAACTACATAGATTGGAGATAAGTTAATTTATTTTCCAATTCTGTGCCACAGAATTCCTCTGACAAAATATTTTCACAGACCATAAATTCCTATCTGTGCAAGAGACTACAGATGGATTTCTATAGGAATGTTCTAAATACTAAAAATATTATAATAGGATTCACTTTCTTTCTCTTATTAGGAATCTAGTACCAGTCTTTGCCATAAGATGGTTATGTACACACACAGTTAATAATTTTAAATTCCTTTTTATCAATAACACTCCCACAGAGGTGATGCACGCGGGGACTGCAGGGTCACTTGCCCTCCCAGATTGCTCCATTACATGATGTGTCCGGGCACCTTCCCTGCAAAGCAGCTGAGCCAGGGAGCTGCACTGGGTAAAGAGAAGCAGAGGGCAGAGGCAGGAGCAGAGGAACAGCTGGGAGCTGCAGGAGGGGATGGGGTGCGGCAGTGTGTGGGGGGCATGACTTGAGCTGTTCCGGGGTTGTGCTCCCCCGCTGTCAGCGGGCACGAGTCGTTTGTGTTTCCAAGATAAATCATTACAGCACAGCAGTTACAACGCATCCTGTCTAGATTAGCAGCACTAACTACAGATTTTTATTTTCCTTTAAAATTAAGGACGTAACACAGACCCTAAACCCAAATCGCTATAAAATCATAGACGTGTAGAACTGGAAGGGATCTTGAGAGGTCATCTAGTCCAGTTCCCTGCATTCAGCACAGGACTATGTAATAACTAGACCAGTCCTGCACAACTCAGAAAGCAGTGAGGGCCGTATTACTGCAAAAAAATCTAGCTGTGGGCCGAAAAGCTCCGCCCTCTCCCTGCCCCCATCCACTTCCCCCCACTCCACCGCTTGGCTTGCCCCACCCCTACTCAGCCCCGGCGGGCCACACAGTGAGCCCATGCTGGCAGCATTTGGCCCCCGGGCCGCATGTTGTGCAGGCTTGAACTAGACCATTCCTGACAGGTGTTTGTCCTCTAACCTGTTCTTAAAAATCTCCAATGACAGAGATTCTACGATCTCCCTAGGCAATTTGTTTCTAGAGCTTAACTATCCTGACAGTTAGGAAGTTTCTCCTAATGTCCAACCTAAACTACCTTTGCTGAATGTTGTACAACTAAATGTTTTATGTAGGGTGAGCCAACGTAAGCCAGTTGCTTCTTGTCCTAACCTCAGAAGTTATCAAGAACAAATTTTCACCCTCCTTCTTGTAACAACTTTTTATGTACTTGAAAACTATTATCATGTCCCCTCTCAGTCTTCTCTTGTCTTTTACATACTAAACAAACCCAGTTTTTTTCAATCTTTCCTCCAAGATCATGTTTTCTAGACCTCTCATCATATTTTGTTGCTTTTCTCTGGATTTTCTCCAGCTTCCCCACATCTTTTCTGAAATGCAGCTCCCAGAACTGGACACAGTACTCCAGCTGAGGCCTTATAAATGCAGAGTAGAGCAGAAAAATTACTTCTCGTGTCTTGCTTATAACACCTCTGTTAATACATCCCAGAATGATGTTCACTATTTTTGCAACAGTGTTACACTGACTCATATTTAGCTTGTGATCCCCTATAACTCCCAGATCCCTTTCAGCAGTATTCCTTCCTAGGCAGTTATTTCCTATTTCCTGTGTAATTGTTCCTTCTTAAGTGGTGTACTTTGCATGTATATTTATAATATCTTACAAAATAAATACAGGGATTGAGACTTCTGACAATCTGAGACCTTCTGCTTTCACATAGGCTCACCCTGTGAATGATGTGGACAATTAAATAAAACATTTAGTCATACAACATGACCAGTTGTTTCAGCATCTACACTATAGAGCATATACTGTACATAACTTCAAATAAGAAAGAAAAAAAATCACGACTATAGCTATTAGTCTCACACACTGTTTCTGATTCAATAATCAGACCTCCAGTATGCAATTCCTCCTTTCTGATGTTTCCCACTCTCAAAATCCCACCAGCTTCTAAGTAATGGGGTATATGTGTACATTCAGGAATGTCATCCCTCAATGAAGCCATCCACATCAGCTTCAGAAGAGTGACTCAGCAAGCTTAACAACTTCCTGCACTCCCTCTAGTGTGCTGAAATAGCAACTACTTATTGTATTTATAATAGCACCCAAATGCCTCTGGTGTTTGAGAGTGCAAAGGAATAGGGAGAAGGATGGATGGAAGGGACAGGAGCGACAGGAGTGGGGAGAAAGAAAAGGTGTTTGAGGGTGAGGAGAGAATGGAGCATGGTGGGCAGGGAGAATGAGGTCCTGGAGCAGAGGATGTTTGATTTTTAGTGGCAAGAGCATCAGTCAGCAACATATGGGAAGTAACAAGAGCCCAAGGCAAGGCCTCTAGATGTTGGCTCGATGGTGACGGCCCTGCTGATGCTCCTAGGGGCTGGTCTTCACTAGCGCGGGGGATCAACTGTAGATACGCAATTTCAGCTACGTTATTAACGTAGCTGAAATCGGCGTATCTACAGCCGACTTACCTGCCGTCCTCACAGTGGCGGCGGGCGGCGGCGCGCTCCCCTGTCAACTCCAGCTTGCGCCTTTTGGCGAGCTGGAGTTACGGAGTCGATGGGGGCGCTGCTGGTGATCGATTTATCGCGTCTTGACAAGACGCGATAAATCGATCGCCATAAGATCGATCTCTCCTGGCTCTAGTGAAGACAAGCCCTAGTCCTTGCTCGCCTGAATATCCTTATGGAAGTTAATGGAGCTATTACATAAATGAAGGTTGCTGAATTAGGTCCTAGAGGAGTAACAAACTTGTAATTGGAAAATCACCACAGGGGTCTGAAAGAACTTCATAACCTCACTCTACCATTCACTTTCCACCGCCCTTTGGAATTTTGCCTCGGAAACATAAATAGCAAGGAAAACAATAACAGGATTGAGAACAATGAGAAACTATTAGGTCATATATCCATATTTTACAGCATACAACATTTTTTCCACCAGCACAATGTTAGATTTCTCCCTGGCAATGTTTATACGTTTTTCTTGTAAAACAGGTCAGGGTTATGAACATTAAATTGACCTAAAGCAGGTAAGGATGGTGATTAAATGCAAATTCTGCCCTGGCAGGAACAGTAGTAGATATTGCTTCTATTCTGCTTGTTTTTTGTTTGCTATATTCATCCCACAAAACTGCCAATCTATAATATCCTCCTCTAGAAGTCCTCATTTCTGCATTGCCATAAGAGGCAGGTGCCCTCAGTTGCCAAAATGTGCCCCATGTTTTTTGTGCCAGCTGAGCTAGTGTTTCAAAAGATAATTTACTGGCAACTGGAGTATAGGATGCTGGGGCACATCTGAGAAGACAAAAAGGATCCAGTTGCACGTGGCTGAGCAGATGTAATAAAAATAATTAACTGTTACAGAGCTTTTCATCTGTGTGGAACTCCTTTTGGGTTGGAGGTTTGGAAAACAAAGGTACAGACACTACACAGAAGAAGATAAACTGTTTGGGATTGATCATAGTAATCCTGGTGCTATTCTTGCACCCTCATATATATGGCACCTTCTGAGGTTGCCTACTTAACTTATGGAAAAGAGCATTGCTTTTTGAAAAGCTCTCGTCTCTTCTATGTTTTCGTTATTTCACTTGTTTCCAGTATCCGGGATCACCCCTCATGATACCATATCAATGACTAAATAACTGATGAATTACTGAACAAACCTGAATGGTCCCTTTTAATTAAATATTTATTTGGGCAGGTATTTGAAACTGAATCTCCTGCATCCCAGGAAAGTACCCTCACCCCTGACCTGTTGGTGCTTCTGGGGTGGATCTCTCTCTGTCTGCACTTTTTCATCATAAAACTACAAAAAAAACATCAATTTTATGTAGAATAGGAAAAATCAAAATCTCAAAACTCTTTGTGGGATGGGAGAACCATTTCCTGTCCAGAACAGCTGCCTATAGTTTTTCCCATCACCCACTAGAGACCCCTATGCTGTTTGTGATGCAGGCGGTGGTATCAGCTGCCTGCAATGCTGGGGGGCTCATATACTCTCTGAGCAGGGCAGAGCAACAGTCAACTGCCTTCCACTTTTATCTCAGCAGCACAGGGGTCATCCCCAGCACAGTGCAGGAAGTGGGAATTAATGGAGCTTGGAGCCCAGGTGGCTGGAGGCAGGGATAGCTGCTGGGCTGGGGTGCAGTGGAGTTACAGAGGTAAGAAGGACTGTGACAGGCTACAAGATCAGATTGGCAGGGGCTGAGGTGGGAGGCTATGGGGGTAAGGTGACCAGACAGCAAGTGTAAAAAATCGAGGGGTAATAGGAGCCTATATAAGAAAAAGCCCCAAAAATCAGGACTGTCCTTACAAAATCTGGACATCTGGTCACTCTATATGGGGAGAGGGGGACCTTCCCGAGGGAATGGCATTCAGTCGGGTGATGGTAGGGGAGAAAGGAGTTGGGACCTGCATTTCTCTCGGTGTGCACATTTTGTATGTGTTTAGAGTTGTGTTCTGAACCTGTTTTTCACACACACAGGGATCTGGGGGTGATCAGGGAGTACTAAAACCAGAAGACAGATTAAGCAACATGATTTTTTTTAAAAAAAAAATCATGATTTTAAGGCCAGTCTCATGGTTTTTTTAGGTTCTGATTCATTGTTTTTGAACTCTTGGAGTTGGTAATACTGAAATTATTAGTACAGCAAGTAGCATTTTATTTCTTTGAACAAAAGTTAGGGCTGTTCTACTATCCCTGCTCTCTGGTTTTAGCTACTATAGATCAATACCTACAGTATTAATCTAGGAAACAGGAGTGGCTAATAGGGGAGTTTGGTGAGGGAGTTTAGAGGGAGCAGGACTCCCAACAGCAGAGCAGAGCAGAACAGTCAGTGGGCTGCTGGCTGTGCTGCTAGGCACGGCTCTTCCTCCCCATGTGCGCCTAGGAGCATAAGCGCCAATTTCCAGATTTCCTGGAGGATGCTTGACCCTCCTGCTGTCCTAGGTCCCTTTCCCAGTGCCCCAGCTCTTCTCACCCCGATTCCAACCCTTCCCCCAAGGGTGCCCCATATACAACTGGTGCTTCCCCATGGGGGGCAGGGGCACGATGTAAAGGGCAGGTCACATATCCCTTGCCAAATGCCCAGCCCAGGGCCACTGCGCTCTCCCCGCCCCATGTTACCGTGGGAGGGCGCTTTGTCCTCCCGCTGTGCCTGCCCCCACCCCACTCTGGCACATTCTGCTGCTCTCCCTGGTGGTCAGGCGCCCAGGCGGGAGAAGGAGGGAGCCACTTTTAATCCCAGCCCCTCTCAATCACTGCTCTGCAGCCCTGCCCGGTAGATGCCTGAGAGAGCCTGGCTGGGGAGGAGGCAGCTTCTGCTCCCTGCACGGCTTGGCTGTCGGGGACCCAGGCACCCAAGCCTGGGCAGGAAGTGGAAGTCACCTCCCCAGCCAAGCTCTCTCAGGCAGCCACTGCACAGGGCTGCAGACAGCGTCTCAGTGGCTGGAAGAGGCTGGTCCTGCCTATTCCACTCCTGTCAGCTGAATCATGCATTGGCCAGGCCTGCCCTGAACAGCTGATGGCGACAGGCAGGAGGCAGTGGGTGGGGATGGGGACAAGCTGATTGGCAGGGCCTGCTGCTGGTGGGAGGTGCTGTGGGGAGGAGGGACCTGCTAGTGGGTGTTCAGCCACCACTCGGCACCTATGCCTAGGAGCTCTGCAGCCCTCCCGGGTGATTTAAAAAGGCTCCTGGCTACCTCTGCCACTATCGCTGTTTGCCAAAAACTGGGAATGGATGACAGGGGATAGATGAGTTGATGATTACCTGTTCTGTTCATTCCCTTTGGGGCACCTGGCATTGGCCACTGTTGGAAGACAGGTACTGGGCTAGATGGACCTTTGGTCTGACACAGTATGGCCCAGTATGGCCGTTCTTATGCTCTTACTACTACATGCTCATATGAAGGGAATAGAGAATTCAATGATTAGATGTTTACAACTATATGTGCAAAATGTGTCATTTTTATAGAATTGTGTGTTTGTATGTATAAGGCCCCTTTTAAAGTTTGTTTTTGCCAATTTTTACCAAAAAAATTCCCAGTTTTTCCCAAAGCTATTAAGTTTTTACCACTTTTTCTCCCAAATTTTGCACCACTCCAGTGCATGAGAATACTGATTATGTTAAGAAAGTCTAACACATTACATTAGGAAGATGTGTTCAATTAAAGTTCTACAGCAGGTCACAGTGATTAACATCTGTTTGTCATGATATCTTGGGGCTCCAGTAGGTTCAGGTACCAGTCAGTAGTGTTACATATTATGCAGCTAAAGAGAGTTAATGAAATAAACAACCACAGCATTAAACTGCTTTTACTTTCCATTCTCTTAACTTTCTGTATTTGTTACTTTTTTCTGTCCTCCCATCCTCCAGTATTAATCACAATATTTACCCAGAAAACTGTGAAGTTAATTTTTTCACTGATCTTTACCTTTTTTAAATTTTTATAATAAATGGTGATAAATTCCCAGGATATCTTTAACAAAATAAAATTGAAAAGGCAGGCAATGATGTATACAGCAGTTGAAAGGGATCGATATGCCTTTCCTGTAATATTTGTACTTCAAGAAATTGTTGTTAATATCCTTTTATTTGCATAATAGATTTCACAATCTTCCTATATTGTCCTATGATATTCTTTGTGTGTTCTAATAGAGTCGCTTTTTCATAGAAATCTCTAACAGTGATTGTTTTTGTTCAGGCTGACTTTTGCCAGTCTCTTCTGAAGTGGACTCTAAATAGCTTTCTGCTTTCATTCTTCCTTTTCACGCTGTAATTGTAATTGTTCTAAGCTGGGCCCTAGACTGTTGGCTGTCTGCCCCAGCCAGAGGGCTGGCTACAGACTGTTGTTGCTGCTAGTCCTCTGTTGACTGGGTCTCAGCCACTTGGCATAGCGAGGCTGAGTGGACTCCATCTGACACTGACAGAGACAAATCACTCCACACTTGGTGGAGAATGCAGACAAGATCCCACCCCTGAGACCAGAGGCTGAGACTACTGCAGAGAACCCTGCCTCCCCCACAACTGTCTCTAATCATGGAGGTTGAGAAACTGATTAAGTGGTTGGTGGAGAGCCAGAAGCAGTGACCCATTAAGGCTGGTGGAAAGCCAGCAGCAGTGACCCCATTGCAATGGCAACAGCATCTCATGCAGCAACTGGGAGTTCAACAGCAACAGTTGCTCTGGGAACTGGTTGTCCTGCTGCTCAGTCCCAGCATCCCTAACCCCACTGGTGCGGCAATGCCAGCTGTGCCTACAGTGCCCACACAGTTAGCAAAGATGGAACCCAAAAATGGCCCCCAGGCTTTCTTTCTGACATTGGAACAGGTCACCTCAGCCTCCTTGTGGCCACCTGAGCAGCAGCCCACCATCATGGCCCCATATTTAACAGGAATGGCCCAAACAGCCTCCCTGCTGATGAGGCCCAGGATTATGGGGTAGTAGAGACCATAATGCTCATTGTGCTAGACATCACCCTGGAGATGTTCTGATAGCAGTTCTGGGGAAGACATACCCACCAGATGCCTGACTGCAAATGGTCGTCCAAGAGGTGAAGGACACATGCATGTGGTGGTGTGGCTCCAGCCCAACCAGCACTCTGCCACTGAGGTGGCTGAACAGAACGCTCTGGAACAATTCACCCACATCCTCCCACCCTGAGGGAGGGCTTGGATCCTCCAACACTGCCCTCATGAAGGACTTTCTGGCCACCAAGGCCTCACTCAGGCTGGAGATCCAAGCCGCAATGTCAGGGTCGACCCTGACAATTCCAGAGAAGAGCTTTGGCCTACAGGCCACTCCCTGGTTGACCCCAAGCAGCCAGGGTAGACAAGTGGGTACCAAGCCCCGCCGCACAACCCCAACAGATTGAGGAGAGCCCGGAGTTGCCCCCATGGGTGGGAGGCCTTGGAACCCTCCACACCAGGAGACACAGCCTGGATGTCCAGAATCATGACTCTGTTTCTCCTGTGGCCATTTCAGACACCTGCAGCGGGAGTGCTCCCTGATGAACTGTACCTTTGGCCAGGTCTGCACATGGGAGTCCTGTGCCTGAAAGCACCCTGCCGCAAAAATTACAATCCAGAAATTAGAGGGGTAGCCGTGTTAGTCTGGAATTGCAGAAGTGACAAAGTGTCGTGTGGCACCTTCTGTTCGTCTTTAAGGGGCCGCAGGACTCTTTGTCACTTCTGCAATCCAGAAATTGTTGGTGGACTAGCGGCCCTCACCCTTGTCGACTCTGGCTGCAGGAAGACGCTCATACGCTGACAGCTGGCTCCTCTGGCAGACCCCGGCCTCAGGTTGATCCATCTACGGTGCATCCATAGTGATGTGAAACCTTTGGCCAGTGCCCACATCCCACTGTCCATCTGCAGGGTGACGTGACCGATGACAGTAGGGCTGGCACCTAGGTTCACCTACCCTGTGATCTTGGGGAGGGATTGGCCAGACTTTCCCAAGGTCCTGAGAACTACAAACTTGAGGATCACCCCTGTGCAGATGGCTTTGTGGGGACATACCCTCAAAGTAAATGTGAGCCAGAGAAGGACTATGACCTTGACAACGTGGGCAGAACTGTGGTTCTTTGAGATGGCCTGTGAATGTGGATCCCCCAACCCATCCTCCATCTCCACAACTTGGAGTCTTATCATTCAGATTCTGGGTAGCAAAGGAACTGGCTGGCGGTTGAGGTTGTTCTACCCATTACGCTTTTGGGAGGAGGAGCACAAGAGCCTGAGGACACATGGGTGACCGCTAGAGGATGCTGCTAGAGTAAAACTTCCTAACTCCTGTGCATAGGCACCAGCACACCATGAATGGGATCCTCCACACAGATCACCCTGAAGAATCATACTCACTGTAAGGTAAGTAGCAATTTCATATGGAGTTTAGCCTAATTATTACTGTGATTTATTCGGGGGAGGACAAATCTGTGATTTGCTGAGGGGAGTAGTAAAAAGAATATAAACAATGTATGTGGTATTTTGTGTTATAACAGCTGACAGAGCTATCTTAAGCTAGTGGCTCAAATGCCACAAAATGTCCAAACAGCTCTGCAAAGAGCAGCATTATGATAAAAGAATAATATTCTCCTTCAACCTTCCTGTACAAAGGCAAAGGAAATGGACATGTGTTGGCAACTAAGTATCTTATTCTGCACCCATTGTAGTCAATGGATGTCAATGGGAGCTTTTCCATTGACTTCAGCCGGCTCAGGATCAAGACCTAATTGGGAGGTAAGGCTGAGATGGAATCCACGTGTCAAACTCAGGGGAAGCCCGAGGGCTTTGGGGCTGCCCTTCTGTAACCCCACTGCTGCTGGTGTTCTGATCTTTGAACTAAAATAGTAGTTACTGTCCCTCCACGCACCGTACGTGTGAGGAAGCAAACCACTGGATCTGAATCAGGACAGAACCACTGCCTGCCCCCTCAGTCTGCCCCAATGCTTCTCTGGATTTCCTCTCCTTGGTGTATAAGGAGTGCGGAGGCCTCATTCTGTGGCTGCTCCACCCATCCCCATCCCCGCCTAAGGGTATTCCTGGCATTCTGTGCTATTGGAGGGAAGAGGACAGAGGGTGGAGAGTGATAACTTCAGAAGGATAATGTTTCAGGGCTCAGTACCTCTCCCAAAGGATCAAGTTTTGTTGCCTTTTATTGTAAGTTCTTGCATGGGTTGAGGAGCAGTCTTGCTTTTGGAAATGAACCACAGTTTAAGGCTGAGTTCTAAGGTACAGTGCTTTTTCCAAAGCAGGTCAAACATAGCTAGTTGGATAGGTTAAAAGGTACTTGAAGAGTAATTATGTGGCCCCACTTGGTTCATTTTGAGAGTCTATTCAGTTTATTTTGATTGAACCATTTAAAAACAATAACAACAAGCTGTCTCACTTCCTCATTTGCGTTCAGGACAGTTTACTTTAGAGAGGCAGTTACAGATTGAAGTGTATGTAGCCTTTGACCTGAGCTCATAAGATTATATGGTAGTACATTAACTGTCATGCTGCCTCTTGTCAGGCAGTGCACTGTAGATGAAATATAGCAATCAATAGAAATAATATAAAGGGAGGTTATCAATATGAGCAGAAGAAAACAAAATGAGTTTCCTCTTCAGACTAAGACAGCTGTGGAAAACACAGATGTTCAGTGGAAAGGAGAATCAGTATAGGAATATAGGCTCACATTAGATCTGACTGAACTATTTTATTTTTAAATTGAGTTTGGGTATTAGCATGAGTAATAGTTCCAAAGCAGATGACCAAAAACAATGAACTGAACGGAGAACGGTTTGTGTTAAACTCGTAGTGACCTTTTGCAATACCAGCATTACCTTATTTTGCATATACCTGGCAATGGGAAATAAAGAACATGATTGAGTAGGCACCAGGTGCAGTAAATAATTGATTAGAATTGCTTAGAAGTTGGGAAATAATATGGCAAGGTGGGATAAGCAGAAAAACATTGAAGAGAGCAGAGTGCAGCACTAAATAGCTAAGGTCCAATAACCAGCAATGATATCACTTGTTTGTTGTAGGGCAGGGGTCTCCAAACTACGGCCTGAGGGTCAGATCCGGCCCACGGCTTCGAGTTGTCTGGCCCCCCAACCAACAGGGGAGAGGCGAGCAGGCAAAGGATGCTGCAGCTGAGCATGTATGCTGAGCAGGCAGGGGGAGGGGTTGCCGGCAGCAGCTCACACATGGGAGCAGTTCAGCTGAGCTGGGCGGAGGGGTGAGTGCCCCCGGGAGCCAATGTCCCCCCAAAAAGAGGAGCCAACTTAGGGGAGTCGCTGCTGCAGCCGAGCAGGTATGGACCCCTGCCTTAGGATATAAAAAGCAAAGTTTTCTAGGGGTTCTTTGTCAGAGCTTTTCCTTACCCCTCTGGAGTCATGCCACGATGGGAAAGTGTCCCCTGGATTTGATCCGGTTGCAAGTATTCAGCCAATTCTTATCACTGTATTCTTGCTAGGATACGGAATATAAGAGTGTTATACTGATATTGTGGATGTAACCAACATTGAGATGGTCTTTGCATTAATAAAGGAATACTTGTGTGGAGTCAAGACAAACAATAATAATTTTATTAGGGAAATTATTTTTGACACACAGTAATGCTGGAAGAGGCTGAGAGGGCTGTCATTCTCCTCTGAGCCTGGGCTGGTATTTGACTAGTTTAGAAAGGGTGCCCAGAAGTGACACAGCATGCACTGCTACCTAGTATCTGAGGGCTAAAGGACATCACTTCTGCCACACTGTACTTCCAGGTGCTAATGGTCCCAACAAGTGAGATCCAAAAGTAGCCTAGAACTCAAGAACTGACATTCATTTTGTTACGTGTGCGTAATATCTGACTCTTAAATGGAGTGCATGGGGCCTGATTCAAAGCCCATTGAAGTTAATGGAAAGATTCCCAGAAATTTGGAAATTATAATACAAAGGTCAGATAATACTTCTCCCGCTCCCATTGAAGACAATGGCAATAATCTTGTTGCTTTTAATAGGAATGGAACTGGGCTCTTCCTGGCAGCTGAACACATTCGGTATCTTGCAAGACTGAATCTTCTCTGTCAGGAAATGCCAAAGCCAACAAATTACGTCTGCTACAGACAAAAACCTTATTCTCTTCTAAATGACACAAAATTACCAATCAGTGTTGTGAATCTTTCAGGCAATGTGTTAAGATACATTATATGTTTTGAAAAACACAACAGCAATGAAATGAGTGTTAAAGTTGTACTCAGAAGTGAGGTACGTATAAAGGTGCCTTTATGCACAGCAAAACTAACAGGGCACTTGGGACACTGCCCTTTGTGTGGGCTACCTGTCAGGCAAGTGCTGCAGCTCATGGGCTGACCACAGCATTGTTCCTAAATCAAATAGAAAGATACATAGAAAGATATTCTGCTTACTGGTGCAGCATGCCACTACTATCAGGATCATATAAGTGTGTTTCTTAAGTAAATAAAAGGAGTGAGGGCCACAGATTCTTTGGGCAATGACTATTTTTTTATGTGCATACAGTGCCTAGCACATGGCACAGACAACCTTATTTCTGGCATTTCTTAACTTTTGAGTGCTTGACTTTGCAAATGTAACATTCTTTTAATGTTGGTTTTGGTATGCAATTTTAAATATAGGATTGGGATAACTGAAGTAACTGCACTGAAGTTAAGATTACTCTGGATTTAAATCAGTAGAAAGTTAGAATAGAATTTGTCCCATTGTATTTTGTTGTAGAGCTCCATACAAAAAAAAATCAATAAGGACAACATTTTTAAGAAACAACCTAATGTTCTGATTCAGCAGAGTATAAGCTTAGGCCCCATGACTTTAGTGGGATTTAAGCACATGGTTAAGTATCTTGCTGATCCAGCTTCTAAAAGATGGCAGTTATAACAGATTGCTCTGTCAAAACATGGTTATTCCAACTCTGTCTTGGAAAAAAAATAATCGTGTATATCTGTTTTCTAAGAGGGAGACTACCATATAGAATCATAGAAATGTCAGTCTGGAAGAGACCTCGATATGTCACCAAGTTCGGTTTCCTGCACTGTGGCAGGACTAAGTATTACCCTAGACCATCCTTCAGAAGGTAATTTGTGCCAGTACTTAATAATCCTTACAGCTAGAAAGTTTTTCCTAATGTCTAATCTAAATCTACCTTGCTGCAATTTAATTTAATTTATCCTTCAACATTTAAGTAAAAGAGAAATGAGTATATTGTAGGGGCCCCATTCTGCAAACACTTATTACGAGATGTAGTGCTTACTAAATTGAGTAGTTTCATTAAAACCAGAGATATTAGTTCAGCTAGTAAGCCATGTGCCCAGAACTGAGTGTGCAGGATTGATCTCCAATTGTTAAGCAGGTTGAGTGTTTCGTGAGAGGGTGGAAAGAGATGGGTGTGAACTTTGTTGAGTGAGGACCTCCTAATGAGTCTAGGGGGCATGGCCATTGGAAAATATTTAGTTATTAACTTCAGTTTATGCTATTCCTACAATTTAGAGGCATATTTTAAAATACAGATGCCACTAGAAAATCTGAATTTGTGAGCTGTGTAGGGGAATCGGAGGGGCAGATGGATGGCACAGAGAAACTATTTAATAGTGACCTTGCTACTGACCCTGAACATACTGTGCGTGCTAAATAACTACAGTTGGAGGGGGAGAAAAACTTACTGCTAGGTATGCTTCCTTCCTCCTGTTTCCATGGTTGTTTTTATAGCACTGCACTGTCTTCTGAAATTCATTTTCTTAGAAGTTCACAAATGTACCAAATGGTCCAGTGGAGAGGAAAGTAATTGATTTTCTCGGTCAGTGGGATTCTTTTGGTATATTAGTGCTTCAGCCTTGCTCTCCTAAGTGTACAGCACCTTACAAATGTGTGTAATATCTTTCATACAAAAGTATCTCAGAATGCTTCATGGCCAGTTACAATTGAAACCTAAAAATCCTTCAGAGATTTCTTTGTAAGCTTGTCCAATGATCTTATTTGTTTTAGTCAATAGGGTTATATTATCTACCTGTCTAATTATTATCTATATTATCTACCTGTCTAATTTTTCTCAGAGCTCCATAGCTCTACCAATATTTCCTGCTTTTAAATTAAAAAGTGATCCTTGGAAGGTTATCACCTGTAGCTGACATGAGCTTTTTTCATATTTCCATTTCCTTCAACAAAGTTTCTAATCCTCAATCTAGTTAATAAACCCTAAAATTCTGTTATTAGACCAGTATTATTTCTAGATTTTTTTTGATTGCATAATGTAAATTTTTACATGCATGTTCTTAGTGCTTTCAGATTTTATGTTCTGACTTAGGTTTTAAGTCCAAAGTTGTGAGGAATTACAAAACTGGGTGACGGGACAGCAAAATGGCAGGTGAAATTCATTGTTGATAAATGCAAAGTAATGCACATTTGGAAAACATAATCCCAACTATACAAACAAAATTGGCTGTTACCTGTCAAGAAAGAGATCTTGGAGTCATTGTGGATAGTTCTCTGAAAAATTTGTTCCATGTGCAGCAGCAGTCAGAAAAAGCTAACAGAATGTTAGGACTCATTAGGAAATGGATAGATAATAAGACAGAAAATATCACAAGGCTACTATATAAATCCATGGTATGCCCACACCTTGAATACTGAGTGCAGCTCTGGTCACCCCATTTCAAAAAGAGTTTGCAAGTACTGGAACAGCTTCCATATGAGGAGAAATTAAAAAAGATTGGGACTGTTCATCTTGGAAAAGAGAAAAGTAAAGGTGGATAAGATGGAGGTCTATAAAATCATGACTGGGGTGGAGAAAGTGAATAAGGAAGTGTTATTTACCCCTTCACATAACACAAGACCCAGAGCCTATCAAACAAACAAAAGGAAGTACTTCTTCACATGACACATAGTCTGTGGAACCTGTTGCCAGGGTATATTTTAAAGGTCAAAAGTATAAGTAGGTTAAAAAAAGAATTAGATAAGTTCATGGAGGAAAGGTCCGTCAGTGGATATAAGCCAAGATGGTCAAGGATGCTACCCCATGGTCTGGATGTCTCTAAACCTCTGACTGTCAGATGATGGGAATGGATAACAGGGAATGGATCAGGCAATAATTGCCCTGTTCTGTTAATTCCCTTTAAAGCATCTGGCAGACAGAAGCATCAGAAAATAGGATACTTGGCTAGATGGACCATTGGTCTGACCCAGTAGAGCCATTCTTATGTTCTGCCAACTTAGCCCAGATACAGAAATGAACTTAAATAAACACGTGCTTGAATTCAACCACATTCTGCAAAGCACTGAAGCACATCTAAGAACACTCAAGTTAATGGTACTTAAGTATGTCCTTATGTGCTTTGCTGATTTGGGATGAACTTAAGCATGTGTTTAAAGTCGAGCATGTTCTTTAAGTGAATTCAGGCCCCTAATACTCCCTCTATGCATCAGACAATTTTTAAAATCTTTTGAGTTCAAGGCTCTCATTTAACTGTCACATCCATTTTGTTCAAAGGCTTTTGTTTTTCATTTAAGAAACTGAGTCCCCAAAACTTGGAAGTTTCAGTTTTGTTATTGGCCTTCGTTATTTCCAGACTAGATTGTTGTCAGACCTTCCTAGGTGCATGCCTAATATATGTCAGACTACAGATCATGCAAAATTCACTATCCAGATCTACATTCATATATCAACCTACTGTATTTTCCATCTTTGGAAGGTATTACTGTTAATGAAAAGAGAGAATGGCAATGTAATAAAGGAGTAGAAAACATCAAACTATAAAGACGAAACACACACACACACGCAAAGCCAAATTTATTATGTTTCTGAATTCTGTCTGTTCTTAGTTAGTTAGGGACTTTAGGTGCAAGTTCCTCCTTATTCACTGGAGTTACTCCAGAATAGCATAGAATAGTCAAGAATTTTGCTTCTTCTCACCTGGCCCATTAACCTTTGTTTTTAAGTTTCCTGTTGTTGTTCTGGTAGCAGGACCATATAAAAGCCAAATGATCATTTTGGGAAATGGGGAGAGAGAGGAGAATGGGTGAAGTGTACACTCCTTTTCTGATTCTGCTTTCCTTCCTTCTGATGTACACTGCTTGACTGCAGAAACTCTTACCTATTCCTAATTGCAGCACAGTCAGTACAGTAGGAGGGCAGCAAGTGATGTATATGTGTGTGGGATAGGAGCTTCTGCAGGAAGACAGAATTTAAATATGATAGGTGTTTGACCAAGAGGTCTTGCTTCCCCTTGATGTTTGTACACGGTCCTCTGAGGATCCCGTGATGATATTTTGCCAAGTGTATAGTGTTTTTTTTTTTACATTTGCCAGTATGTCCATTCATTTACAAAGCAGATGTGCAAATCTTTTGAGTTTTAGTTACTCCAAGCAGTTTCATCACTCCCCCAAGTGTCATTAATAAATGTAACTCTTTACAGCTGGCCCCTCTACTCTAAGTCACTTACATAAATTAAATACAGCAGAGGGCCTGTTGGACTCAATTTCATATTTCTGCAAATTCTTCTCACTATAAGTATTCTTAGTTTTCTATTTTTAATCAGTTCCTTTTCCATTCCCATGTCTTTCTGGATCTCTACAGGATATGATTCCAGCAACAGCCTATCACATGCAGGTTTATTGCTGGCTTTCTAAAGGTATCAGAATGTACTTTTAGACTTTGCTGGGGTTTCCACAAGATCTCATCCACTTGGTTCCCCAAGAACTCAGTTCAACCCCAGTCTCGTCACTTGGGTTCCTTTATCTGGCACAACAGCAAAGCTGCACTGAATACCGTATAGAGTGTACCACACATCAAAAGTTACACAAGAAATCTCTTCCGTTATATACATTTACACATTACAATGCACTTACTGTACATTGCATTACACATTATGGGAGTGGCTTGATCACTTTGTAGGCACCAATCCCTGTACAGTGCCCAATTTACTTTTTACTCATTGTATGTTCCAGGTTTATTTTATCCATTGTTATCTTGTCTATTGTAAATGGCTCCGGGGGTGTTCCCCATTATCTTAGATAGTATAGACATTCTGTTTCCAACCTGTTGATCCATTTACCTCCCTAATCCTGTCTCCCAAAATATCAGGCCTCACCCATGTCCAGTTATTCATGTCAAGCCAGGCCTACATGCTTGTTACATCTTCTTGAACTCTCAGGTTGCTTGCTGCAGATCCTTGGAATTTCTCTATCAAGTATTTTATATCAGTGACAGGGGTGGCTGTTAGCTGAATGATTACTTTTGTTTGAACTAATCACAATTAATGTCTTAAGAAGATGTTCGACATCTAAGTTTCAGCTTACATTTACCAGATACGTTTGTTATTCCTATTAGTAGCATCCCTAGAACTGAATGAATATGATAAGCCAAAAGAAGCCAACATTTCTAATTGAGTTTTCTCTCCAAAGAGTTTTATGCTTTCAGGTTGGGAGCATGGGGATTAAAATGTAACTCCATACTAGTGGACTTTGCTTTCATTACCACTAAATATCCCTGCTGCACTAAGATGAGGAAAGATTACTGTGCCCCCAGTATTCCTGAAATTTATCACAGAACGAAAATCTGAACATATAAGTACAGTGTGGTAGGAGTAAAAATGGTACATATATTGGATGCTCTGGCTTTGTCTTTCAAGAATAACCTCCTCCTCATTGCTGGTCATGTCTGTGACAGATAGGGCAATTTCCTGCTCTATCTTGGACAAACCTTATAGAATTAAGTTATATCTGATTGAGTTAAGTTTTAAGTAGGCTAGGAGTTCATTGTATTTAAAAATGCAAATATTTATGTATAATTGTGGGATTTTATGCAAAGCCTCTAGTGGGGAGACATGACTAATATGAACCCTGGGAAGTGTTATGAGCTTCAAAGGCTATTTGAAACAATATGCCAGACAAGAATAAACTTTTAAAGTTAAGTGAGTTTCCCAGAACATCTCTAGGGGGAGGTGTATGCAAATGTACCCCCTCTGGTGATGCAAGAACTCAGCCTTTTGAAGCTTTGCTCTGAGGACAAGATCAGAGGCCCAAACCGTATAAAGGAATGACTCTCAGATTCAAGGGTGGAGGGCTTGTTCTGGACAAAAGGTATTATGAACTATAGTACCCACAGAAAAACCCCTTGGTGGGGTTTGAAGGACTGACTTCTAACAGAGTCTTTGATGGAATTGGGGTGATCTCTAGTAAGCTTGTTAGCATGTGGTAGGTTCTTTTATTGTTCTAATGTTTTCTTTGTAATGCTTTCACCTTAAGAATAAAGGTACAGCATAGGAAAATCTGTGTGGTACCTTATAACTGTGGACAATTACATTGTTTACAGCCTCTGAGAAGAAAAGCAAAGCAGACTTGAGTAGGCAGTCTGACTCGCTGGGGAGCTCACAGAGAAGGGAGGGAACTGTGCAGCCTGGAGAAAACCTGCTCAGGATGGGGAGAGACGCAGGTCAGGTACAGCTGGGGAGCTGGAAGTCTGAGAGTAGGTTTCCTTAATGGACCATGGAGGGGAAATACAGGTTCAGTTGCCCTGAATCAAGACAAGGTCTTTTAAAACAAATGTATTTAGAAAGGAGGAACAAAAATGTGCCCATGTAAGACTTTATCCTAGCATCCTCTACAAAGCCATATGGGCACTGTACATCAGTAAAAACTATCAATTAACAGAATGAAAGAGATGCTACTTCATAATAAACAAAAAAACCACATTATTTATTTTGGTCATTCAAGAATAGAACTGGTTGAAACATTTCCATCAGAACTGTCCATTTTCCAGGGGAAAGTTTTAGTTTTCGGTAAAAACTTTTATCTCAAAACTTCTAGTTTTTGGCTGAATTTTTTAGTTTTCAGCTTTTTAACAATTAGTCAAAATTGTCTGTGGAAAAACAAAGCATTTTCTAACCACTTTGATCCAAAAACCAAACTATATAAATATTTTTGCACTGTGACTTGAAGCTTGCCAAACTTTTAGGAACATAGCTTGTGTATCAAAGCTCAGCAGACCTCTTCTAATTTCAGTATTAATAGGTCATTAATGTGTGTAAATCTCCATAAATCTGTCTTGGTACAGTACCTAGAACAATGGAGTCCTAAGCCTTTGGTATTAGTGTAATACAAACAATAAGTCATAAGAGGAAAAATCCTGAACCAGACTTAATCCTGCTCTTTTGGAAATGTCCATTGATTCAAAATTTTGAAACAAGGTACTTTAATTTATGAAAGATGTTCTTTATATAGAAGGTGCTATGGTAATTCCTGCAAGTTGTGATTATTCATAATTTAAAAGTTGATACTGTGCACAAGTTGTAAGACCAGATTGTACAGTCATAAAATCATGAGAAACAATGGATATCTCATTGTCCCCCTAAAATAGACTCATGGTTTAAAATGACTCTGGCAGTCCTATCATATTAAAAAAGGTACCTGAGGTTTCAGCAGACAATGAGGACACTCAATGAATAATCTGAATTCCAGTCAACTAAGACCTGATTGCCAGAACATTTTACAGTTCCCTTCACTCTCAGCTAAACTTGTACAAAAGTCCATCTGTTTCTACCCTAATTTAATGAACATGACAGTATAGACACATTGGTGCCTATTTTATGTCTACTTCATTTGTGTTTTGTGTTGGTTGAACCTGGTGAGCTCTTCAACAGATCTTCTGTTAATGTACATTGCATTCCTTAAAAAAAGCAATACAAAAGTTACATTTAAAGCATGCACATTCACTTGATGTCTCTGATTGAAGTGAGAATCAAAAAAGAAAGAAAGAAAAGGAAAGATAAGAATGGGGTTTGGAGGGATGATAGTAAGTGTGTTTGGGGGGAGTATCGTATTTAGATGTAAACTCTTTGAGGGAGTGTAATGGGGTATCCACCCCACAACAAGGCAGAGCAGGATAAATTAGGTCAATTAACCTGGTAGGCTGCACCTTGGAGGAGATATAGGTTTGCAGGACAAGCACTTAGTGAAGAGGGAACCCACCTGGGAAGGATGGAGGAAGCTGAGACTGGATGAGTACTGCAAGGGAAGTGATCTGCAGTCACTTCTTGGGAGAAGTGTTTGGGTCTACAGAGTTTGGTAAGAAATCTGGAGTTGCAGACTGTCTGGAGTGGCTTGAGTACAGCTGATGTAGTGGGATTTTGATACCTTGAAAGGGGAAGATAGTATAGTGACTTGCCTGGAGGGCTGAGTCATGAAAAGGGAGCACTTGAGTCTAAGGGGTAGGGTACAGTGGGAGGAAAAGGGCATCAGACCTGAGTGGAGCTAATCCTCTGACTCAGCTACAAGGAGGCACATAGCAGTAAGTGAACCCATTACAGGCAGGGACCACATCTTTGTTATTTGTTTGGTCAGGGCCTATTATAATGGGGCTGGACCTGTAGGTGCTACTGAAACACACATTTAACAACAACTATAATCATCATATGAGAATCTACCAAATGAAGCTTAGTCCTGTTTCATGAGGTGTTGACATGGCTTTCTCTTTGCATGTTTGTTCACTTTTGCCTTGATATGCACAGTTCCATATTGTCATATGTCACAGTGTTTGCTTTATATAAAAGATGACATTGGAAAGATCTTATACCTCCCCCATTCTTAGAGTGGAAGATGGAACTTGTACCTAGTGTATTGTAAGCTCTTTGGGCCAGCAACACTCTTCTTGTTCTGAGTTTGTGCTAGATACTATATAACCATACTCCTGGACTAGACTCCAAGGTACTATGATAATACAAATACTGTGCACTCCATGAAACAATAGAAAGAATCACTCTACCAACGAAAAACAACTTGGACTTATTCTCTGAATCCTGGGATCTGCTGCAAGACATCTTTGCTCTAACTAAGGCATCTTTAGCACCACAGTGGCCTATCTTGGAACATCATTTCATACTCACTTAGGGAAGCATATGCCACCTGTTAACTGAATAGCATCACTTCCTACAGCTCACAGGATTTCTTGGTAAGTATTCCATTTGCATACTAACCTGGCCTGAACCTGCTTAACTTTTGAGCCCCTCAGTGAAAGTGCTATGGTTATAGTAAGCAATCAATGTCTGACCATCAGGGCTTAATTTGTGCCAGGCTGAGCCCCAGAACCTCTAGGCTTGTCAATTACCTTCCAAGGTGTTGCTTGCTGAATAAGCTCTTTGTAGTGAGTACCTCACTCAAAATTAATTTTGAATCAATTATAATGCCTTTCAGCTGTGGCTAGAAAACAAGCATTGGCATTCTCTTGTGTTGCATTGGCCTCTGCATTTTGACTTCATATCTCATCATTTAGTAACTTAATAATAAGGAACTAGGTGTGTGAGAATCTTTTATTGGATCCACCTTGTTTTCCTAATAGCCTGGGATTGCATAGCTACAACTACACTGTGTAAACTAATTCTACAAACAATTCAATCTGTCTTTAGAATTTGTAGCTTGCTAGTGCCCTAAGGGCCTGAATCTGCAAGGTGCTGAGCACTTGTCAACTAGGATGACCAGATGTCCTGATTTTAAAGTGACAGTCCTAATTTTTGGGCCTTTTTCTTATATAGGCTCCTATTACCCCTCTCCTCCCTCCTGATTTTTCACACTTGCTGTCTGGTCACCCTACAGTCTGAAGTAAACTACTGTTGATGACGGGAGATGCTCAGCACACTTGCAGATGAAACCCACATTGCATACAATATGTCAAAGCTTGGTAGGATATTCTTGCTGAGAAGTTACCTAGATTTGTAGGAAACATCTTGTATATTTGTAGTCACAATTTTCTTTTTACAGAAGTGCTCAGTTGAACTTGCCCAGGTTTCTGTGGATTGAAGAATTATTTTTCAGCTTCTAGACCTGCTAGTTACTTGATGGCAATAGTCTGCTATGCTAAGTTTTACCCATCAAAAAGACATTTTGATCTTTTTTCACTGCTAAGAGTAAAGCATCTCCCTAATGTATTCCCATCTCCCTCCTGTGGAATGTTCTCTGTGAACAAAGCTGTCATTAATGTGTAAGCTGTAGATCAATGTAGTATCCGTAGCTTCCCTCTAAGGATGAGTTACAGCTGAGATAAGATTATGGGCTCTCTTGCAAGTTCAAAACAACAATATCCTACATCCAATAAGATTTAATGCTTTTCAGCCATATATTGAAGTCTGTGAAAGACATCATAGCTAGATCACTATTCTGTTTTTACATAGATGATAGATAGACATAAAAACTACTGTATTGAATAGTACTTACATTCTGTTGAAAAATGTTATTGTGCTGGGTTCATCTTCATTTACTATCAGAAAATGGTTGCAGCCGGGGATTATGTAACAACCCAAAGAATTTTGCTGCTGACATTGAATGAAGGGAATAACAGAAGCTTCTGCCATGCCTCTTCCTTTGTACTAAGTTCTAGTCCATACGGGGGACCATTCTTCTTGATTGCTTAACTACATTTTCTACTCATCTTTCATTCAGTTTCTGAACCATCTTCAGGTACATGACTAGAAGGAGAAGGGAGTAGTTTTGGAGTCTTTCCATTTTTTTCCTTTTGTGTATTTCAGAATATCTTTTGCACATTTTTGGCTTATTAGATTTACAGCATGCCTCAGTGTGTTCAATCAGCTGAACACTTCAAGCATCTGAGCTTTTATTTTTTTTAATTTAATGCATGTTCTAGAGCAGGAGTGGGTAAACTTTTTGGCCTGAGTGCCAGATGGGGTTGTAAAAGGGTATGGAAGGCCGGGTAGGGAAGGCTGTGCCTCCCTAAACAGGCTGGCCCCACCTACTTTCTGCCCCCCTCAAACTCCCAACCCATCCACTCCCCTGCTCCTTGTCCTCTGACCAACCCCTCCAGAGACCCCCCCAACCCTAACTACCCCCCAGGATCCCATCCCCCATCTAAGCCCCCCTGCTCTTGTCCCCTGACCACCCCCTCTAGTGACCCCCCCCAACTGCCCCTGTGACCCTACCCAACCCCCCCTGTTCCCTGATCACTCTGACCCGTATCCACACCTCTGCCCCAACAGCCCCCCGGAAGCCCACCCCATCGCTCCCCCTGAGTGTCTGCCCCATCCAACACTCCCTGCTCCCAGTTTCCTGACTCCCCCACCCCGCAATTTACTGCCCCTTATCCAATTCTTCCCCCTGCCACCGCTGCTCGCCAGAGCTAGTCACTGCTGCTGCAACACTCCCTGGCAGGAGCAGCGGGCCAGAGTGCTAGCTGCGTGGGAGATAGCGGGGGATTGGACAGGACGGTCCCGCTGGCTGTAGGTTGCCATGTCCTGTCTGGCCTGCCTGAGCTCCTGGCTGGGGAGGCGAGCCCTGGCCCCTCTCCTGCTGTCCTCCATCCCCTGCAGCCATGTCGCTAGTGCTCTGGACTGCTGCTCCTGCTGGGAAGCTTTGCAGCAGCCTGAGTGGCTCAGGTGAGCTGCGGCGGGGGGGGGGGGGGGGATTGGAGAAGGGGCCGAGGGTTGCGGGGGGGCAGTTAGGGAACAGGAGGCACTGGAGTGGGAGGGTGGTCAAGGAAGGGGAAGCAGGGGAGGGCTGGCCAGCTCAGGTGGGCTGGACAGGACAGGTCTGCGGGCTGTGGTCTGCCCACCCCTGTTCTAGGGGGATGGCATGGGCTAGTTTGGATGGCCTCCACCTCAGTAGAAGTGTGACCAGTCTTCTCAAGGACAGGCTGGCTAGCATAGTCAGGAGCATGTTAAACTAAAACAAAAGGGGAGGGTAAAAAAAGTGAAGATATGAGTGCATAACAAAACTGAGATGATGAGAACAAAATTAATCAAACACAAAGACAAGAAATTATTTAATTGCTTATACTGTACACTGATGCTAGAATCTAGGTAACAAACCAGAGGAATGTGGATTTCTAAATTTGACCTAGTTAGTATTACTAATCTCTGGTGGGATGAGTCCCATGATTGGAATGCTAGATTATAAACATTGATTTTATCTAGGAAGGACTGAGTGGACAGAAGGGGAGGGGGAGTTACACTCTGTCATAAATGCTATTACCTGTCTCAGACACTGATAACTTGGAAGAATATGATCCTGAATGCATATGGATGAATGTCCTAAGAGATAAGCATAAGATGGGCATTACCAGACGTCAACTAATCCCCCCCCAGATCACACTAAGAAAGTGGTTGACCACCTCCTTATGCACCTATCTATAATGTGTAGGGGGGAAAAAAGTTAAGTGATCATGGGGGACCCAATGTAAGTGATGTGCTGGAGGTCTCATATTTCCTATACTAAAATATCCTTGCCATTTCTAAATATTAGACAACAATTTCCTCCTTCAAAACATGTTGCATCCAATACAGAGCATTCTGTATTAGACTGCATCTTGACAGCTGAAGAGGAACTGATCACAGAACTAAAAATGAATGATAACTTAGATATGTGATGATCATGACTTGATCACATTTATAATGTGCAAACAGAATAAAGTTCAGACCCTATAGAGGGGAACCCCAATTATCCAATCTAAGGGGGATCAGGGCCAGATCTGAAAATCAAAAATTCAGACAATTAGCAGAATGGGTGGGGCTTGGGTAGCCTATTTGGTTAGCAGGAAGAGCTAGATAATGGAGGCTCAGACAGACACAAACCATGCTTTACTATATGCAGTTGGTGCTTTAAAAAGGACCACTTCAGAAAGGTGAAAAGGACGGTGAGCCAAATCAGCTGGGAGAGAGAATTTAATCAGCAAAACGTGAAGGACGATTTGGAATTGTTTAAGAACATTTTACTATGTGACCCAAAAGCCAGGTCCACCATTCATGAGACTGACAACTCCTTCCCCAGGGGTTGCACGGGAAGAGGCGGAGCACAAACAAAGGAAGGATAACCAAAACCAGTGAAGGGGAAAAGGGGAACAAGGGAGAAAAATGGGCGGGGGGGAGGGATATCAAACAAAGAGGAATCACAAATGCAGGTGAAAAGGGCCACCAGGCTCAAGGAGCAACACGCAGGTGGGCGTGGCAGGGGAAGGAAGCAACGGCTGCAGCAGTCTCCGTGCATCTGAAGAAGTGGGATTTTTTTAACCCAGGAAAGTTTATGTCCAAATAAATCCGTTAATCTTTAAGGCGTCACTGGCGTCCTGGTTGTTTTTTTTAGCTGCAGCAGTGAGGTGATGGCGGCTATGCGAGGCGAGCAGAGACCGGCAAGGGAACAAGACAGGCCCAAAGGGGGGAGCTGGAGCCCCACGGGCCCCCGTGCAAGCTGCCGTAAGGAAGGGAGGGACCGCCGAGGGGGAGCAGGTGCGCCCAGGTCCCCAAGCGCACGGGCAGCTGGGGAGCGCTGCAGCCGCAGGGCGGGGGAGGCGGGCGGGAAGCGCAGCGCCCCGGGGGCTTCGTGTCGCTCAACCTCCCCCCGTAACAGCGAACACCCGCCGCTGCCTCTCGCTCGCAGCCGCTCTGAGGGACCCTCCCCCAAACCTGAGATGTGGGTCGGAGCCGGGGTCCCGGCCAGCACAGGGAGCGCGGTGCCCGCCGCAGCCAGGGTGCCCGCGGGCCCTTGGCACTGCCCCGCTCGCCCCTCTCCGCGTGCGGGGCGCGCCGCGCCGCCCCTCGAGCGCTGTGTGTGCCCCTTTAAGAGTCTCCTCTCCGCGTCCCACGTGTGTGATCAGCTGATGGTGACGCTGCGGGGAGGGCGCTCCCCAGTTCCTGAAACCTCGGGCGCTGCGGGCTCTGGGCTGGGCTGTCCAGCCCCGTGCGCCTCCCCCGCGCTCCGCTGGCCGTGGCGGGGAGAAGCCTGCGGGGTTAGTCTGGGCGGCGGCAGGGGAGGGAGGGGGGCTGGGCGGCAGGGCCAGCCCCGGATCCCCCCCCTTTGCCCGGGGGGGGGGGGGCGGGGGGGAGGGGCCGTCCCTGCCCCCGCCCCCCCCCCCCCCCCGGGACCATCCTGCCAGGAGCGGAGCCCCCTGCGCTCCTCCTCTCCGGGCCAATAGCAGAGACCACCTACTGCGCGGGGACCTTCCCGCTGGCTGTAGAGACCTCGCCTGTCCCCCATCCCTGGGACCCCTCCGCTCAGCAGCAGTACCAGAGACCGCTGCACCTTCCGGCCGGCCGGCAGCAGGGACCCTTCGCGTCTCCTCTGGGATCTTCCAAGCAGGAGTCACCGAGCCCTTCCTCGGAGCCAGGGGGACCGACTCCCTCCCCTTTGCACCCCAAAGACTTTCCTGCAAAGGACATTAGAGACGCCACGCTGCAGAGACCCGTTAGCAGCAGCAGAGACTTTCCAACCCAAACTCCTCCTGAAGAGCCCCAGAGCCACTCAGCCCTTGACAGTCCTGAGACGTTCTGACAGCAGAGACCCGCTCCCCACCTAAATCCAGCTGAGAGGAGCAGAGAGCCCCTTGAAGCCGCTGAGCAGCAAGAGCCTCTATTCACCAGTACATGGATTATCTGGTAGGTGTTCGGTGTGAACTGTACTCCCCCCAACTCGCTCTCCTTTCTTTCTTGTCTTGCATCCTCGTGGTAAATTGGCTGAGCCAGACATGTTATGGAAGACTCCATTATAATAACATTTACATAAACATTTGCATTTGTTGCCACATAGTGTTTTAAAGGCTTGTATTTGAACCCTAAAGTGTGTGAGTGAAAAAAACGACTTAAATCTGCTCTCGGGGCAGCTTTGCAAGACTGGAGAAAGACCATGCTTTATCAGGTTTAGCATTACCCTGCAGAGCTGTCTCTGGATTATTGACACTGTATTAAAAGTGTGTGT
>ML677342.1:21862711-21960550 GCA_007922305.1 Dermatemys mawii
ACACACACTTTTAATACAGTGTCAATAATCCAGAGACAGCTCTGCAGGGTAATGCTAAACCTGATAAAGCATGGTCTTTCTCCAATCTTGTAATCTGCTCTAAGGGTACACACATGTCTAAGCTGTCTGTGTGCCCTGAGAACTTTTCCAGTAAGTCCTTGCATGAGTTCCTGATTGGGAAATGGGAGTATTTCTCTTGTTCGATCTTTATCACTCTTACAGAACTATTAAAGGCCAATAAACCAGAATGGTTTTGCTAAAGTGCTCCGTAGCCCCACTCATTTGGTTGTTATTAGATCTCTAAAGTTATGACCTAGGTCACTGTTTTTCCCCTAAATGCATTAACATAGGATATGGTTGAATGAACTAAATTGTAACCTTGGGCATGACCAGTACTGCACCTGGGTAGTTTGGTATTCACAAGTAACTCTAATGTTGCTTAATGAACGTTTTCCTTCTTTGTCTGCAAAGATTGTATCACAGGTTTGTACTTCAGGCCAGAGTGGTAGTTAATGTGTTCCTACTTTAATGTATGGGTCACTACTAAGAAAATGTACCAAATGGCTAGGCTATGTAATGAGCTGGATAGTCACATTTTAATAAGATTCCTGCTTAACTAGTCTCCCATTTTAAATTTCAGAAATTAATGAGCAATCTCTCTCAATTCAACTCAGTTTCATAATTTTTTCAAGGTGTTTTTTGTTTACTAGTAAACATTTTAAATAAAAGGCAGCTCTCTTGTCATCCCATCTAGTAGGAAGATGTTAGTGTTCTGTGAGATGGAGGTGTTTTTTTTTTTTTTTTTAAATTTTTATTTTTTTTGGCGTTTGAAGCTCTAATCTTTATCTAGTTCTTTCTTACATGTGATGCGCACACAATTGTGAGTTTTAGAGATTGTCTTGTTGACTAGTGAGCAAGACCTCTGTCCTTTGTGTTGCAAGGTTGCACCATTGAAATGAAAGCTGTGTGTAATAGCTGACCTGATTTCCGCCCCCGCCCCTGCTCTGCTGATGGAGCTACCTAGAAAAAAAGACGCTATATTCAACCCTTACCTAAATGTTGGGTTTGAATACATGCAGCTTGGATTTATTTTGGAATGGAAATGCTTTATTTAAAAACTTTGTTTATAAGTTGTATGCTAGCCTTGAGTCAGGGAGGGAGGCTCTGTATAATTGAAAATGGTTGGTAAATTTCTCTTTAAGAACCTAGTTAATGGAACACAGTGAACTTGCTATGTCCCAAGTGCAGCCTTATAGTGGTTTCTCAAGAGCCTGGCGCAGTTAACGTTTTCCTCTATCAGCTTATGTCCAGATGAAACTAACTATCTCGTGTACTTTTCACAGCAAAAGCTAACCTGCATGACTGCTATGGAAATTCTGTGGAACATATGTCATTGTGAGATTAATAGGTATAATGAATTTTGAAAACTGGTAGTTTGCAAACACACACTAATGCAGGATTGTGGGGGAGAGCAGCTTTTAGAAAAGAAATACAAATGCACTCCTGTGCCTTTTTTGTGTTCCTTATGCTCCAGCCAGGCCTGTTGCCTAGCTCAGTGGTTCTCAGCCTTTCTAGATTATTGTACCCCTTTCAGGAGTTTGATTTGTCTTGCATACACCAAAATTTCACCTCTATTACAAATGACTTGCTTACAGAATTAGAGATACAAATACAGAAGCATAACAGCACACTATTACTAAAAGTTGCTGACTTTCTCATTTTTACCATATAATTTTAAAATAAATAAATTAGAATAGAAATATTGTACTTTTCATTGTATAGTATATAGATCAGTATAAACAAGTCACTATTGTCTGTATGAAATTTTAGTTTGAACTGTCTTCACTAGTGGCTTTTATGTAGCCTGCTGTAAAACTAGGCAAATATCTACATGAGTTGATGTACCCCGTGGAAGACCTCTGCACACCCTCTCCCTGTGGTGTGTGTGGTGTATTTGTGTACCCCTGGTTGAGAATCACTGGCCTAGCTGCTCCTTTTGTCTATTCCTAACTTCATGCCTTCATTCAAGCAGCCCAGCATTCTTGGAATGATGTTTCATTTACAATATGACAAACTTCCTCTTGCTTTATCTCTTAGGAGATGTCTTTTGCACATCTGTTTTGTAAAGTGGTCCTGTAGTTTTTGTTTCATTTGGTACTGTAACTGCAAGTGTCTTTTGGAATGTAGCCTCTTCAAGACAGGATCTTGATTGTTTGTCACAATTCACCGATTGTACTCTGCCTTGTACCTTAGCTGCACTATACAAAACTTGGGGGCTTGGGCTGCACATCTCTGCTTCAGCCAGGTTGGCTTTATTGTAGGTGTGGAGAGCTGCATTCACAGTTCAAATCCAAAAGTGTTGACTTGGGCCAGTCTCTAAGCTGCCTTCATTTAGGACCAGGGAACACCTGACTATTGATGTGACCATACTTTTCACAGCGAAGATAGATGTCCCCCTTTTCTTAGAATGAGAATAGTTGCACTATTCAGTACCAATAGTTTCAAACAAAATATTTATACTAAATAAAGGAATAAAAGGTTGAATTTGTGTTCATATCTGTGTGAAACTCAAAACAAGAACAGATTCTCTCTGGCAGTTACAGTATGTTGTATTTTTATTTATTTAATTATTTATTTATTTAAAAATCTAGCCTTCATTTTCTTCCTCCCCAAAAAACCTGAGCATTAAGATGTGAATTTTAGTTTGGCTGACAACTTATTTCTTAGCTTTTACCTCTTTTTGCCTCTTCTCCATGAAATAGCCTGTGAACAGTGGTACATGGCCATGCCCTTTGGTAAATTACAGTGTGAATGTTTCCTGAACCAATCTGCTCAGACAAAACGCAGGTAGTCAGTCAGGTGAGAATTTTCATGACACCCATTTAATCAGCTCAGAGGATGGAGGCTCATTGCACTCCATGTTAGAGACCATTGCTATTTGGTATGCAGGAATGGCAGTGGCGACTGACATTGTTGCTTGTATTGCATCCAACTCTGGATGCTAGTCACAGTGGGGTGACAGAAAAAACGATGCAGGCGAAGGAAATCAAGAAAGCTAATTGGAAGCTGTAGCCAAAGCTACTTCATGTTTTGTGTTTCTGCCTTGCTTGAATCTCTATGTGGGTGGGTTGCAGAGACCAAGCAGTGATTCTTCTCCATGATCAGGGGCCACTGTGCATCAGCCTTGAGAACAGGGAGTTTTCTTCTGTGCTTCTAATGCTCCCCTTGGTGCCCAGCTGGCATTGTGGTGGAAAGACTCAGTAGCTGTTGACTGCAACAGGCACTTTCCCGAGTGGGAGGTGAGAGGCTGAAATGGGGACAAGCAAAATGTGTAATGGCACTGGGAGGAAGTGAAGAGTAATGGGAATAGGATTGGGGAGGCTGCTGCAGGCTCCCTCTACCACCAGCAGCCCTCTCCCAGGCTTTCATGCCAAGATCCTTGCAATGAAGGCCATGCACACAATAGGCACTTCTTTTGGTTGGAATCTCTCATGGTTGGCTTCAAAGGGCTTGATCCCAAGAAGTCAAAGCATTTGCAGCATCCACTAATATCAGCAGGCTGTTGAGGATGCTCAAACAATGCTCAGGACCAAACGCAAAATTAGCTTTTGACTCCTGGCCTGAGTCCATCTTTTTCTGCATTTGTAAGTCTGGGAGCACAGAAATGATTGTTTCCTGTAGTATTGAGCAGTGTTACTAACTGACACTTACCATGGTTATCCTCTCAGGGGTAATTGTACCCTATGTAGTAGTCTAGGTTTGTTCTGTCCCTGGGCATGGTGGGAGCATGGTGTCTAAATCTAAAAAAGTAGCAAAGAAATGTTCCACATTCTTGGGCCTAGTCGACACACTTTTTGTACTGGTATAGCTGTTTTTGTTAGGAGTGATTTTTTTTTTTTTTTTTTTTTTTTTTAACAAGTTATACCTGTACAATCCCTAGGGTGGACCTATTTATTGGCATAGGTTATTCCCCTTTCCATATTGGAACAAAATATACCAGTGTAAGCCCCTGTGTTTATACTGTTTTATACTGGTTGTTATGGCAGTAAAACTAATGTGTATATACATAGTCCTTTGATGTACCTCATATGAGAATCCTCATGCTTTCTTGTTGTCTTGCGTCTGGAGCTTTCACTAAAGAAAGCTGTAAAGAATTCTAAAGCAAATTTCAACTTGTTGGTTGGTATATGTTCACTGCACTATGGTTCAAGTAGGAAATTTATGGACAAGCCACACCTTGTATAAACCATGGTTTGTGACCAGACCTCAATTTAGTATTAAGCTGTTCTGCAAAAGCTTGTAACATAAATGACTGCATCACTTTGACTCTTATATTCAAAACTTATAATGCAAATCTTAGGTGACCAAGAAGCCTTTTGCTAGAAACTTCCTTAATGGCATGCATGATTTATGCTGAATACGCAGTAGTTTTATTTTAATGAAGAACATCAGGCTGATGCTTTTACCACTTTCAGATATGGGTGAAAGCTACTTTGTCAGGGTGGAGCAACTTAATCAAAGTAATTTAACTCCCGAGATTTCAGGGAAATCATACAGATATAGGACTGAAAGGGATCTCTAGTTCATTTCCCTGCTCTGTGGCAGAACTATTATCTTGACCATTGCTGACAGGTGTTTGTCTAGCCTGTTCTTAAAAATGGAGAGTCCACAACCTCCCCAAGTAATTTGTTCCAGTGCTTTCCTAATGTCTAACCTAAATCTCCCTTGTTGCATTTTAAGCCCCATTATGTGTCTTGTCCTCAGTGGCTATGGAGAGCAATTATTCACTTTTTTTTTTTTAATAGCCTTTTGTGTATTAGAAGACTGTTATCATGACCCCCCTGGATCTTCTCTTCTCCAGATTTAAAAAAAGATCATTGATTGATTTAAATCTGAAGGATTTCTAAAACTAATTTTGAAACTTGTTCTACTGTAACTTTTGATTAAAATTTTATAATAAAATAAATTCAGATGTTTACACTAGCCACATGGCCATTTTATCTTATTGGAGTTTTACAAAACTGTTGTAGGCAAAAAAAAAATAAAAAAAAGGTCCCTGATTTTGCATAGTTAAGCAGGTTACATAATCTTAGTCACATGGATAGTCCCATTGACTTTAATGTTCTTTAATATAAGTGTGTGCACAAGTGTGTTTAGCATCAAGGGCTAAAATTAGTATTAAACTTTTGTGGCATATCATCTTTCTCATATCAAACATAATTACTTATTATTAACAATGAAAAGTTATTTAGACTTTGAATGCATTAAAATAATTCACAATAACTTTATTAAACTCTGGCCAACATTTTCTAACCTTAGCTGCTAAACCCGTATTTAGGCATTTAAGTGATTTACTGATTTTAAACTGCAATTCCTGAGTACAGTTTGGTCAAAGCATCTTAGCGTTCATGACATGTTCAATAGTCTCTCTCAGATAATCTACTATCAATGTGGTATCCATCATTGAAAGCCTACCCTTATCATAGTTCATTTTATAATCTGATCAGAATTACAGATGGGTATGGTACAAGTGGTAATCTGTGGTAATTATCATTCAGTGGTTTCTGATCTACTTTGTGGTTTTTTTTTTTTCCCTTACTATTCCTTTATTGTACAGGTGGCTGAAATATTCCTTTCATGATTATTTTTCAAGTGAACTATCAGAACAGCCGTTTTCATATGAGAATTGCTTTTCATGAACATTTTCTAGACAAGTATTTACTGTCCATTGGATGAAGAGGCGGGGAAATCTCACACCGGGGGTCTGCTGGGGTTTTTTCTTCAGGGTTATTTGGCATTGATGTGTTTAAGCATCTCATTTCCTACCTATAATGTTGCTAGCAGGTGAATGTCTGGCATTCCCTTCCTCCTTACTTCCTTGTCTTACAACCATTTTAAAAAAAACACCTCCCCTCTCCTCAGTTACCTTTCTGTAGCCATATACAGCCAGTACAGACTATTGGATTGTATTTTGGCTGAGGTGTCCAGCTGCCTTTCTTGGAAGCATTGTACCCTCTAAAAATTGGTGGCTTATCTCAAGGTATCCTCTTCTTCATCTGTTTAAGAAATAGGGCAGGCATTTGTAACTTTGCTGATGAGGCACTTTAATATACGGAGAGCTATAAAAGATGCTACTAGGTAAAGGAAATAACATGGGGAAAGAAGGCAAATTATGGATGCAAGATCACTGGGTGTACTTTGTCATGTACTCCGGAGTCATGAATGTTGTTTCTCCTGATCATGGCAGAAGCTCTGCTGCTTATTTCTGTTATAGGCAGGAACTAGTAAAGTAACTTGCATCAAAAGCAATTTTCTGAGATATTGTAACCTCAAGCAGCTGATGCGGCAAAAATTCATTACAGACCCAAACTACTGCAAGGTCTCTGATAGTTTGGCAGTATTGTGGTCGTAAGCTGCACTGCACTCTACTGGAGGTAATCCTGGGAGCTGCTTCCTATTTAAAAACAACCCTCACCCCCATACCCCAATCACAAAAGAACAATCAAAAACCTTTGTCAAAGTTGTGAACTGAAGAATCTGGTTCATCCAAGGTGCTTAAAGAAGGTTGCTCTTCTCTCGGAAGAATCTACTCACCTTGACATGGATCCTGGCGAAGATAATGGAGCAGCTGATATGAGACTCAATTAATAAAGAATTAAAAGTCAATAACTTAATGCAAATCAACATTGGTTTAAGGAAAATAGATTCTGTTACACTAACTTGATTTTTTTTTTTTTTTTTTTTTTAAATGAGATTGCAAGTTTGGTTGATAAAGCTATAAGGTTCTTGACTGTGTACCACACAACACTTTGATTAAAAAAATAGAATGATATAAAATTAACGTGGCACACATTAACTGGATTAAAAACTTGGCTAACTGATAGGTCTCAAAATGTAATGGTAAATTGGGGATCATAATGGAGAAGGTTAGTTTCCAGTGGAGTCCCATAGTAATCAGTTCTTAGTCCTACACTGTTCAATACTTTGATCGATGACTTGGAAGAAAACATAAAATCATCACTGATCAAGTTTGCGGATGACCCAAAAATGGAGGAAGTAATAAATCCTGAAGAGATCAGGTTACTAATAGAGTGATCTGGACCACATGGCAAACTGGTTATAAGCAAACATTTAGCTGTATAAAAATACTTAATGTAAACATATAACTGTAGGAACAAAGGAATGGAGGCCATACTTACAGGATGGGGGAAACTCTATCCTGCAAAGCAGTGACAGGAAAAGATCTGGGAGGGGGGTCATGGTGGATAATCAGCTGCACATGATCTCCCAGTACGATGCTCTGGCCAAATGAGCAAATGTTGTCCTGGAATGCATAAGAAGGGCAATCTTGAGTAGGAGTATTTGGCACTGGTGCAACTGCTGCTTCAATATTGTGTCCAGTTTTAGTGCCCACAGTTTAAGAAGGACATTGATAATTTGGAAAGGGTTCAGAGAAGAGCCATGAGAATCATTAAAGGATTAGAAAACTTGCATTATAGTGATAGCTTTCTCTCTGTTAAGCTAAATAGTCTAAGGCAGCGGTTCTCAAACTGGGGGTCACGACCCCCCTGAGGGTCGCCGAGTGCTCCCAGAAGGGTTGCGAGCTCCCGGCGCCGCTGAAAACCCGCCGAATGCATTACATTCACATTTGGCGGTTTTTTGGCGGACATACCAAACACTGAGTTCGGCTGTAGCCGGAAGCGCTTGGCATGTCCACTGAAAAGCCGCTGAATGCGGAAGTAATGCATTTGACGGCTTTTCGGCGGACATACAAGGGTCTGCTGCGGCTGCCCAATAAGGAAAAGGGGGTTGTGGTTCTCATAAGTTTGAGAACCGCTGGTCTAAGGGATCACATGATTAGGCTGTCAGTCTCTCTATGATGAACAAATACTTCAGTTTACCACAGAGAGGTATGATATGGTCCAATAGCTGGAAGCTGAAGCTAGACAATTCAGACTGGAAATAAGATGTAAAATTTTAACAGTCAGAGTAATCAACCATTGGAATAACTGACCAAAACATTAAAACTTTATTAAGCTTTCTGGAGAAAACAAGAGAGTGGTTAATGTCTCCAAGCTAAATGTAACTATAATTTCCAGAGTTACCTTCTGTGAAATCACTAGATCATGAATCTTCAAAAAGTTTACTTATTTTCAGACGCAAGCAGGGAAAACCACTTGAATTAAGTTTGCTAAATTCAAATTATGTTGCTGCTTCTATGGTAAGAGTAACACTGGACTATTGCATATCTTTAGATTTTTTTTTTAAAAAAGTTTCTCTCTGTCTTTGGAGATATGTTTAAGTCTGGTTTTGGGGCAAGTAGCCTAGGCTATAATGTAATCTCCCCTCCCTCCCTAAATTTAGTATAGGTAGGGACCCATATCACTGTTCTTAAATTCTTTAACAAGGGCTCCATATTTGACATAGTGGTGCTGAATTCTGTGGGAATTTCAAGTTTGGTTTAAAAGCAGAGGTTTTTATTGACACTGAAAATGAATATGTTAACTATTGCGTATTCTTCCTCTTGATATTCAGTGCAGACTCCACTTTTTTGCTATGTGTTTCATTGTTGTCAGTGCTTGCAATCTTGAGTCTCACAATTTTTGATGTTTTTCTTATAGCGCTAGCTCCTGGAGTGGTGTGATTGTATGAGAATATCAACTTTAATTTAAAAAAAAAAAAAAAAAAAAGTTTCTAGCCTCCATGGGTGTAGATGAAAATTTGAACTCTTAAGAGTCTAAAACTGGAGGGCAAATAAAAAAACCCGTACTAAAAAACCTCAGACACAAAAAATCAGATGCACTGTTTTTGTATATTTGGAGTTTATTTTGTGTGTTCAACTTATGTGCTATCTCAAATCTTCAGTTTTGGTTGACAATGCAAAACTGCATTGTAGAAGCTCTTTGGTATAAAACTCTGATATAGCTGAAATAGTATACTTTGAGTTCACTTTTTATGCTTCTATGGAGAGGAACAGTGACAGTTGACATCGAGAGGTGTGTGGGAAGGATGGGGGAGGAACATGGTGAAGATTGCAGGACAATTTCTTGTTGGTCTGCCTAGTGATCGGAACTGCTTACCATGTGGAGAGACTGTTGGCTGATGAAGAGTGAGCAACAATACTCTTTGATACTGAGGCCTGATCTATGCTTGGGGGTTGAAAGGGGCGAGGAAGTCCAACCTAAGATTTGCAATTTCAGCTACGTGAATAGCCATTTATCCCCTAGCCCTTGTCCTGATTTTTCACTCTTACTATCTGGTCACCCTATGACACCCGGAGCATGGAATTGCATCCCTGATTATCTTGGCTAATAGGCATTGATGGATCTATTCTCCACCAACTTATCTAATTTTTTTTTTAAATGAGTTGTAATTTTGACCTTCACAACATCACCTGGCAACAAGTTCCACAGGTGAACTGTGCATTAGGTGAAGAATTGGGACATGTGGGTGAAGAAGTTCCTTTTGATTTAAACTTCTGCTTAATTTCGTTGTGTGACCCCTGGTTTTTGTGTGATGTGAAGGAGTAAGTAACACTTCCCTATTCTCTTTCTTCACCTCTCTCATGATTTTACAGATCTTGATCATATCCCCTTTTATTTGTCTCTCTTCCAAGCTGAACAGTCCTATGTGTTTAATTTCTCTTCACATGGAAGCTGTTCCTTATGCAGCTCATTTTTGTTGCCCTTTTCGGTACCTTTTCCAATTCTTGCGTATTTTTTTTGAGGGGGCTGACCAGAATTGCACTCGGTATTCAAGGTGTGGACATACCATGGATTCATATAGTGGCCTTGTGATATTTTCTCTTAGTATCTATCCATTTCATAATGGTTTCTAACATTGTTGCACATAGAACTGATTTTTCAGAGAGCTGTCTACAAAAACTCCAAGACCTTTTCTGAGTGGTAACAGCTAATTTAGACCCTGTCATTTTGTATGTATGCTTAGGATTGTTTTCCAGTGTGCATAACTTTGCACTTATCAACATTGCTTTTCATCTTGCATTTTGTTGCCCAGTCACCAAGTTTTGTGAGATCCCTTTTAATTCTTCTCAGTTAGCTTTAGACTTAAGTATTTTGAGTAATTAGGTATTGTCTACAAACGTTGCCAACTCACTGTGTTTTTCCAGGTCACTTGTGAATGTTGAACAGCACTGGTCCTAGTATAGACTCTGGAGGACACCGCGATTCACTTCTCTTCATTCTGAAAACTGACTGGTTGTGTTTGCTTTTTGTTTACTATCTTTAAACTCAGGGGTCCCCCAACTTTTTTCCCTGAGATCCACTTGTTTAGCTGACATAGGCACTGTGGCCCACTATTAACACTTCTTGAGAATTAAAATTGAACCGAAAGCTTGCGTATTCTGCAGAATTACGTAAAATGACTTTACAATTTTTTGTGCTTGCCTAGGAGTTTTTGGAGCATCAATTTTCAGCACAATAGGAACAAAAAATCAGAAGTCTAAAGAAACCCTTTTGCCGTTTGTGAAACCTCAAATCAGTCTTAAGCTGTCATTTGAACCATTAGAGTCCATTCCAGCTAAAACTTTGTCATGAAAACATTTTTTAGTGAGAAAATCAGCTAGAGGAGTAGACAGTGTTGTCTTTTGATACAGTCCACTCAGTCCAGCAGTTCTCAAACTGTGTGTCAGGACCCCATTTTAATGGAGTTGCCAGGGCTGGCTTATGCTTGCTGGGGCCAAAGACCGAGCCTATAGTTCTGTTTGTTCATTTAGCACCTAACACAAAGAACCTTGTTCCTTGACTAAGGCTTCTAGGTACAATGATAATGCAAATAATAAAAATCAACTCTCATGTTAGGCTCAGTTTTTGCTAGCCATCTCTTGTTTTGCTTCAGATGCCAAATGTTTCATTCTGCCTTTCCCTCCCAAGAAGTTAAGAACTAAAGCTCCCTTACAAGCAGATGCTTGTGCCCATACTGCGACCCGTTGAATTGAGTTGGGGCCCTGGCTAGAAGGAGTCCACCTATGTAGAACAAGTTGTAGGATTGAAGTCCATTTTTTTAAAAAGTCAGAGCTTCTTTCCCTAGTTGTTCTTAAAGCTTCTCAAGTTTAATGAAGACATTGCAGAAAGTTTTAAACAATTACCATTTTCTGTGAAGAGTGGATCTCACCCTAAGAGGTCTAGTAGAGAAATTGGCCCCATGAGTCTATTTAAGACTTTTACTGTCTTGTGCATGGAACATACAGGAATGTGCCTTCTGTAGTGTGGATTTATGTTTATATGTATTTGTGGAGAATGTGTTTATTTTGGTGCAGAACTAGTGTTCTAATATACTGTAGAGTGGTAAAGGAGTTATTTCCATTCTTGAACCTCCATTCTGGATGCTGTCTTTCAATGTGGTGTTTTCCATTCTTGTTCAAAGCTGGTTGGATGCTTTCATAACTGTGCAAAGTAAGAGCCCTGTGGTGAATGAAATGGCCCTGATCTGAGGAAGACATGGCTCCCAGTTTGTTACTTCCTGTAGCACTTTTTAGTCAGGAAAGAAGGAAACAAAAGCTTTGGAAACTGCGTATCTGATACATTTGCCATCAGTAATTCCATGTTGAATAACCAGTAAACGTTGTGGGATGTTTTGTTTAAGAGAGTCAGGTTATGATTTGAAGGGTGCATACTTTGTTCTGTTGTAGTGGAGGAGCTCGTGCAGGGAAGGGGGTGGGGCAAAGGAACCAATCTCTCTTTAAATGTGGCTGTTGCTTTCTAATAGCCCATTATTAAAAATAAAATCCCTTTCACACTTGGATCCAACATAAAATATACCTGAAAAATTAGTATTTTTATTACAACCGTAGATACAAATGTGTTAAGTTTATTTTTTTCTTCACTTTCATGCTTACCATGTAAAATCCTTACAGAAAGCTACAATAAACTGTAAGTAAGGGCTTGGTTACACTGACACTTTATAGTGCTATAAAGCCCCCACGAGCGCTATAACCTCCTCCCCGTCCACACTGGCAAAGCACGTAGAGCACTATAACCGCGGAGTTATAGCGCTCCTGGTAATCCACCTCCGCATGGGGAATAAGGGCTGTAGCGCAGCTGCTGTAGCGCTACAGCAAGAATGTGGACACCCACTGTGCTACAAGTGATCTCTCAAGATGCCTGGAGCCATTTAAGGCAATTGACGCCTCTTCCCTTTGTTTTGAACTTGGCTGGAGGAATGCGAAAGTACCTCTTTAGAGTTTCTCTCTTAACTTGGCAGATAAGCAATGCAAATGTTTAAGGAAGGAGCCTGTGTGAAAACAAAGCCCTATGTGAAGGGACAGGCGCTGACAGGCTTTCAGAAGAGCGGAAAAATCACTGGCTCTCTCCCTCCGTGTATACACAACGCGTCCCCCCTCACCCCACTCATTTAAAAAGCACGTTGCACCCAGCTGAATGCTGGGATACCTGCCCTAATGCGCTGCTCTTAATGCCGCATTAAGTGCCCCAAATGTGGCCATGCTATACCGCTGGTGCATCTGAGTGTGGACATACAGTAGTGCTATACATATTTCTGTATAAGGGGACTGCTATAACCAATAGCGCTATAATCTTGTAAGTGTAACCATGCCCTAAACAACATTTAAAGCACAAAATCAGTTGCAATAGTAGTATGGTGAAAGACTGCAAGTGTTACTTGGGGTACAGCTCCCCTTCAGCAGCACTTACTTGTATGACAGCTGAAACCTGGGCTAGCTAGAGAAAAACTTCAGTACAGTGAGTTTTCTGAACCTTCCTTTAATTCCGTGTTGATAGAAGTACAATGCTATACTAATTCTTTCGGCAGAAGTGGACAAAAGTGTTCAGAGTAGTAGGCAGTCTAAGTGAACTGGCTCTTTGTTTTTTTCCCCCATTGTCTGCTTGATTTGCGTGAAGATGAGCAAAAACACTGCAGAGCTTCAAATTAGAGCAGCAACAGAGTTAAAATAGATCTATCTATATAGTTTGTTTATTTTGTGGTGAAGTGAACTTTGCACTAGAAAGCAACAAAGAAACAGGCTTGGGATTTGTTGTGATGTTCCAGTTTCTCAAGTACAGAAGAATCTCAGAGTTGCGGACACCTTGGGAATGAAGGTTGTCTGTAATTCTGAATGAGATGTTAGGGACTTCAGCCATGGGGGAGTTAGGGCTGTGTGGGTCAGGGCTTCTGATCCTAGTAGCTACCAGGGCTCCAGTGGGGGGCTCAGGGTTTCTTTCCCCCCACCGGGGGGGGGGGGGGGTGGGAAGAAACCCGGACCCCCCCACCGGGAGCCCTGGCAGCTACTAGAATCAGAGGTTTAGACTCCAGGGCTCAGGGGTTTAGACTTCTTCCACACCCTTCCCCACTCCCCCCTTCCCGATGGCTGAAGCCATGGTACCCAGAGTTAAAGCCCTAAGGCAATACAGTATTTGCTGCTGTTTTTGTGGGTTTTTTTGACTGATGGCTTCCGGTTCCACAGGGTATCCAGTTGATCAGCAAGTCTGTAACTATATATTGTTTGTATCTTTGAGGTTCTACTATATGGTAGATGTCAGTTTGCTAGCATAGTCTTGAAGGGCTTAGGCAAAGGGTGGGAATTAACTTAATGTTTCACTGTGGCATGGGAAAAATATTTGCCCATATTGGAATTGATCATGGGAACATATGGTAAATGTAGAACTGGGCCTGTAATACTTCATAAGTTTCAAAATTCCAGCAATGGCAACATACTTTTGTATTTCTTTCCCTATCAGTAGGCATGTGTAATCTAGTTTAGACAAGCTACATTCTTGCTCTTACTTGTGCTATTGCAGTTGCATTCTGAAAGTATCCATCCCATTACAGAGCTTGAGTACAATTTAGTTTTCCTTAATTAATGTGAAGCATGCACTTATTAGGTACACAGCCTAAAATTTTACAGTAACATCGCATACTAGAATAAAATGTAATCTTACTGTTTGTTTAAATGATACCTGCCACTGTTTAACTTAATTTAGTTTGTAAAAAATTATTTCCTTTGCTTCTGTATCATGCTAGATCCACCATCAGTATTGAGTCTGAATACTGAATAGGAATCTGTAAACGAGCCCTTCTCCGCTCGGTGCACAAATGAATCAAGACCCCACTTTTATAAGCACCAGTGTCCCTTTATTTCCCTTTTGCAAGCCCCCACCGTCACCTACGATAGCCCACTGACTTGGCTGCCTTGGGGGACAGCTAGCTCCCACAGCTAGCCAGGAGCAACAACACTTGGTTCCTCCCTGTTCTCCTTTCCCCCCTGTGACTTCCTTCCTGCCAGCTTTATGCTCTGGCCTGGAAGGCTCCCAGGTGGTTCGCCTTAAGCCCCACTCTCCTCGGGGCCATGCCCTGCCAGCCAATTAACTCCCCTAGCTGGGAGCTGAGCTAGCAGAGCCTCTGCTGCCCGCTCTAACAGAGGGAACAGGGGCTGGCTCAGCACCTTATCGCCAGCACCCTGTTACAGAATCCAAATAAAATTTAAATTGCATCCATAGTAAAAAAGATCCTTTTTTTTTTTAATAAGTTTAAGTTTTGTGCTTGGTAATTTTAACACAAATGCAAGGGTTAGGTATGTTCTTTAAATTTTTAAAAATTATACCTGTCAACTTAAATCATATGTTGTAAGTAACAAAATTTCCCTGCTGCTAGTAACATCTTAGAAGTTAAAAAAATGTCAAATTTACCTTTCACTTGTATCTCCGCATTTATTTCAGGTTGGGCAATAAAATCACAAGATTTTAATATTTTGGTCAAATTAAGATGATGCCCTTATAATTAAATGGGCAGGTGGCTTAAACATATTTTTTACTCCCAACACAAAAAACGTTTAGAAAGGAGGAAGTACTAAGTTCTGCTTGTTTTTTGTGGTAAGCAACCTTTGTGATTCAACCTGTCCTCCCCTACCCCTAGTTCCTTACAAAAGGTGGGGACGGCAATGAAAGCTGATGATCCTACATAATTTACTGGTCACTTCCACAGATCTCATCAAATGCTCAGGAAGCCCCGATGAGGATTCCATCATAATATCTTTGGTAAAGCAGATAGAACCATAATTGCTCCATTGATGGTGTTTTGAGGTCTGTGGCTTCCAGACATTCTCAGAAGTGTTCACTCATTTAATGTCCGAAATCACAATGACTCTTCTTGCATTAATATGGTTGACATTTGTTCACTTAGTTCATAGGCTAAAAATATTACAGCTTAAACAACATAGTGAATTCTCATATGTAGAAATCACCTGAAGTGTAAAACTGGTAGCTTGTAACTTTTGTTCCCCACAGTGTAAAAAAGATCTCTTGCGTTTCATTTAAAAGGTATTTTTCTTTTTTGAGTTTCATGAACTGCATAAATGCACTGGAAGCAGTTTGATATATTTGATTACATATAAAAATGATCCAACAAGTTTAAAGGGGACTTTAAAAAAGGGGGGAATTTTGGTTTTGTTACTTTTTGGACTTCTTTGTGATATATAAAGAAGGCCTGAAAAGGCCTTTCAATGTTTTTTATTAGAAGATTATATTTAGGTCATGTCCAGACTTGACCTCTGTAGGTGACTGTAGACCTAGTGGACAAATGGCATCACAATGGATTAGAAGTGGAGCTATTTGAAGGTAAAGGCTTTAAGACCAACTTTACACAAATGCCTGAGAAACACTAGTGAAAAAAGCTTCCTTTTACAAATTCAAAATACTGATTGTTTTAATTAAAGCATTACAGAGTTTCTTCAGCAAGTTCAAAAGGACCAGAGTGGAAATGTAAGAACATTATCAATTTTAAAACATTTTTGGGAGGGAGGAGACCCAATACCCATGCAAAACCTTCTTATGCTTTCTTGGTACATCATAAAGAAGTCAAAAAGGGTTTAACCATAATTGAAAAAAATCTTTTTGCTAGCTATCTTCGAACCAAATTTGACTTAAATTGATTTCCTATAAAATATTACCAAGAATTTTATTTATATTTAGTTAGAGAATGTCTGAATGTATCCGGCTCACAATTGCTGTTTGTAGAACTGGTATTTACATAGGAAGCAAACATTCAAACGAAGTTAATAGCATTTTTTAGTGTTTATTCACATTAGGTAAAAGAAAATATCATGTATTTCAAAGCAGGAGTTGAGAACATGATGCATAAAAGGATCTCGTTTGTATAAAGTAAACTGTGCATTGCTTATACCATCAAAGCATTATTAAATGTGCAAGTGTAAAATAAAGTGCTTTCCTCTTTGAGTGGTGGTTTTTTAAATTTAACAATGCAGAGGAACAATAATGCAGGGGAACTTAACAGATATGATTTAAATTATGGTGGGTTTTTTGTGTTTAAATTTTTTTGTATAGAACAGTTGCTGAGATTTCTGGTAAACCACAGTTAGCTAAAGTTTGTATAAATCAACTTTCCTTTCATCCAAACCAACGTTTTTTGAAAAATAGTGAAAATGTTAAATGTATGTACCTGTATGTTTTATATATAAATACCTTCACCCACAGCACCCAATACTTTCTAAGCATGAAAGTTTTCAGCTTCCCAGAGAAAGTATGCAAGGCATGTTAACCTTATCTGTGCTACAGGACTCTTTTTTCCCCCGCCCCCCCACCCCCCTTTGAAAATTTTCCCACTATTACTACCACCAGTGTGGCTGAGCTGGTAGCAGTGAAGTGTGGGAGTATAGATGAGGTACTGCCAGTATTTTTTACCATTGGCTTGTCCGTAGATTGGCTTTGAACAGGTTTAAGTACACAAAGATTAAAACACCAGTGGTTCCTTGGAGCCTTGTCTGTGCTAGGGCTTTGTGTTGTTGCTTCTGCTGTTGACTCTTTTTTTCATAACGCTTTTACTGTGTGCGTAGCCTAAAGAAATGGAAAGTGGCAGCAGTTAAATAGTGTCTAGGAATGCTTGGCCACAGTCTCTGACAGAAAGTGAAGAGTACTGTGTTCACAAACAATAATTTAGGTAGGTAGAATTATTGCCTGAACTGGAATCTCACCGGGATTCCAAGGCTAAGATCCTCCGGGCTTGTTTATTTTACAGAATTGTTTAGCATTGTGTTAGCCATGCAGGGTTTATTCATAGCTAGTTGACATGGTCCTGAATACTGCACTGGTCCATCGCTTGTGACCAGCATCATATCAGCTTACTTGACCCTTAGCACCTATGCTGAACACCTTAAAAGTCTGTAATGTAGACACATCCTTAGTGCTTTCCCCTGTCTACTGAGTCAATAGCATCACTAGTCCTGGCACCTAGATTTCTGCAGAAGTCTTCTTTCCAAATACGGATTTGGCCTGACCCTGGTTAGCTTGTGAGATCTGACAGGATTACAGACCACAGTTTTAATAGATTCACGGTATAACAAGCCACCCATTACCTTTATAAAAAATATCTGTCCAAATTAAAATAATTTGAGCAAATGTCCAACCACACAATAGACCAATATGTGGTCAGGTTAAAGCATACATGTAAACAGCGTCTGCCTTATGATTAGTGCAAACACAACCCACAACTATTGGTTAAATGGCTTAGTTTAACCCAAGATCGAATAGGCTATAAGTAAGAGGCAGTGCATCAGTAAGTTAAATAAGCTACCTTTTGCAGTAACAGTGCTGCTTGTGTCCCAAGTGCTCTCCTGTTAAACAGCTTAGCTTTTAATTTCACTTTATTTTGTTTTAAAAAAATTTAATAGCTACCATCACATTCAGTGTGCCATCCAGACCAGTGAGGGTTTGTCATTGCCTGACCCACATTTTGGGTGTCTGAGTGCTTCACAGATGTAGTTCCCAACCAGGACTGATCACAAACAACCTTACAGCATGCACTTCACACCCTGAGTACAGATGCAGCTGTAGACCCCAGCAGCCTGTCAGCAACATTCCAGTCACATTCTGATTTCCACCAGCCTTGGTTACCACTTGCAGGGTGACCCCAGCACACCTCCCATTTTTCTCAAAATGTGTGTGTTCCACTATCTAGCCCTGTCCTGGTCTGCTGCCGTAGTAAGGAGTCAAAATTCATCAGTTTGCTACTTTAACTCCCAGAAGGAATGGTCAGTCAGTCCTTCTTTCCTGAGTCTCTATGGCGGTTCTATTCTGGACTATGAAGTATTAGTTTCAGTCCCTTTGCAGTGTACGGGTTTCCCCTTATACTTGGCAGGAGTAGGCTGGCCCTGGTTCTCAGGGGATCTGGAAACTCTCTGTTAAGAGGTAGGTAGGCGAATCCAGGCACACGACACCCATTCCATTTAGGATTGTCATCCCTCCAGGATTGTCTTGGAGTCTCCAGGAAATAAAGTTGAATCTTTAATTAAAGATTGTCGTGTGATGAAAGCTGCAGGAATATGGTCCAACCAAAATTGGCAACCCTAACGCCACTGAGTTCTGGGTCAGGGTCCTTAATCCAGGTAGCCAGAATCAATTGTCAACAATTCCTGCTGTATCCTGGGGTTCTTCCTTCCTCCCTTAGTTCTATGGGCTTCTTCATCTTGTGGTTTTAGTTGTCCCCTCTCTTCAGTGTTGTCTGTGGGTGGCTTCTCACCAGTCTAGTGGCAGGACTTTCCTTCTCCAACCTGCTTGCTCCTGTGTCAGTTGCCCCTGTCCCTCTGCTTCTCAGCTCTTTTATACTCCCAATGTCTGAGTTTGCCAATCAGTGCTGGCTGATAGTTGCTGCCTTAACTCTTGGTTGCTGGGCTAGCATGAGATCAACACGCCCCATGACAATAACCGATGATCTCTTGCAGAAATGCCAACCTGCATTATGGTTTTTGGGATGCTTAAATTATTTCTTCTACCAGCACCCCAATAAATGAAGACAGATGCCCTCTCAACCCAGCTTCCTACTTCAGCTGTTACTTGGGAACAGGTTTTTCCATAGATTAAAGACTTCTGAAAGGTATGTTAGGGACATCTCCCAAGTTCTGCAGCATTTGGCTGGAGTGCTTGTACCATCACAACATTTCTTCTGCTTCCCCTTTAACATTTAAGTCTAAGAATAAACTAGTTAAAAAAAAGTAACAATGGGGGCCTTACCCTGTGTCTGAAGAAGGAAAAATAATCTGATATTCACTGTGCCCTCCATGATATGACGGTCTTGATAGTGAGATGTTCCCATTCTCTAGATCACCTTCAGGCTGACCAGATCTTTGGTTCAGAGCCAGGGCTAAGAATTGCCCTTTAGGAAGGATATCTCAGAATGATCTGTTTCCAAACCTTTCACACAATTTAAAGTCTTCTAACAAAATTTCTAACTTTTTTCTACATTGGCAATTTTTCTTCTCCAAAACTATGTTAAAACATTTCTTTTAGTCTCTAGCCACTATAGGGAATCACCTTCCTGCTCTGAAGTCAGACTGCAAGGTAAACGGAGGGCAGGAAATGTCCTCATTTTGTTCATCCCCCTGCTAGGTAGGTATCTGAAACCTTTTAGCCTACACATAGTAGGAAAGTTTGACTCTCAACTGGTAAAGCAAATTCACAAGTATGACCGAATCTCCCTCCTCAAGAACTTTTGGAAGCTGATTGGTTTTCCTTGTCTTTTTAACCACTAACACTGCATACTAGAACTGAAAACATATTGATTCCTTTTATATGTCCCTTTGACAATTTTTGTTGGTTACACATTGGCATTGGAGAGACTGCTGTGAAATTGTATTAATGCTAGTAGATGGTTTTCTAAAATCAAAAACACTAGTTACAAGTAACTTTTTCAGTAGAATTATCCACTGAACCTGAACTAGCATGTTATATGGTAACTAACTATTGTATTTTAAAACGAGGCTGCTTATAGTCTGTCTACCTGTGATATGAGTGGTGACTAATGCTAACTTGGCATTTTCGACTCTTTTGTTTACTTTATGATGAACAGTTTTACCTGTCTTTGTTTATAATCCTGTAGTGAGAATCTCTTAAACTGGCATGTCTGGGGATTTAAAAATTATTTCATCCATATCACACATACTAAGGCATTTGTCTAATATTTGGATAAAATGGAAGTGATACATTTAGTCATAGAAAAGGAAGAAAGCCTACAATGTCATGTGAAACAAATGGAGATAACAAGTGATCAGCATATAAGCCTTTGGAAAGGTTCAGGAGCCTCATTTGCAACATAAATGTGGAGCGGCTCCTATGAGAATTTTTTTCTGTTGTTCCTCATTGGAAAATACAAAGTTACAGTATAACAAAGCTCTTGTACTATATCCTGTGTACTCCTCCCTTTCCCATGTCATGTCCTTGACCCAAGCAGCAAAACAAAGGCACAAAAAAGCAGCAGGAAAAAAAAATTGTTTGTTGCCCTTTGGAAATGTAAAAATTTCCATTCATAATTGGCTTCAACATTGTTGGGGTAGGCTGATTAAAAACAACTCTACCTTCTCTTTCCTGTCTCCAGTTTCCAGTGCCACCCATTTCTATTCACCAAGCTCACAGCACTGTGTACCAGGCTGGCCTGTGGGTTTGAAGGAACATTAGCTACATGGCTCTATTAGACTCAGAGGTAGCCATGCTAGTCTGGATTTGCAGAACCTACAAAGAGTCCTGTGGCACCTTAAAGACTAACAAAAGTATTGAAGTGTAAGCTTTTGTGGGCTAGTATCCACTTCATTGGATGCATGCATCCGACGAAGTGGGTATTAGCCCACAAAAGCTTACACTTCAATACTTTTGTTAGTCTTTAAGGTGCCACAGGACTCTTTGTCGGTCCTATTAGACACACCCCAAACCAAATGAATTCAGTCATTTATGTGGGGTATTTTTATCTCCTCCTCCTCCCCTTACCTCCTCCCAATGCTTCAGCAGAATTGGAGCATAATAGTGTTGAGAGAGACAATTGTCCAAATACATTGGATATTGGGAACTCTAGGCTCTCAGCTGTTGTAGGATTTTGTGCACATTTTCATGAATATGAACACTGAATATATTGTGCCTTACAAACGTTAATTGCTAAATCATTACTTATCTTCCTTCCTGTCAGGTAGGAGAGAATTATCATCTGTTCTCAGGTGGGGAAGAAGCTAAAGTAGAAAAGTTAGATGATTGGCTCTCTTCCTGGCCTTGCTCCTATCAGGATTGGAATACAGAAGTCCCTGTTTGCAGTATAGATCTACCCTTGGAGAATTCTCTGGGCTGTGATTGTAGCTCATGTAGACATAACTGAGATAGCTTTAGATTTCATCGACAGTTCATGACAATAATTCAGGTACAGCTGTTAACTCAATTGCAGTTCTGACTTTTGAAAAATCAGGCTCATAATGCTATACTCTTATTGTTGTTTGACTTGTTCGGAGGCCAAATAACATCATGATAGCCAGTATTTTCATTTTCTGCAATATGATTATGGAGTGCAGTTAACTTTGGAAATAGTCCAACTTACCATATTCAAAAGACTTCCTGCATTTGTTCAATGATAGATATTTGCCTCTCTTGTGCAGAGGTCACAAATGTGAATAGTAGAGCAAGCTAATTAAATAAAACGCAAAAGTGTCATCCATTTGAGCATTTTAATGGTAGCTAATATCAAGGATGATGGGACTTTGAAGAGAATCAGAGTAAAGCAGCACTGGGAAATATGGTTTGGGTCCTTTGCAACTCTCCCCTAATATACATCTGTATAATCTTGGTATGTTTAGAATTCCCATCACCCTATAGATGTTACTGGTCGTTTTAAAACAGTGCATTTGACGAGTTTCCTGTTGTTTTATAGTTCCTTAACACTAGGCTTCAGGAGTATTCCTTTCAATGCTCTGGGGCTGATCAGGATCTTGTTCCTCTCTAAAGAAAGCTGTAAATGCTCTTTACTGAGAGGATGTACTGGAATGGCAGTTCAATTATCCTTTCAGATTAATAAGCCTTTTATATCAGTCTCTATTGCAATACTTAAAACGTTTATATTTCACACAAACATTAATCCCATTTGTATTCAGCAGCTTTCAGAAGACCTCTAAACTGTCGCATTTTTATTTTACTGGTAAGAAATTTGTGTACAAAATCTCACTTTTTTGAATTTTAATGGTTTTACCATGCTAATTGTGGTGATGTCAAAGGGAGTAAACATCAGCTACAGTGCTTGAGATACTGTTGTCGTTTGTGGTGTTACTGTATTAGACATGCAGGAAAAGACATCGCCTTTGAACATATAAATAACTAATAACTGGGAATTTAGTATAATATATCAAATGTAGTGGGCTCTAAGCAAAATATGGGGTTAACGAGTGAAAAGTGAGGCCCTGTTTTTTACAAAATTGAGGATAATATACTCATAGTTACCAGACTACCTGCTACACCAGGGGTGGGCAAACTATGACCAACGAGACTTTCCTGCCCAGCCCACGAGGCTCCCCCGGGCCCCTCCTCTAGATCCTCAGTGCACTGTGCGGGTAGTGCTCGGGGGCGGGGGGGGGGGGGGGGCTGTGTGCTGCTTTGAGCAGCATGGTAAGGGGGCTGGGGCCGTGCAGTAGGATAAGGGGCAGGGGGTGGTTGGATGGGGCAGAGGTTCTGGAGTGGTGGTCAGGGGATAGGGAACGGGGAGGGGGTGAGGGATTGGATAGGCATGGGAGTTCCAGAGATAGGGTGGATAGGAGTTGGGGCAGTCACAGGACAGAACTGGGGGGGTTGGGAGGAGTCCCAGGGGGGCAGTTAGGGGACAGGGAGCAGGGGGGTTGGACGGGTCAGGGATTCTGAGGGAGACAATTAGGGGGCGGAAAGTGGGCGGGGGGTTGGATAACGGGCAGGACTAGCCTCTCTGGGGAGGCACCGCCTTCCCTATCTGGACCTCCATACAATTTTGCAACCCTGATGTGGCCCTCGGGCCAAAAGGTTTGCCCACTCCTGTGCTATACTATCCATTTTTGTGGCCTCACTGAGTGCACACCCATCAGTGTCAGGTCTCAAGTGTTTACCTGTCCTCAGGTGGAATTCTGTACTATGCCCTCTCTCACACTGGGGTGTGTACTCCATGCCCCAGGTACCAACCATGACTAATTCAGCAAGCCCAACTGGGGTTGGGCAATGCAAAAGTTTCCCTATTGGAGCCTGTGTAACAGCAGTTGATTAAAGTGACTCAAACAGCTTCCTCAAAGCAAAGTCTTATTTATTTGTTTCTCAAAGATTCAAAACATTTAGAGAAAAGTGGAAAAATAGTGAAAGGTGTATGGACATACTTACATTTTTGTAAACTGCTCTTAGCCCAGCTCGCTCCTTCTCTGGGAGGGAGAAGCAGCCTGACCTCTTTCACAGTGTCTGTGAGTCCTGGTCCACATCTAAAACCAGAGATGAAAGTAAGCCAATATGCCCTGGTATGGCATACCCGCAAGAGCCAGTGTGCCGTACCAGGGCAGCTTGACTTTCCTAGGTGGCAATTGAAAGGGCCTGGGGCTCCCAGCAGTGGCTGGAGCCCCAGTTCGTTTAAATTGCCCCCAGAGCCCCGCTGCTGGAGCCCTGGGGTAGTGGTGGCGAGGCTCCGGGGCTATTTAAAGGGCCCGGGGCTCCTGCTGACTCTACCGCCCTGGGCCCTTTAAATAGTTGCCAGACCCTCCCCGCTGCTACCCCAGGGCTCCAGCAGTGAGGCTCTGGTGGCAATTTAAAGGGCCAGAGCCACCAAGACTACAGACTGGTAATTCCATTTGCAGAAACCCTGACTGGAATGATTGTGGCCAGTAAAATAGATCCTTTTACCTTGCGCTTGGTTTCTGACCTACCTACCTACAGCGCAATGTCTATTCCTTCCTGCCCTCTTGCCTGGAAAGTCCCTCAGGCCCACACTGCATGGCATGTCTGCAACACTGAGCATCAACTAGTTAATATGAGCCTGAGTTAACTCTCCTTTTATCAGGCTGCTGATTGATTTCCCTTTAATTTAATGTGAACTCTGTTAGTGTTCCAGTGGTGGTTTTCCTCCTTCGTTCAATAGTTCATGTATTAATTATTTTATTCTATTTGGTTGCTATATGCACACCATATTCTGTCACGCTTAAATCTCATTTATTTGTCGTCCTTCCCTCTCTGTTATAATCCTGCTTCATCCTTCCCATTCCCTGCTAGACTCTTAGACTTTATGTTCACAAGGCAGAATGAAAGGGAGCAGATGTGAATAAAGTATCATTATTCTTTCAAAGACCTTTTTCAGCACTGACTAGAAAGTGTTTCTTAAAATGCTGCTTTGCAGCCCATTCACTCCCTCCATTCTTAACCCACATTAAATGGAAAAAAAAAATACTTGAAACTTTCTTTTCGCCAGTGATATTTTAGGGGAGGGAAAATTGTCTTTGCAAACAGAATCTGCAATTCTAACAAACTGAATTTTTTAATGAGGTAGGTAGTGTGCTAAACTTTTTTCTCTTTCTCCAAATTCCATTAATAACTTTTTTAAAAAATCTACTCAAATTTTGGTGGCCTTTTGTGGCATACAAAATGTAGCTCAGCCTGTAATGTAAAATGTTGGGTGTTCTTTGAGTTGACTTTGTACTGTAATGCTAAACTTGCATCACTTTGACAGACAACAATTTTATGCAAATATAGCAATGTCACAATTCAAGACCAGTTTACTAATAAACATTAATTAATATGTGCTTCTGTGTTGTGGAGTTGTAAATTATTTAATATGGGATACTCAGTTAAATCCTAATTCTTAAGGCACTGGGGCCTGAGGTGTTCTACCATAAGGGTTAGCTAGTTTCCTCAGTGAGTGGAGAGCTTGTTGTGGTGCTGTGCCCAGCCACAGGAAATATCTGCCTAATAGAAGGAAAGTAAGAGTGTTGCCATGTTCTGGCAGGGGAGTTGCAAGTGACGTGTTGACAATGATGATATGGGGGTGGGGAAACACAAAATGTGATTGGGTTGTTGGGAGGGGAATAGTAGGAGAGCAACAAAGAAAGAGGAGATGCTAAAGGGGTATATAGAGGACAGGTAGGGTGAAGAAACTGAGAGGAAGGGGGCAACAGGGACGTGGAGCACTGGGCAGAAGAGAGAACGCTCAGAGTAAAAATTGTAAAAGCTGTTGAGCCCTGGTGGCTGCATTCCTTTTTCAGTGGCTTGTTTCTACTACTGCCAGATGAAATTCTGGCTAGTTCCTCCCAATATTTTCTTTTCTCCTCAAGCTGACATGGCTGGGCAAAGGCGTGCATGGGTGATGCCACCAGAACAGGGGTTTCCATGAATGGTTCTGGGTCCTCGGGTGCTGGAGGTGTGGCAGAGGACTGGATCTTGGGTCTGTTGATTCCAAAATGCGTTTGACTGTAGTACTTCTTCTGACTCTAGAAATTGCTCAGTCCCAAATAGAGAGAGAAGCTACACTTCATGGCATACCAATTAGGATGATGGAGTTGCTGTTGTAATGTAGTGGCAAAAATGTGAACTGCTACTTTGCCGTTTAGAATAACGTGATGTCACAGAAGGGAGCTTTAAGGGCATGTGAATTTAAGGGTGGGGATGGGAGAGTCTGCGTTTTGCGTTTAAAAATTTGAAGTGTAATTGATGGAATTCACTCTGCAGGACCAGTGGAATCTTAGGGTCTTGAGTTTTTGTGCTGCAAGTTTCACTGGTGATAGGTAACTGGTGAAAGAAGCTCTGGTTTGTATTCACTTAATTCCTCAGGCTTCAGAGAGTGTTTACATTAGCAGTACTTCCATCACCAGGAGAGCCCCACTCTAGGTCAGCTATCCCACAGTGCAGTTCTCTCCAGTTTTGATGATGGGCCTTGTGGGAAAGGGGTGTTGATCACAGGTCATCCTGGGTCCCTGTCTCCCTGCACAGCATCCTCTCCCCACACACTGATCAGCTCCAGTAGCTCAGCATTGCTCCAAGAAGGGGATTGTTTGCTCCCTGGAGCAGGGATTGTCACCTGACCAGATAAGCGAGCACTTGCCAAGAAAACAGGAAGAGGAGTTTAAAAGTTCCTGGGGCTTTACGGGGGAGGGGCAGATGACTGTTTACCTGGTGTCAGAGCAGCAGAGCTGCTGACCAGAGTGGTCACTTAGGCACTGTGGGATATCCTGCAGAGGCTAAAAGCTGTGTAAACAGGAAGAACATATCTTCACTTGCACATCACTGCAAAAGTATCACTAGTAAGACCTATATGCCTCTCATGGAGGTGGTTTTCTTTTTGCGGTGAAACTTCTGAGTTTCGCTGCAAAAAGTCATTGGCCAGTGTAGACGCTCCCATGGTTTTTGTGCAAAAAAGGGACTTTTTCCGCTTTAAGTGACAAGTGTAGAAATGCCCTTAGTGCTTGGGGACGCTAGGACTCTTAACAAGAGATACAACAAAACAAGTTGAGCTTTTAAATGTTTTTCATTTAGGCTCTGAAAGTATAGACATGTAATGGAAATTTTAATTAATTCACATTAGGATGACCAGATAGCAAGTGTGAAAAATAAGGATGGGAGTGGAGGATAATAGGCGTCTATATAAGAAAAAAACTGAAATATTGGGACTGTCCCTATAAAATCGGAACATCGGGTCATCCTAATTCACGTATACAAACTTCTTCCCTTTATTAATTATCTAGGGAACACTTCGTATCTCAAACATGGTATAGCAAATCAGTTTCAGGTGAAGCTAACAAACTTTAAGGCTTATTATCAAAACAGTCTTTCAGTCAAAACAGTCTCTATAAGATTCAACCTATCACATTTCTCATTAGATGGGTAAATGGAAATTCTGAATCATTGTGCTATTCTTGGCTTAATCATAAGTGCATGTGTTCCCCCACGTCCCCAACAAAGTGCAAGTAGATTATGTATGAAACTTCACTGGAAAATGTTACAATGCTTAGAGATGGTGATGCTGGTGGGATTTAGATGTGGACATATGAGAACCAAAATGGCTGTTTGAAAATTTTCTAAATGTTTTGAATTTGCATACTGATGTTCATCCATGGATCTCTTTGCACAGGGGTAGGCAACCTATGGCACGGGTGCTGAAGGGGGCACGCGAGCTGATTTTCCGTGGCACTCACACTGCTCGGGTTCTGGCCACTGGTCCGGGGGGGCTCTGCATTTTAATTTAATTTTTAAATGAAGCTTCTTAAACATTTTAAATACCTTATTTACTTTACATACAATAATAGTTTAGTTCTATATTATAGACTTATAGAAAAAGACCTTCTAAAAATGTTAAAATGTATTATTGATATGCGAAACATTAAATTAGAGTGAATAAATGGAGACTCGGCACACCAGTTCTGAAAGGTTGCCGACGCTTGTCTTAGCATATTACCGACCCAAACGTTGATGATAAGGGCCTGATCCAAAGCCCACTTATTTGAGTAGGTCTCTTCATTGACTTCTTTTGATCAAGCTTAATCCTCAAAGATCCCTGTGAGGTGGGGAAGTATCTTATCCTTTGCAGATGGGAAGACTGAGGTGCAGAATTCTGAGCCATTTGCCCAAGATCCCACAGCAAGTCCTAGGCAGAGCTGGGAAGAGAACCTAAAATCCTGAATCCTGTTGTCTCGTGCTCTAACCACTGCAACACAGATTCTCAGCTTGTTGGTTTCTCAATCCCCATTGCTCGTACAGTTTTTGTGTCTGTGATGCTTTGTACCTCGGAGGAACACCCTGCTTAACCCCATGTTCATCCTTATAATATGATTGTGTGGTATCCAATGCAAAGTTTTTCACATCGGGTGTCTTCGGAAGGCTCATAATGCACTGAGAGGAGTTGTTTATAACATTACTATTATATAGTTATGAGGCTGAAAATGTCCTCATGGCCTAAAACAAGCCCAGGCAAAAACTCTCTGTGAGCAGAGGCCCAGGCAAAATTCTCCAAGGGCAGAGGGGCAGTTCACACCATCAGGGCATGTATGGGACAAACCCAGCCCAGCCTCACAGGAACAAAGAATGCTGGCTAGGCAGCAGCAAAGGATCTGTTGGACACTTGAGTGAGTCACCCCCCCTTCCCTTGGTCAGTTTGGGACTACAGAGTCAGATGAACATTACCTCATGAAGGGGGTGGGCAAAGCCAGGAGGGAAGAAAGAACGTTATAAAAGGGAGAGACATTTGCCATGGTCTTCCTCTCTCCCACCTCAGTCTACAGACACCACCACCAAGAGACTGAAGCGCTGATCAAAGGGGACAGCCTGACTGAAGGGCAACCAGCCAGCCTATGGTGAGAAGCATCTAAGTTTGTAAGGCATGGAAAGTGTTAAGATCATCTTAGAATGCAGTTTGCTTTTATTTCATTTGACCAAATCTGACTTGTTGTGCTTTGATTTATAGTCACTTAAATCTATCTCTTGTAGTTAATACATTTGTTTGTTCTACTTGAAACAGTGCGTTTAGTTTGAAGCATGTCAGAGTCTCCCCTTGGGATAACAAGCCTGGTACATATCACTTCCTTTGTTAAATTGATGAACTCATATAAGCTTGCAGCGTCCAGCGGGCATAACTGGACACTGCAAGATGGAGGTTCCTACGGTTGTATGGGACCAGAGATATTGGGTGGTGTCCAAGCAGTGGCTGGCTGAAAATGCTCACTCATGTAGTTAACATGACAGATGCTGTGCGTGAACAGCCCAGAAGTGGGAATTTTCACAGCGGAGCAGGGTAAGACTGGCTCCCAGAGTCAAGATGGGAGTGACCTAGCAGATCACTGGTCCAGATAACACCAGGGGGACGTCAAGATATTGAATTGTGTTTTAGATTTAAAATTAAAGAAAATACGTAGAGGGATCGTAGGTTGCTTGTCAATATTACGTTGAGGAGGAGAGAGAAAAGATGTGCTGATTGTACAAGTTAGTGATCACATGTATTAACCACACTGGTGTAATGTATTTGGCTGCAGGGCACACCAAATTTGTATTTCTCCTTAATATCACGGAGGGACAGCAATCACCAAGAATCCTGGAATCACAGGACTGGAAAGAACCTCGAGAGGTCATCTAATCCAGTTTCTTGCATCCATTGCAGGACTAAGGGCAGATCCACACTACCCACCTGCTCAGCAGGTAATGATTGATCTTTTGGGGGTCGATTTATCGTGTCTAGTCTTGACGTGATCGATTCCCCAAGCGCTCTCTTATTGACTCCAGTATTCCACTGCCGTGAAAGGCACAGGTGGAGTCGATGGGGGAGTGGCAGCGGTTGACTCACTGTTGTGAAGACATCGCGGTAAGTCGACCTAAATACATTGACTTCAGCTATGCTATTCCCATACCCGAAGTAGCATATCTTAGTTCAATCCTCCTCCCCTCCCCCCCGCCCAGTGAAGACGAGGGCATTGTATTATCTAGACCCGTGGTTCTCAAACTTCTTGGATTGGCGGTCCTTTTTCTGCTCCCTGCGGGCTGCTGCGACCCATGTATGTCCACCAAAGTGAAAGTTTCCCTTTTGGCGGCATTTCAGTGGACATGCTGTGTGCTTCACAGTGTCCGCCAAAAAGCCGTCGAAACCAGAAACTTTCACTTCGGCGGCTTTTCGGAAGACACTCTGAAGTGCACAGCATGTCCGCCGAAATGCCGCCAAAAGTGGAAGTGTTCCACTTGGCGGCACTTCAGCAGCACAGAGAGCCCGCAATCCCCCAGAGGGTCGCGACTCCCAGTTTGAGAAGGGCTGATCTAGACCATTCTTGACAGGTGTTTGTCTAACCTGCTCTTATAAATATCCAATGATTTTGCCACCTCCCTAGGCAGTTTATTCCAGTGCTTAACCATCATGACAGGAAGTTTTTCCCAATGTCCAACTTAAATCTCCGTTCCTGCCATTTAAGCCCACTGATTCTTGTCCTGTCCTGAGGTTAATGAGAACAATTTTTTACTCTTCCTTTTAAAAACCTTTTATGTACTTGAAAACTGTTATGCCTCTCTGTCTTCTTTTCCAGACTAAACAAACCCACTTTTTTCAATATTCCCTCATAGATCATGTTTTCTAGACCTTTAGTCATTTTTGTTGCTCTTCTCTGGACTTTCTCCAGTTTGTCCACATCTTTCCTAAAATGTGGTACCCAGAACTGGACACAGTACTCCAGTTGAGTCCTAATCAGCATGGAGTAGAGCGAAAGAATTACTTCTTGTCATGCTTCACACAACACTCCAGCTAATACATCCCAGAATGATGTTTGCTTTTTTTTTTTATTTTTTATTTTTATTTTTTTTGCAACAGTGTAACAGAGTCATATTTAGGTTATTGTCCACCAGGACACCCAGATCCTTTTCTTCAGTACTCCTTTCTAGGAAGCCATTTCCCATTTTTTGTATGTGTGAAACTGATTGATTGATTGTTCCTTCCTAAATTGAGTACTTTGCTTTTATCATTATTGAATTTCATCCTATTTACTTCAGACTATTTCTCCAGTTTGTCCAAATCATTCTGAATTTTAATCCTGTGCTCCAAAGCACTTATTAATTTGTATTTGTAACTATGAATTGATCTCTTGAAACTAGAATCAGGATTCCTTTAAAGAGGGAGCTTTGTGTTTGGGAAATATAATTCCCTGGTCAAGAGTCCTTCTGACTCTTGCTTTTGTATTGCTGTATAGAAACCAAATAGAAATTGATGTTGCAAAACCGATAACTCATGGGCACTTACAAATAAAAACTTGCTTAACTTGTCTTGAGTGAAAGCATAAAGCACTGCTGTGTATTCACTGGTATGAGATGAGTTCTTTTTCGGTGAGGTGAAATTCTCCACCAAGTATGTTGCCAGGATTATTGGAGTATATTGAAAGTTGTGGAATGGTTCTCCAAATATTCTGCATTGATTTGATTTTTGATTAAGGACCAAATTCCAGTCATTACTTGTTGCATTCAGACAATTCCCACTGATTTCGGTAACTTCCTTTTTTATTAAAATTTAGTGTAATGATACTTACAAACCGGTTTCATGTAAATTAGTTTTGGTAATTCAGTGGGATTTTTGTTTGCACTATGGCTGGCTGATATGGCCCTAAACCTTGTTAGAATTGGAATGTGTAGCATTAGAAAGTCTTTTTAAATTTTAAGAACATCCTTTTTGGTGAGAGTCCCCCATTGCCCTCAGGGTCTCTCCCTGTGTCAGAAGAGGCTCAGATACTGGCTCCCTTCAAGGAACATTATCTCCACAGCTGTATTGTCCAAATGTTAAGGCTGAGTCTTTCTTTCCAAATCCTGCTGGTTCAGTGTGCTGGTAACATAGTTAATAGATTTTGTTGTTTATGAACTGTACTTGCAATTAGATTTAGGATAGCCTGATTCAGTGGGTATGTGCGACATGTGTTTGCAGTCTCTGAGCAGAAGCTCCAAACTGACTTACACTGTTTGTCAAGTTTTGCGCTTTGTAGTCAACACTAATTTTTTTAAAAAATTAGATTTGATTAGAAGTTTAAGGGAAGGAAGAGAGAGGACTCATGGTGCAAGAAAACAACATATTTCAGAGTGGTGTAACCATGGAAAGCATGTTCAAAATATTGTGAACTTGAAACTATGCTCTAACATGCAAAACTGAGTACTCAAATCTAAGTGTGGTGGTCTTTTGTTTAAAAGAATGAGCTGGGAGAGTGGCTTGTGTGATGAAATACATGGTTACATTTGTTTTTTATGCACATATGTTAGAATGCATTTGTTTCTTAGAACTCTGTCTTGTAAGTTCTCTAAAGGGCAGAAAAGAGAATTTGTTTAAGAACTGTGGCTTATTAGGGTAAACATAATTCACAGGGATCATGACATTAAACCAATGTAGAAAAACATTCTGTACTGGTGAGATTAATAGTTTGGTTCTATGTGGTGGTTTATTTTTGTTTGTTTGTTTTATAGTTGAGCTGATATAGCCGTGCAGCTACGATACAAGCATAAGTTTTGTTCTCAGAAAACTAATGATCTTGGCAATTAGGAAGAGTGTATAACTGATTTCATCTGTTAAATTCAGGCTATAGGAAAGCTAATTTTAACTGTACTTTTTGATTCTCTATTGTATTTTTTAGGATTAGAAATATAAGGCATTTAAGAGATTTTTTTTTTTTTTTTTTTTTTTTTTTTTTTTACTCTCCGTTCCTCTATAAACCTTTTGACATTATTCCTTGAGTACTACTTTCCAGTGGCAAAATAAGAAACGACTCCAGTTCTAGTTCTTGGCATTTGGTCAGAAAATAACAGATTGAATTGTTTCTGATTTCATTACGTAACAAGCCAAAAAGATACCTTGTTGCTGAGGAAAATTAGACCCTGTGTATCCATCCAACTCCTTTCTGGACTATATGGTTTTAACTTTTCAAAGGTTTCACCTTGCTTATGCTTGCTGAAAGTTAAGACCACTTAGAGCTCAGGATTTACCTTCCTGCATTTCCACTAGTTTTCTCCTATATCACTATGTATAGATGAGAGGTCTTGTTTCCACTCCATGTGTGGCTCTACTGGTCACTAAAGTCACTTTCTGTTTTTGCTTGATCACGATAGATGCCTGCAGTTGATATAATACTGTGCTGGTTTAGAGGAGCTAAAATTGCTCACTGAGCTTTTACAAGATGTGTATCTATATGTGCTCAAAGTTCTCACCTCTCAGAAACTTCTCAGACTGTGTTATCCTTTTCCTTTGAACATAGACTCAAGCTAATAGGAAAAGGTTAGTCATTCTAGCAACCCTTTTATAATCCATTTGTTTCCATATCTAGGCATATAGGTAAAAGTAGTTTCCAGATGGACTGGAGCTAGGAAGAATAGAGGCAGAAACCTAGCTTTATTCCCAGCTCTACCTTTGTCCTGTTGGGTGATGTTGGACAAGTCACTTCACTGCTGCAGCGTTTGGTGTTGCCCACCAATTTGCCATTTCAGATGGAGTATTGCTACTAAAGCACAGAAAGTAGCTGGTAGAACAGGGGTATAGACGAATAACTGGGTCAATCTTCAATGGCTTTAAAAGCTCAGAGCAACAAAAGCAACTGGGAATAGGTAAGGGTATGTTGTGACTAGTGGGCCTACAAAATTTAACTGAAGGTAGGTCTTCACTACCCGCTGGATCGGCGGGTAGCAATCGATCTTTTGGCGATTGATTTATCGTGTCTCATTAAGACGCGATAAATCGATCGCCAATGGCACCCCTGTCGACTCCGGAACTCCAGCCTCCCACGAGGTTCAAGCTGGAGTTGATGGGGGAGCATGCAGCCGCCATGATGACAGTAGGTAAGTCGGCTGAAGATACGCCAACTTCAGCTATATCTTCAGTCGACTCCTCCCCCTAGACCAGCCCTAAGTAAAATTTAGTAGTAATCTCAAATGTAAAATATGTGAAAGTTCACAAGATGTTACAGTAACCTACAATTTTTGCCTACTTGGAAATTAACCATGAAAAATAGAGCGAGTTGTTTTTAATAAATGAACATTCTGAGCAAGTGCAAGAGAACCAGTCGAAGAAGCTGGATTAGTCCAAACAAAAAGAATTCTGACAGAATGGTGATTGAAGGACTGAAATCATGCTTGGTGGAACCAGAAGTTAATAGACCAAAATTAGTGTGGTGGATATTAGGCTTTACTGGTGGACAAAATAATGAGGGGGACGAATTATTCCTGCTCATTTTTTTCCCCCTTTTACATTTCTTAAAAAGTCATAACCAACATCAGCTTTTTCGTCTCCCATCCCACCTTGTCTAGTCTCATCTCATCTTCCCTGACCCCAAGATAGAAGCAACGAGAATGAAATACTTTCTTCCCAGAGGAAGGCTGGTTGGCCTTGCTCTTGTACAAATAACTTTTTTTTTTTCACCTGAGTTCTGAAAATCATCATGACATCGAGTCCTCAGCAGGTGAGTGGGGATTAATTGCCATCATCACAGAGTCAGATAAGATCCTGTTGTGCCTCCCTTCCCTCTTACTTCCTTCTCTGCTATTCAGGGTGCCCAGACAGCAAATGTGAAAAATCAGAGTGGGGAGAATAGGAGCCTATATAAGAAAAAAGAGCCAAAAATCGGGACTGTCCCTATAAAATCAGGACATCTGGCTACCCTACTATTTCTTTTCTTCTCCTCTTGGCTATTCATCAAACCCTGAAATTAACTACATTGCCTCATCACAGTAAGAGGAGATGACCATAAGCCCTGCCATGTCAGAGAAGAAAAGACTCAACCAGATGCTTGGACCCCGGTTCATTTTCTGGTCTTGGGTAGCAACAGCTAAAACATTCATTTGTAGCTGACCAGCTGTCCTGTGTTTGAGACACCAGCAAAAAACACATTCACACACCCCTTTCTGGCTTATCTGTTTCCCCTTGTGTCTGTTAGAAACAGGAGAAGTACATGTCCTTTACACATCAGGACAGAAAGTAAAATTAACTCCTTTCTTTTCATCAAAGAAAAGTTGCTCTGAAAATGAGAGACTAACATTGTTCCCTCAAAATGAGAGAGACTTTAAAAGGTTTGATTGTTTTACATAATCTTTCAGTTTCAATATAAATGCTTGTTTTCATTCCGTGTTCTTTCTTATGTTGGATCAATAAACGTTCAATTTTTTTGAATGAATCCTTTTGGGTGTTTGCCAGGTAACTAGGTAAACTGAGATGTCTGTCGGATACAAAGAAACCTGGACCTCTTTGTATCACTATTGTTGTGCTGGAAAGTGGAAGCATTTAGAACACCACCTTTAACTCTTGACCTTTGAAATCAATACAATAAGTGTGTTCACTGTGGAGTTAACTCAAGTGTAGATAACTCAAGTTTGCTCCTTTTGAGTTAGCCTAGTTCAAGTGAGAGCAACCATACTGCAAAACAATGCTCAAGCAGCAGAAAGTGATTGTATTTGCAGTACAGAGTGACTGCATCCCACACTGCTTTACTAGGTCAAGCATCAGCAGCAGCACTTGGGCTTCAACCAGTATCCTCAGACAGGGTCAGCTGGTGGCTGGGAGTGAAGCACTTTTTACTTAAACTAGAGATTTTAGTGTATGGTTGAAAGTCAGACATGGGACAACATAAAGTTATACCTCAATACTTCTGTGGAGACAGCTCCCATTAACTGTGGTGCCCAGCCAATGGGAGCTGGAGAGCCGGGGCTTGGGGCAGAGCAGAGGCAATATATGGAGCTAGCTACTGATGGTCACTGCTTCCCTGGAGCTGGATAGAGAAACCTGCCTGAGCTCTGCTAACCCTCTCCCTGGCCCAGAACTCCTGGTGAGCTGTCCCCCTCCCAAGTTTTAGTCAATGTGTAGTATCTCAGCCATTCTTGTGCCATTCTCTCCTTTCTTACTACTGCAAAGTTGCGGGTCTTTAAAATGTCTTTTTTTGAAATATCGTTTTACACATACAATGTGGAAGATTTTAGCTGGGATTTTCCAAATATGCGCTGTGGCAGCTTTTCAGTCGTGATGAAGTTGATCATCTTCTGCCACACTATTTTGGCTCATAATCAAAATATGTTGATTTAAATAAATTAGTAGAAAAATATGTCCACCAATTTTTCAAAATCTAACATTGTCAATTTAATCAAAATATTTTGATTATGAGCCAAAACACTGTAAGGTATTATGTAGTATGAACAGTAGTTTAAACAGACACTTTAGAGGCCCACAATTTTACACCAGCCATTTCATGAGTAAATGGAAAGATGTGGGTTTTTTTCTTTCTTAGAAATCAGGTTGAGGACACTAAGTAGCCATACGGTGTGAATTGCAGGATGTAAGTACTGGGGCCCTCCCTTCTTCAGCAGAAACTCTTGTAAAGCTTACACAAAGGGGACTATAATATATGGGACTGACCTTTTTTTCCCCCTCCTAAATGGCTAAACAGGATGTAGATATAAATAAAAATTCAATACAGATTCAGTTTGGAGGAGCGTTCTCACACAGATCTTCTAGTATGTAGAGAAAAGTTGTTTCCTCTTAGAAATAGTTTCATTCATTAATTTCCGGAAAGTGCTTGGGAATTCATGCATTTCTTGAAAGACTGTTTTATGTTCTAAAGAACAAATATTGCAACCTTGTTTTACGTAATGCTATTTAAAATATTGCCACTTATAAAAATGAAAACTGCTCTCTCGCGTAGAATCAGGATTTTTAGTGCATTCATTGTACTGTCATTCCCGGATGTTACTAGACCATATCTGGTGTGCTTAACTCTTGAGTTTAGCCTTTTCAACGTATATAGTCAGCCCTGTTGGTAACTCTGAATGAAAAATAATTTCTAAAAAAAAGTGCACGAGGACCACAATAATTCATATACTAGAGACAATTTAAAAATTAACAGATCAGTTAGCAAAAAATGCTAATTTTGAGCTTCAGCAAAAAAACAAGAGTTCTGCTGTAGAATGGTGTCAAAAAATGGTGAGCAGGAAGATTGTTTTATGGTTATGGCTCCGTGTTTGTAATGGATTCTTTGACTTTCCGTGACCATGATTTCTGCAATGGTTGGTGTGTGGCTGCCCCAGGAGCCATCTGATCAGCTCTGGCAGCCCCTGGGACAGTGCTCCAGCAGCAGCTAGTGCAAATCTCGCCCACTCCCTCTCCCCACCTCCCAGCAGCAGGTGTGTGTGAGGGGAGTGGCGCCTCAAGGCTGTGGAGCGGAGTGTGGGATAGTGCTTACCTGGAAGGTGTTCCCTGGAGGGGTGACAGGCACTGTTCCCTCTCAGCTGTGCTCGCGTGTACACATCCTAAACCCTGAGCACACGGCGAAACACTGCGTGCACAGAAATTTGCACAGAAGCACAAAAATTTGCACAAAAGAATTTTTTGCGCACACGACCTGTCAAAAGTTAGAGGGAACTTTGGTGACAGGAACTCCCCTCCTTAGCTGCCTCTGCCAACAGGCACCGACCCTGCAGCTCCCATTGTCTGCAGTTTCCAGTCAATGGGAGCTTCAGAATTGGAGCTTGGGGGGGGAGTAGAGGCAACATAAGGCGCTAGAAACTGAAGGTCACCTCTTCCCAGGAGTCGGGTAGGGAAATCTGCCTGAGCCCTGCCAACCCCCTCCCCTCCCGTACCCATTTTGCCCACCCTCAATGCCTCTCCAAGCTGCCCCCCTTGCAAGTTTTTGTCAGGGGTATATAGTAAAAGTCCTGGACAGGTCATGAGCTGTGAATTTTTGTTTATGGTCCATGACCTGTTCATGACTTTTACTAAAAATACCTGTGACTAAAACATAGTCTTACTTATGGTACAGACTTGCAGTTCTTTCCATTTAAGGCCAATTATATAGGTCTTTCCTGGTCATCCAAAATTTTTCTCTCCCTTATCTGTTTGAACATTCAAAATGATATTGTCAACTTGAAAAGTTCATTTTGTTTTGCTATGAGTGATAACTGAGTATTAATAAAAGATTATAGATAAATGATTATCGATTTTTTTTTTCCCTTTTGAACTTCATGCATTTGACTGCAATCTGTGTATAACTGGTCAGTTTCTCCTGTTCAGGTAGGCATTCTATATAGCAATAAGGAAAGGATTTTAAGCCAGATATTTGGGGCTGTGTCCTGCGGCCAAACCATAAAGTCCTCCACTTTATGGAAGATGTCCAAATGGAAAGAAAATAGTCCTCTCCCCAGGTTAAATAGTATTTTGCCCTTGGTTCACCCTGGAATTTCCCCTGTCCTCTGAGACAGGAAAGTGAAGGGAGTTTTCTTCAATCCTCTCTGAAAGCTCTGTCCTGGGATCCTTAAAAGGAGTGGGTTCACACCTCAGGCCTTACACCTATACTGCTTCTCTTGTCCCAGGCAATTTCCTTCTGTTACATTCACTGCACATCTCAATGTTTGTTCCATCAGTGCAGGTCTCTTAAGCCATCTCTTATTCGGGGAACGACTTAACCTTTTGCCAAGGGTCTGTCCTCTCTACGGTGAACAGACAGCAAATATGAAAAATTGGAAGGGGTGTATGGGATAACAGGAGCCTATATAAGAGAGAGACCTAGAAATCAGGACTGTCCCTATAAAACTAGGGCATCTGGTCACCCTAGTCCCATCCCTCCCATCTCTTCAGCCCCCCCAAGACTGGGAGAACACAAGATGTATATGCTACCTCCTCCCACCCAGGAGAACCACCCCTCTCTAGCAAGGAAGCTGTTGTGGGGGATGAAAGCTGCTTCTCCGTGGCTCAAGAGAATGGTAATCAACTAGCCAGAACCTACAAAAGACAGCCTTTGAATTGGGTCCTGGGATGACAGTTTTCCTAAGTTAGCGCGAACAAGAGCACTGGCCAGATTACTCATGGCAAATGCATAATGCCACAAAACTTGCCCTCTATTTCTGCTTTGACCAGTTATGGTTTCTGCTAATGTTTTTGTCTACGTAGTTTTGACATGTTTCATCTCCTATTCATTGTTCTTGACCAATTATGAGACACCTAAGATGCATATTTTTCATGGTATTAGCTTGGTACGATGACATGCTTCTTAAGCAAATAATTACTGTTAAACAATTTAACACACTTGTAATATAGTTTTTTCAGTCAAACTGTCATGCTTGCTAAATTCAGGAAACTATTTGGGGAATAATGAATGTTGTCATTAATAGATTTGTTGTCAGACCTTACAAACAACACAAACTTCTTAATTTATTTGTGAAAGTATTAAGTGATATTTTTACTGCTTGATCAACACTAGCCATCATCTCCTTCCCACCAACTTGGATTGAAATTGTAGCTGTTTCTAGGGTATTGCCTTAGGATAATGCTTATTGTATGGTTCTTCCGTACTCCCACTTTCCAAGTTAACATATGGTTAGTAGATGTTAGCTTATTCCTTCAAGCTTTGTCCAAAGATTCTAAAATAATCCTAAAGTGAATGTAGTGTGTGTTTTTAAATCAAGTTTAATATTTTCAGCTCTGTTGAGACGGGGAGTCTGGCTATCAAAATTAAATAGTATGAAAATAATGCTGTTGTGTCTTTCCTCAAACGCTAAAGCACAGACACTTTAGAACTTTAACCATGTCTCTCTCTTTAAAATATGCTATTGATTAAAATATTTTTAAACTATAATCTAGTTCAGTAAAAGGATTAGGCATTTGCTGATGGCCTCAGTCTTATAAAAACAGTCTGATTTGTACTGTGTATGGGTAATCCAATTAGTTGAGCATAAGTGCATTTTAAAAGATTGTCTAATACCAACTGAATTTAGAAAATTTAAAGGAAGTCCTGGAATTTGTAGGGTGGGCATTGAAGAGGAACTGCAGATTCAACAGGTACTGAAGCAGAAATCTGAATCTTGCACAGAAATTATAGCTCCATGATCTGTATACTTGTTGACCAGCATTAATGCATGTGGAATAGGATGGATAGAAATATAGGCCTGAATTTTTCAGTTTTTATAAAATGAAATAAATTGAAAGATTCAAGCTAATGCGTTTGGAAGGAATAATACCAAACTTCTTAGACATATTGTTGGGGTCTAAGGCAACTGTGACTGCTCAGAAGGAGGATCTGGTTGTCACTGTGGGCAAAATTCACTAAAACAATTCTTAACGGCAACAAAACCCTTGTACATGTAAGGTAGGGGATGTAGAATATCATGCTGTTATGTAAAGGAATGGTACACTATGTACTTGTCATCGCATCCCAAAATACATATAATATAGTAGAAGAGATGTAGAGAAGGATGACACAATTTTTAGATGCATGGAAAGATTTCCATATGAAGAGAGACTGCAAAATTTGGGACTGGTTAGAGGGGGACATGAATGGGATTGGGATGAGAAATCCGAGGACTGTGACCCTGTGCCTCAGTTTCCTATCTGTCAAATGAGGATAACACCCCCTTATGTCATTGGAGTATTGTGAAAACAAATTTAATGTTTGCCAGCACTGAGATATTTTCTGCCATAGAAAACTCCTTGAGGAAACTAATTTTTCTGTCTTCAGAGCAGGGTTTGAGTAGGGTGCAGTAAATAAGGCTTGGAGCTGCATATTGAACAGTGAACCTAATGAGCAGCCATTGAGTATTTTATTTTAAGTGATTGAGCACTGACTGTGCATTAACTGAGGCAGGAGTCCTGAGGAAATGATAGTATCTGATGAGTGATGATGTAACTTAACAACTGTATCATAATGCATGAGCACATGCATCAACCTTCATTCTGGCATTTCCCAACTTTGGAGTATTTGATTTTGCAACATTAATGTGTTTTCACATTAGTTTTTTGTGTGTAATATTGTATATAAACAGTGTGATGAATGTGTACCCATTAGTCTAGAAATATACAACAGACTAAAACTGATTTGTATCTGAGACTGCGCTACTCATGTCTGGCACTACTGGAACTTTGTAAATTAGGAAGTTATCAAGTTAGACTTGCTTAAATGTGATTGTTAAAGCAAGTATTCATTAAATAGTCTAAGGAATTGTTTTTCCAGATGTCTTAAGTAAAGCTATTTTAGAGGGATGATTAAAGACAGAAGGAGCATTCTAAGCAAAATCACTGGAAAAACCTAGCGTCAATACAGTTAGTTAGAATTTCAGGTCTATTTGAGTTCTGTCTACCAGATAAGTTAGCATGCAGCTGGTGTTTTAGTTCAGTGTTTCTCAGTTGGAGGCCAGTAGGGGGTTTGGGTAACAGTAAACACTGGCTTGCTCTCACAAACTGAAAATAAGCACCCATCAGTACAATACTGGCGACTGCGGGGACAATCTTGTTTCCTGCCTGCTGCTGCTAGTTTCATCTTCACTCTATTACCTCTGCCCATCTCACAACTCCAGTATTGTTAAGTCCCAAAAATCCTGGAGTATTTTCAGGCCTTTCTTTGCAACTACGAGGGCTAAAAACTTCATTTAAAATAAATGTAAGCTGAGTCTCAGGTGATCACATGACTCTAGGATCTGAGGCTTTAATAAAAACGCTATTGTGAAATTGCAATAAAATGGAGAACTGGCAAAACTGCGCTCTTTTCCCTTCCATCTACCTCACTGTCTGCAATATGCTTTGCTGTTTGGGTGGCTGCTCCCCAACTATGTTCCCTTGGAGATTAGTTCTGTGTGTTTTGTGAGGGAGAAGCACCTATTCTCACTTGTCAATGCAACCCTCAAGCTCCCAAGTCAGCATCACCAGTTAGCAGAAAACTCACCTAACACCAGCCGTGGGCTCTTATAGGCATCCCAATCTAACAATTATTTACAGTCAACAAAAAGTTATTCTTTAGAAATTGGTAGCTTAGGCCCTTGGCCTCCCCTAGATTTGTCGTGAAATTCCCTCTTCACCACTGCAAACATGAGTAAACATTTGATATCGTCTAGGGCAGCTGGCACAAGCCAGCTTATTGCAATCTACAAAAAGTTCAGCTAAGAAAGTTAGGGAATTGAGGTGTTCTGTATGTAATTAAATTGGCTGAGATGTGGCATGGTGACACCATAGCATATAGCAAAGCTTGGGCGTCCAGTGTTGTGCCTTTCTCTGCCGAGGCCTTTAAGAGCTTAGTAATTATCATAATCATGTCTGCACTACCTGCTGGATTGGCGGGCTGTGATCCAGCGGGGGTAGATTTATCCTGTCTAGTGTAGACATGATAAATTGATCCCCTGAGTGCTCTCCTGTTGACTCCTATACTCCACTGCTGCGAGAGGTGCAGGTGGAGTTGATAGGGAGTGGCAGCAGTCAGCTTAGTCAATCTAAGTACGCTGACTTCACCAATGTTGTTCATGTAGCTGGAGCTGTGTGACTTGGACCGATTTTCCCCCCACCCTAGTGTAGACTAGGGCAGGGTTTGTGTGCAAACTTTGGCATTCTGCGGCACCATGTGTTAGGTGATTTGTGCCATAGCAGTTGGAGCATGTGTCCATCCTCTAGGCTAGTTTTAAACCACCACATTAAAGCTGCTACAGGGGAGAAAAGGGAACAAAAACATCCAGGAAGTAGCACGGAAAATTGTAATCTTTTCCTGTTTAGAGCAGCCAGAATGCTGGACTTGAAGTGGACCTATTTTAGGGGCTGGATTTTTCAGCATATCCTGAGTACGGTGGAGTTAAAATGCCAGGACACTGGTCAGAAATGAGGCTTTGTGGTCCCTCAGCATTCATTAATAGTCAGCACATTACATAATGCACGTAGAAGCCCAGGGCAACCTGGCCAATCAAAATGTCTGATGAAATCCTGCAGCTGCAGAAGGGTGATAAAATTAAGACAACATATAGAACTTCAGTTGTCTGGTTTATTGGCCTTGTACTAAACTGGGAAGGAGAAATGGAGTGACGGAAAGGCAATAGGCTGGAGGAAGGAAGAAGGGAAATGGAGGCTTCCTTACACTAGTAGTGTCCACTCATGCTTTTGTTCATACTAGTGTCTCCCTTGCGAATTTCTAAACAGATTCTTGGGTTTTTGAAAACACCATTTAGAGAAGATGTATGTCTCCAGCATATTGTTGTCTAAAGATTGTTTTAATGATGGTCTATGATTGTTGCTTTTTTTACATAGTGAAATATGAATGTGTATTAAAATTCAAAGCCTTTTAAACAAGGATGAAAGTTGAACAGAGAATCAGGACTTGGAAAGTTTAAAAGCATGACCAATTTTCATGGGAAATTTCAGTCTGTTAAAGAGCTGCTTTGTAAAATCTACTTACAAATTACTCAAAGGTAAATATCTTATGTATATGAGTAAAATGAAACTGAGACTAACCTAGTATACAAGGTAGTTATGTACTACAGTGATTGTTTTTTATTCCTATTTGGTGGGAACCCGAAAAAAACCCTAAAATACTATGGGGGGGGGGGGAGGAGTGGGTAGGCGTGTAGAGAAGAGAACAGATTAGAGAATATTTAGTTTAATGCCTGTTTTTGCTTCAGTCTTTGCTCAAAAGGTTAATTGTGACCAGATGCGTAACATGATTAAATATTAACAGCAAGATAGACAGGATACAACCAAGAATAGGGAAAAAAACATTTAGAAGAAATAGATGTATTCAATTTGGCAGAGCCTGTGGAAATTCATCCTTAGCTTCCACTAGTTCCTTTTAGTATCCATCTCATAATCATTAGTGATTTATTTTTGAGAACTCTCAGAGGAAGGGTGAGGTTCCAGAGGACTGGAGAAGGACAGATATAGCACTGGAATATGTATATGTGCATGTATATGCATAGGGAACAAATTATTAATCAATTTTGTAAGCACCTAGAGGATAATAGGGCTATAAGAAATAGCCAGCATGGATATGTCAAGAACAAATCATGCCAAACCAACTTGATTTCCTTCTTTGATAGGGTTACTGATCTAATGAAGCAGGGAAGCAGTTGACATGATTATCTTGGTTTTTAGTAGTGATTTTGACAGTCACACATGAGATTCTCCTAAGCAATGTGGTGTACATGAAATTACTATGAGTGCACAAATGGTACAAAGACTGTACTTAAAGACGAGTGATCAATAGTTCACTATCAAACTGGGATGGCATATCTAGTGGGTCCTCAAAGGATCAGTCCTGGGTCTGGTACTCGTCAATGTTCTTATTAGTGACCTTGAGTGGAAAGTGTGCTTTATAAAATTTGCAAATGGCACCAATTTGGGAGGGGTTGCAAGCACTTTGGTGAACAGGATTAGAATTCAAAATGGTCTTGATAAATTTGAGAATTGCTCTGAAATCAACAAGATGGAATTCAATAAAGAGAAGTGTAAAATACTTCACTTGGAAAGAAAAATCAAATGCACAACTGCAAAATGGGGAATAACTGACACGGTGGTGGTAATGCTGAAAAGGATCTGGAGGTTATAGTGGTGTTGACTGAGTCAAAAGTGTGATGCAGTTACAAAAAAGGGGGTGTTGCAGGGTACTTCGTGTCCCATAGAAACGAGGCGCGCACACACACCTGTGGAATAGAAGTAGTGAGTTTATTGAAGGCAAGAGTGGCACACCTGCAACGGGGGCTCCCTTTGTTGCTGCCACTGAGACAGGGAAAGCCTGACGCATTGGAGCAGTGCTCGGGGTGAAGCCCACTGCGCGTGGGCACGCAGGCAGAAAAATAACAGGAACATTTGCATCTCATGCATACCTCATGAATAACTAACACCTTATTTCTGTCTTATTAGTATTACATAATACAAGCAGGTGTCTCATTAGTTTTGCACAAGGCAAGCAGGCAGTGAGAACCAGTTAACTCCGGCATGTGAAATATGCGATAACAGGGCAGGGACTGATAACAATGGCCGAAAGTACCCTTTCCTTCCCAGGAGTGTGGGGGGGAATGAGCACCCCCCCCCAAAGTACCCCATGGGGGAATGAGCACCCCTTCCTTCCCTGGAGTCGAGGGTGAGAGCGCCCCTAGCACGCTACCATAACAATGTCTTGCGCACCCTTACAGGTGTACTAACAGGAGTGTTGTATGTAAGACAAAAAAGGTAATTGTCTTGCTCTATTCATCACTGGTGAGACCATTCTGAGCACCAAACTTCAGAAAAATTGTGGACAAATTGGAGAGAGTCCATGCGAGGGTAACAAAAATAAGTTTTAGAAAATCTAACCTATGAGGAAAGGTTAAAAAATTGGGCATGTTTAGTCTTGAGAAAAGAATACTGAGGGAGAACCTGTCTGAAAACTTAACATGTTAATGGTTGTTATGAAGAGGACTTGGCTCAATAGTTCTCCAGGTCCATGGAAGGCAGAACAATTTTAAGGTTAGATATTAAGAAAAATATTAACTATAAGGGTAGTTTAAACTCTAGAATAGGTTTTCAAAGGAGATTGTGGATTCCCCATCACTGGAGGCTTTTAAAGAAAAGGTTGGAGAAACACCTATCAGGGATGGTATAGGTTTACTTGGTCCTGCCTCAGTGTGTGGGCTGGATAACTTTATGAGGTTCCTATCAGCTCTGCTTTTTTATGTTTTTATGAAAAGGGGAAAGTTGATAAGTATAAACAGAGAGGTGGTATTTATACTGATATATATATTGGCTATGATCGAGGTTCTCAAGCTGTGGTTTGCAGACCACCAGTAGTCCATGGGCTCCATTCAGGTGTTCTACAGGTAGTTCCCTCTAAGCTGTGCGCCTGGGCAGCTGCACATGAAACAATGAAGGGCCATCCACCAAATTAGTGGAGCTGCTCAGATGTGACTCCACTAATTTATGTGCCTGGACCCTGGAGAAGATGCACATGTAAGGTGAGGTGGTGGCCTTTGAGGGTATGGGTGGGGGGGTAGGTCAGAGGGGGCAGTGGGGTACGAAGATGGGTTGGGGGGAATTTGGGAGATGCAAGGTTGTGGCGGCCAGAGAAAGAGGCAACTTCCCCCAACTCCAGGGCTGCAGCTGGTGGGGAGAGACAATGCTCCTTTCCAGCCTCAGCTCTGTGGCTGGGGAGAGACCCCGCTCCCTTCACAGTACCAGCTTGGGGGCTGCCGCAGCGGGGAAGCGAGGGCACATCCATTGCATTGGAAAGGTAAGACTACTCATATTAAAACATGAGTTGTGTGCTTTTATTTGTAGAACAAAAAAAGTTTGTTTTAATTTTTATTAAATAAATGGGGGGAGGGATAGCTCAGTGGTTTGAGCATTGGCCTGCTGAACCCAGGGTTGTGAGTTCAATCCTCGAGGGGGCCATTTAGGGCTCTGGGGCAAAAAAAATCTATTGGGGGACAGTACTTGGTCCTGCTACTGTAGGCAGGGGGCTGGACTTGATGACCTTTCAAGGTCCTTCCAGCTCTATGAGAGAGGCATATCTCCATATATATTTTTTTATGTATAGAATTTTATCCAAAACACTCCACAATAACTAATGATACAAACAACATTTGGAAAGATAGTTAAGTGGTCCGCCGAGACCCTCAGCAAATTTCAAGTGGTCTGTGAAAAAGATGTTTGAGAACCACTGGGCTGTGATGTATCTTGGAGAAACTTATGAGAGCGAATATGACTAGAGTGTTGCTTAAAAGTGATTTCAGCATTTATATAGAAAATGTCCTGTTTTCAGTGGCTTACAGGGAACATCTTGGCCTTTCCGAAGTAAAGGAGAGCTGTGTCAAAGAGTAATTTTCATGGACTAAAAGGTACAGTTTATATGGTAGTGTGGTGAAATTTAGAGCTTGAATAGCACAGTTGTAGACTTCACACAAAGTGGGGAACGAATATTTTTTGGATGTGTGGGGGGACCAGAGTGTTAACATCTCCATCATTTAGTTTGCAGAGTCTGTTAATTTAGTTGAGCAGAGCTTGAAGCCAGGAAATATCTAGCTAATGTTTTGTCTGAGTGGGCAATGATAAGGTATGTATTTGACCTCTTGGCATGTCCTACCCAATTTTCATTCCATTTTTATATTCATAGACTTATCTGTTTTTGTCAACTATTACAATCACACCCATGTGGTTGGGGCGGGAGGTTTGAGCATTGGCCTGCTAAACACCTTGGGTTGTGAGTTCAATCCTTGAGGGGGTCGTTTAGAAATAGGGGGCAAAAATCTGTTGGGTGATTTAATTGGGGATTGGTCCTGCTCTGAGCAGGGGGTTGGACTAGATGATCTCCTTAGGTCCCTTCCAACCCTGATATTCTGTGATTCATGTATAGTCTGTCAAACACTGAGACCTTGATTGTCAACTTCAGAGGCAAACTTCAGTTAGATGGTAATGACTACCATTGACTCAATAGAATCACTATATTTATCCAGATGAAAAATAGATGCCTTAGATTTCATCTTAACTTTGAAGAAGCTCAGTTCATGAGCTGTGGGTATCGTGGGTTGGTTGGTTAGATTTAGAAGACTGTTAGTTCCAAATGTGCTGTTAAGTGATTAGCAGAGGGAGGATTTTGATCCTGAATGTACTCTTTTGAGAGTGGCCTGTAAGGAGCGCTAAATGTGTGAGTGTTGTGGCTTTTTTTTTTTTATTAAAGAAACAGATTAAAAAATGGATAATAGAGAAGTTGCAGCATGGAGCAGTGGATTCGTACAGTTAGTAACCAGCTGATAGTAATTGTACAGAGCATTTGGAAACTGTATTACAGTGTCTCACATGGGGTAAGATAATATAAAGTTTAATAACTGGCAGCATTAGATCACCTGCTTTGATCTGACTAATTCAGTTTGTGTGAGAGACTTCCCTGTTTGCTAGCTCTCCTCAAATTGTTGAATACCCTTTTTTAAACTATGTTATGTCTGGGTTGGATTTTTCAATGTTATGCTCAGTAGACTTAGAATGATTTATTAGAATTTCTATGCAAACCCCTAAAAAAAAAAAAATCAGTACATAATATGACGAAGTGTCTCTAGTTTTTAATAGACATTTCAGAATCCTGCAAACTCTCATGTTCCAAATTCCAACTGCATTGTGGGACATGCTTATTAGTTGACTACACTCTGAAATATCAACTCCTAAGGAAATTGTTGCATGAATGTCTTTTTTTTTAATACAGCACCTTTAATCCAAAGTACTTTGTATATATTACTGTAGTGTTTTTAAAATCAATTTACATATAATGATGCTGTCCCTAGCCTCTGTTTGCCAGAAGCTGAGAATGAGCTCCAGGGAATGGATCACTTAATGATTACCTGTTCTGTTCATTCCCTCTGGGGCACCTGCCATTGGCCACTGTTAGAAGACAGGATACTGGGCCAGATGGACCTTTGGTCTGACCCAGCATGGCCATTCTATGGTCTTATATTCTTATAAGTATCAAGTTCTCTATTGCTGAAATGCAGTATGCTCATTATACAACACACATTTTTCTTTAGTAAATCTCTCTGGTTTACTCATGTCAGATTAGTTGAGGAAATCTCACCTTTCCTTTGCTATGGCACTGCTCGATTTAAATTGAACTGTCTGCTTTGTCAATCTCATCTGCTAACAGAATGGTCCTATTATCATGCTCCATGTCACAACACATCTGTTTCCTGTTTTCTCTGATGTAGATGTATATATTTATTTATTCCACACATGAGGTAAGAATTCCATGACATTTAGAGTCACATTTATGATTTGCCATTGATTTTATTTATTTATTTATTTTTTAAAAAAACCTTAGGTTTAGAAGCCTAAATATCTTGAAGTTTTGGAGTCCAAGCCTGTTTTTGATTATTTTTAATTAATACAGTATTAAATTCTAGGTAACGTCTCACTGACGTCAGTGGGATCAGGAGTGGGACTTGCTAAACCTTTTTATTATTTTATTATATATTTGATAATTCATCTGATTCTTCATAAGGGTTATTAAACATATTTAATTAGAGTGATCATATGTCCCAATTTTATAGGAACTGTCCTGATTTTGGAGTCATAAGAACATAAGAAGGGCCGTACTGGGTCAGACTAAAGGTCCATCTAGCCTAGTATCCTGTCTACCGACAGTGGCCAATGCCAGGTGCCCCGGAGTGAGTGAACCTAACAGGTAAAGATCAAGTGATCTCTCTCCTGCCATCCATCACCCACCTCTGACAAACAGAGGCTAGGGACACCATTCCTTACCCAGCCTGGCTAACAGCCATTAATGGACTTAGGTTCCATGAATTTATCCAGTTCTCTTTTAAACCCTGTTATAGTCCTAGCCTTCACAGCCTCCTCAGGCAAGGAGTTCCACAGGCTGACTGTGCGCTGTGTGAAGAACTTCCTTTTATTTGTTTTAAACCTGCTGCCCACTAATTTCAATGGGTGGCCCCTATTTCTGCTATTATGGGAACGAGTAAATAACTTTTCCTTATTCACTTTCTTCACACCACTCATAATTTGATATACCTCTATCCTATCCCCCCTTAGTCTCCTCTAGTCCAAGCTAAAAAGTTCTAGCCTCTTTAATCTCTTCTCATATGGGACCCTTCCAATCCCCTAATCATTTTAGTTGTCCTTCTCTGAACCTTTTCTAATGCCAGTATATCCTTTTTGAGATGAGGAGACCACATTTGTACACAGTATTCAAGATGTGGGCGCACCGTGGATTTGTTTAGGGGCAGTAAGATATTCTCCGTCTTATTTTCTATCCCTTTGTTAATGATTCCTAACATTCTGTTTGCTTTTTTGACTGCCGCTGCACACCGCATGGACGTCTTCAGAGAACTATCCACGATGACTCCAAGATCTTTTTCCTGATTAGTTGCAGCTAAATTAGCCCCCATCATATTGTACGTATAGTTGGGGTTATTTTTTCCAAAGTGCATTACTTTACATTTATCCACATTATATTTCATTTGCCATTTTGTTGCCCAATCACTTAGTTTTGTGAGATCTTTTTGAAGTTCTTCACAGTCTGCTTGGGTCTTAACTGTTTTGAGCAGTTTAGTATCATCTGTAAACTTTGCCACCTCGCTGTTTACCCCTTCCTCCAAATCATTGATGAATAAGTTGAATAGGATTGGTCCTAGGACTGACCCCTGGGGAACACCACTAGTTACCCCTTTCCATTCTGAAAATTTACCATTTATTCCTACCCTTTGTTCCCTGTCTTTTAACCAGTTCTCAGTCCATGAAAGGATCTTCCCTCTTATCCCATGGCAACTTAATTTACATAAGAGCCTTTGATGAGGAACCTTGTCAAAGGCTTTCTGGAAATCTAAGTACACTACGTCTACTGGATCCCCCTTGTCCACATGTTTGTTGACCCCTTCAAAGAACTCTAATAGTTGAGTAAGACATGATTTCCCTTTACAGAAACCAGTCATTTTCTTATATTGGCTCCTATTATCCCCCACCCCGTCCCAACTTTTCACACTTGCTCTCTGTGCACCCTAAGTTTAATGCAGTATTACTTTAGAGACTTTCTTCATAAAAGTGTAGAATACATTGCAGAATTGTTGGTCCAAAGGAGTAAGTCTTGACTTCTGAAAGCAGCATTTAAAAGGATATCAACTTAAATCAAGCTTCTGTCTGAAAACTTCTTGCTATTTATTAAGTAGCATGAAGGATTAGAGAAAGTATTCTCTAGTTTTCAGTTTTATTTTCGGCATGTGCTTTTGTGTTTGACAGGACTGGATGCATAATTTTACTTCAGTTTTTTTTTGTCCTAGTAAGCCATTTAAAATTGTCCTTTAACTTTTTATTTCAATGTAGACAGAGTGAAGAGTAATTACTATGCTAATCATTTTATATGATCATCTTGTGTGAGCATCGTGCTAGGCTAAATAAACTGAATTCCTGTAATTTTACTCTGAAAATTAGTTTTAGTAAACTTTTTATCATGATCAGTGTTGTCACTTTAGGAAGACTTAGAAATTAGCAGTTCAAGAAAATAAATTCAGAATCAGAACTTTATTAACAAAATGCTAGTTAAGAACAAAACACAACAAAAAACGCCCTGCTTGTGCACACACTCCATGCCATTATTTTATTCAAATTAATGGGAGAATGTTACCGTACAATGTTACCTGTGCAGGTCAGTCTCTTGCTTTCTGATAAGCCCTTTGTAGATCAGTAAGAGGTCAATGGGTTGGGGAAACTGGTTTATATTTGCAGGTTTTTAAAAATTCCTTTAATATCCTCAAATAGTGTACACTCAGTCAACCTGAAGATTTTGTCCTTACTACGGTTGCAATTACCACCAATCTTTTAGAGGTTAAAAACCAAGTTTATTTCCCCCGTCTCACTTTCACTTATGCTGTGCATTTAACATACTTTTGTGGATAGTCCATTTTAGTGACCTTGATTTTGAATGCTCTCTGCAGGGGGGAGTGTTAATCCATTGCAGATATGAAACTGAAAGTAAACTGGAATTGCAAGGTGGCAGGCTGGAGTGGAAGGGTGGATCTGAACATATTTTTGTGGTTTGTCTTCAGGCCAAAGTATGGGTACCCAACTGAGCAGAAATCCCTGTTAAAACATTTTAAAAGGAATTGAGAAATAGTCAGGCTCTATTAATAGTGCTCTGTCAGCAAGTTAGATTTTAAGTTGTTGGGCTAGTGGAAAGAATTGAACTATAGTATAATATACATTCTGTGGAATGTCTGGCTCAAATTTTGCCCTAAATGATTTCTTGTAATCCACCCTCAAAAGATGCATTTGATACTATTTTTAAAACAGTACCTAAATGTGTGCAATTTTTTGAAATTTATGCTGTTGTACAGTGGACCACTAGAGGGTGTATTTTAATAATGAAGAGCACTTATGGCATGAATGCTTTGTAAAGCAAGTGATTTGCTCCTAGCTGCTTTTAATTCACTGTCTGTGATTCAGTATAAAATTTACATAGTATATTTAGCAAATTATGCAAACCATAAAATTATATAGAGCAAAGTACATGCATTCTTTGGCTGGGAAGTTTGAATAAGGAGCTAATTGTCATGGTATTAGAAATATCTGCCCCCAGATTGCTGAGTAACAATTCAAGTAGAAGTGTAATATTCAATACAGCAGCACTCATTCTGTGTTGCGGACACAAGATTTTTCAGAACTAAAAGCCAGGGCACCTGCCATTGTGAGGGGAATGGCAAGATGGAAATCTGGCATACTGGCGTGCGGTAGCAGGGAGGGTTTGGGTGCAAGTCAGGGAAGTGAACATGGAAGGAGTTTGGAAGCTGACAGACTTGAAAGTGGGGAAAGAAGAGTTGGTCTGCCCTTATCCGTCCCAGCACTTTCATTCCTTCAGGAAGAAAAATTGGGATGCAGTTCAGCAAAGGGTTGGCTGGGAGCCAGTTGAGTTGTGAGGAGCCAGGGGTACAAGGGAAAACCTGGCTATTGAGGGTAGAGGAAGCTGGGAGGAACCAGACACGGACTAGAAATGTATGTGTTGGGGAGACTGGACACAGCTGGAATCTGAGAGTTGACACTGAGAGAGGAATCATGAAAAGCAAAGAGTTAAGGAAGTATATAGTGAAGGGTAGATGGGAAAGGGGAACATTGGAGGTAGACTGGCTAGTGGGAGGCAAAGTAGCAGCAAGAGGTCTGGGACATCCAGGAGTGGTGTGGGGAATTCTGTAGGAGGAAAGAACTAGAGTAATAAGGAGTTAGAGGAGTTTGGAACAGGGGGCCACTTCTGTGATGTAGGTGTCAGAAAGTGAATTCAGTGTGACCTGAGAGGAGATTGCAGTTGCAGGCTAAGATAAAATGGGGACAGGTGACCATACCTCTTGTTCCAGGCTGAGCAAAATTCAAGAAAACCTCTAGGTTTTGTTAACCTGGCTGTGAGGCTGGGGCAGATGCCTAAAACAGAGAGGTGGTCACCCCACCTCTGCTGCGCTGCTGCTGGTGCTTTACAAGGAGAAATGAGCATTTCTTATAGACTACTTCCTTGATGGAAAACCACTATCTTACTTGTGAGGGCTCTGGGGACCCCTGATCCTATTGTCTGCATGGCACTTCTCTAGCCAAAACATCTTGTTCCCCACTGCTCTATCACTAATGCTTTCCTGAAGGAAGAATGGAACCTTTGTTTAATAGTCTGATTCTGCTTAAGGGGACTCTGTGCTCCACATGAACAGTAGGGTGGCACTTGAATATTTCCATAGGGACTAGGAACATAGGAATTTCCATATTGGATCAGATCAGTATTTCATCTAGTCCAAAGTTCAGTCTCCTAACAGTGGCCAGCACTAGATGCTTCAGAGGAAGGTGCAAAAAACCCAGTGGTAAGCCGATGTGAGGTAATCTGCCCCTCCCCCCCCCCATGATGGTTCCACTCATTTAGGATTTGTCTTCATTGTATGAATTATTAGAACTCTCAGTAATCTTGTTATCCTTATAAAGACCCAATCCGTCTTTTGAATATTGCCAAGTTAGTGGCTTCTACAATATCTGCTGGCAAAGAGTTCTTCAGTCCAGTTACATGTTGTGTGTGGGGGAGGGGGAGAAAAAAGCGGGGAAAAAAGTGTTTGCTTTCGTTATTTTTGAATTAGCTACCTCGCTTTCCCCACTGCTTCATCCATATATGGTTCAGTGTGCATTCCTTCTTGGGGAAAGATATCCTATCATGTTCTCTTGTCTCGCTGGGAAGGAGTATTATAAGACAAATGGCAGTGTTGTCATTGAACTATTTTGGAAAGCAATGCCTTTTCCTTTACATGATTATCTGCAATAGGTCCAGAATATTTAAGGCAAGAAGAATGTTGGTTACAGCACCTTCACTTCCCTGTTCTGCTTTCTGGCATTTCCATTACCTTGACTAAGCCATAAGGCACCATTTTGGAGAAAACATATTGAGGAAAGTAGACTTGTCCAGCCTAAATGGAGAGTCTTGGGTAGGAATTTGGATCCTTGAGAGGCAAATTCTAAACCGTTTCTTTCTTCAGGTGTTGTGGTGCTAAGCTTGTGGAAAAAATTCTGCTTGTGCAAGTCAGGAACTAAAAAGAGTTCACTACTACTCCTGATATATTTGAGAACAGATCCAAGAGGAAATATCAGGATATGAGCGAACAAAATAGGCCTGTATTGAAATCCAGCAGTTGTTGCAAACAACGAATACGAATTACTTTTGAGTTGAAAAATAGACAAGGGAAAAACAAGACTCTTAACTCCTTAGAACTTGAGCTCAAAGGAGAGGAAGCATAGAACTTCAGGGACTGAGAACTACAAAATTTCAAATTAGTGCTGAAATATTGTAAGGATCAGATAAACACCTTCATAATTTAATTGACTGACCATCTTCTGATCTTCAGCAGCTGTAAAGTCCTCCTGTGCCCAACTTTACCTGCAGGGTGGTGGTATTTTTTCAAGCTGTTCATATTTGTTGTTCTGTATGAGTCTGAAATTAATTTAATTTGCCATTGTGCTGCAAGTGCCTTGAAATGCATCTTGAATATGACAATCTTTTATACTTGTAGTTTCAACCAACCAATTTAGTTTTAACATGACAACTTTAGAGTTTTGAATGAATTTAGAGGATTAAGCAGACATTTAATGTGGATCCTGATGTCTGCTCCTGGGCCCGCCAATTACTGACTTGGAACAGCAGTTAATGAAAACCTTCTTTACTATTTCATAAAAATCACCTGCAAGCAAATTTTTTTAAAAATTGGCCTACATTGTTTTTTGCTCTTTATATAGTAGTATAAAGAAGGTATGAGAGATTCAACATGTGATTTCGTATTTTGAAAGATCATGAATGCTAAATTCAGTCTTTTCTAGTTTTGTGGGAGACCTCTGGAAGGCCCCAAAGACATTTAAGAGCACACAAACTATAATTAAAGGGGAATGGGGATGAGGACATCAAATCCTAATACAGATTTTCCTTATCCAAAATACTATTTGGTTACTGAACTTAAATAGGGATTAATAAAAACTCCCTCCCGCAGGGGGTTGGTGCTTGGAGAGTTTGAGCTGAGACAGGACTTATGTCAAACTGTTTAGTTTCTCTGTTTTGGTTCTTGTGGGGTGTCCTGTTTTCCATTGATCATAGTTTTCTAACTCACACATGAGCTGAATTTACAAAGTAAAAAAAATAATTGGGAGGAAAATATCCAAGAAACACTGAGACTAAAACACAAGATGTTTCAGTTTACTTTAAATATTTCATTATCTTGTTTTTAAAATATGAGGTTTTTTTTTAATAAACTGGGTAAAGTGGGTTCTGTGATTTCATATAATGGAGGATGAGGTGGTAATATTGTCCTCATCTGGTTACTGTGGATCAATAACTGTTTCCTGCTTTCAGAATTTATCATCACTTGTAGGTGAAGTCATTCATTGGGTAAAATGGTGCTGGGATGGGTAAGAGGAGAGCTAGTATCAAAGATGTGACCAGTGTTTAGAGTTATCTGAAAAAAGTGTGTTTTGGAGGTGTATCATCACCCTTACATCTGTGCATGTCCCCTGCTCAACAATTATTTCTGCATTCCAACCCCCACATCAGTTCTGCCCCTTCCAGCCTTGCCTCTGCAGCTTCTGAGGCTCTTCAGCCCTCTCCCAATTCTAGTCATTATAGTGGGGCTCCACTGTATTTTTTCCCTCATAGCTGATGTAGAGTAGTCAGATATCTAGGTACTTATGCCCTCTTCACCATAGAATGGGAATCATAGCAGCTCTATTGAGAAACTACATCTTTATTCTAGTTCTGAAGGGTTAGTCTGGCTTGCTGAGAAACTCGTATGCTACTTTGTCTTTCATTCTAGGTTTCATAGTCAAAATAGAGGCCTCTTAGCAAACTGACTGTTAGTCCAGCAGTGTTTAAGAAATATCCACCAAAAATGCATATTCTGTGGGGCAGTGAAGTTGACTGAATTGTGAGAGGCTTATGAGAGACACAGGCTTTCAAGAATGCTGTATAATGGTTTTCAGAGGCTGGATTAATGCCCAAGTCTCTTTTGATTGGGGTGCAGCACTTGTCCACCCCTGCCATCTAGGCATCATCCACTGTGAGCATGAATCTAAATGAATCTTTGGTAGCAAGATATGCTAAATGTTTACGTAAGTGGACCTAGTAGGGTTGCCCGGTGTCTGGCTTTTGACTAGAATGCCTGGTCGAAAAAGGTCCCTGGCGGCTCTGGTCAGGACTGCTGACTAGGCTACTAAAAGTCTGGATGGTGACACGACAGGGCTAAAGTGGGCTTCCTGCAGCTCCTGGAAGCAGCTGGCATGTTCCTGCAGCTCCTAGGCGCAGGGGTGGCCAGGGAAGCTCCACGCGCAGCTCAACTTCCCCAAGTGTCATCCCCAAAGCTCCTATTGGCTGGAAACCCTTTCCCATGTCCCAAACCCCTCATTTCTGGCCCCACCTCAGAGCCTGCACCCCCAGTTGGAGCCCTCACCTCTCCCACTCCCCAGTTCCCTGCTCCAGCCTGGTGAAAGTGAGGGAGGGTGGGGAAGTATGGGCGATGGAATCAGTAGGGGCAGGGCCTCAAAGAAGTGTTGGAGCAAGGGTGTTTGGTTTTGTGTGATTAGAAAGAAATCAACTCTAGGATCCAGCAAAAAAGTCTATACACAAGATAACAACTTTAGTGTTAAATGCAGAAGATTTAGTTTATAATTGTTAATTTCAGTGAATTTAGACAAAATATTAAGAAGCTATTGATACTGCCGATAATCTAAGTTTAGTCATAAAACTGTGTGGCATACATAATTTGCATCTATGTACTGTGTCAGGGACTTTGGAACCTAAACTGAATTCCTTAAAGATCACATCTTCTTTTTTTAATCTGTCCCAATATTGTATGTACTGATTAATGGAAATGTCTGACTTTTTGTACTATAGATTGCTAAAGTTATCATGCTGTGTTAGACATATTTTTTTGCAGTTTGCTTTGGCTCACTGTAACTGTAGATACTGCCATATTTAAAATTTGGTTTGTTTAATTTATTTTGTTTATGGCTGTTTGGCTAACAAGAGTATTTCCAAGTCTCTTGAAGGCCTTTGATAGTTCAGAATAGTTTTAGACTTTGCAAGCTAAACTGTTGGAATTTGGCCTGAATGGCATGGAAAATCATTTTCGTGAGCTTATATCTTTCTGCTACACTGTGGATGGTACAAATTTTATATTTAATAATATAGCAAACCAAAAAGCTGTTGACCCCTTATTGTTTTGGTTGTTAACACATTATTTGTATAAGATTTGTGTCGTAAGAGGATTGTGGATTGCTTTAGAGAAGTGTCTTTTACTGCATCAGCCGGGCACTTCTTAATCTGTTCCAATATGGGCACATGCAGACACTCTTGGAAATATTTTTCTCTGTTCTGAGGTTTCCCTGTAACAGGTCCTGAACAAGCATGTGTTCTCAGGAGAAACTGATCTTGTCTTATTTTAAATGACAGCTCAGTGATTATCCTCCCTTTCAAACAAGTAACATTGAAGGTGAGTTTTCCCTAGTGTCTTGTCTTGAACAAAATGTGTTTGGATTGTAGCCTAGAAAAGCCCATCTGTACAATCACCAGTGTAGAGGCTGTTTTACAATCTAAGTTATAGCACTCAAGCTAATGTAAATTTATTACAGCTGTTAAAATGCAAGTTGGGTACTTTTGAACCTAAACAGGGGAATTTATAGTGTGGTGCTGCTTTTCTGAGAATTGACTAGGTAAAAATGGCACCTTCTAACTCAACAGACCAAATACACATAAGGAACAGGAGTCATGTGTCTGCTTGCATCAGTGCCTACAGTAAATGTTTGTTTTTTTACTTCTCGTTGCACTGGAGGACCACTCTAACTGCAGGAAAGTGATTTGGGTTCTAGTCCTCCATAGACAACTTCAACAGAATTGTTTACTAAACTCACATCAGATCTCTGGAAATCTCTTGATGACAATGGGATGTAATTGGGGGTATACAGGAACTCCTCGCTTAACATTGTAGTTATGTTCCTGAAAAATGCGACTTTAAGCGAAACAATGTTAAGTGAATCCAATTTCTCCATAAGAATTACTGTAAATGGGGGCAGGGTTTAGGTGCCAGGGAATTTTTTTTTTTTCACCAGACAAGAAAACTATATATACACACATGCAGTATATGTTTTAAACAAACAATTTAATACTGTACACAGCAATGATGATTGTGAAGCTTGGTTGAGGTGGTGAAGTTAGAGAGTAGGATATTTCCCAGGGAATACCTTACTGCTAAATGATGAACTAGCTTTTGGCTCAGCCCTGAAGGGTTAACATGTTAATGTAGCCTCACATTCTAAAAGGCAGCATGGCTGGCAGACACACACATCCTGTGTGTGAGGGAGATGCGCATTGCCCCTTTTAAGTATCCTGATGCCACTCTTAAGTATGTTGTATTTTTAAGTGGGTCAGGAGCTTGAGACAGCAGCTGCTGCCCCAAGCTCGCTCTCTGTCTGTGTCCCTACTCTGCTCTATATGGAGAAGGGCTGGCAGGGTGCAGGAGCAGGGGGGAGGGAGACACCCTGACATTAGTCCCTCTCTCTTTCCCCTTCCCCACCACCCCCAACAGCAAGCAGGAGAATCCTGAGAGCAGCTTCAAGACAGAGGACGGGAGCAGCACATGGCAGTGGAGGGAGGGACAGCTGAACTGCCAGCAATTGATAACTTGCTGGGTGGCTGCCACACAGGGAATTTAGGGGAGTGGGGAGCTGATGTGAGGGCTGCCGGTCCATCCTGGTTCCAAGCCCCCACCAGCTAGCTCCAACTGGCAGCTCTTCCTGCTAGCAGTGGAGAAAGCAGGCTGCTGCTAAATGACTCTATAAGGGAGCATTGCACAACTTTAAACGAGCATGTTCCCTAATTGATCAGCAGCTTAGTCACCCCAGTTAACATTGTTTTGATGTTAAGTGAGGAGTTCCTGTAATTAAAGATTCTTTGAGATAAATTACTGTTGTTGATGTGGGAGAAGAAAAGTACTCTGCTTCACCTGGAGAACTCCCTCAAAGTCCTTTGATTGCTCTTGTTTGCAAGCTCCTCTGTTTTCCCCATAGTTGACTCCGTCCCCTCAATGTTAAAAATTTGCACAGTATTCCTAGTCTGAATTTGACACGGCAGGAAAATGAGTACAGACGTAAGCATTGAATTAAATGGTTGGCCACAACTTTTATTCAACTTTTTACATGGGAGGGGCACTATCAGGCCATTGCCCATACTCTCCTATACCAGGCATTTGATTGGCTCCAGTGTGGAGGTATAGGGATACTTGCCATGTAACCCATAACACAGGGTAGCTCTTCTCAGCCTGTTCTCAGAGCTCAGCTTTTTCCGAGTCCTGGCACCCTCCCTGCTGCCAGGGAGACAAAGAGTGCAGCAGGGTGGGGACTTGGCCCATGAAAGCCAAAAGGTGTCATGCTCACACATGAGCCTAGGGCCCATCACCAAAATATTAGGCCTTTTACCTTTTGGGTGGAGGGTTCATTTTAATCATTAACTGCACTGGAAATTGGCCACTGGGAGCACCAGCAACTAACTTGATTGCTAATATCCCAACACCTGCACTGTCCATGCCTGCCCGATCTGTAGCTGTACATTAGCAGCTACATCTGACAGATGTATGCCATCTCCAAAACTTCTGGCCGATTTGTAATGTATTCTGTATCGCTGAATTCCCTGTTTTCCAGGAATATCTTGATGACCTCCTTATTTACTTTATTAGCCTTGCCCACATTGTCTAGGTCTGCTCCCAACCCTGGCCTGTCAGTGAGTGCAGAAATGGCATGATCAGATCCCACTGCATGCTGCTTCTGTATGCAAAGAACCTGAGATCAAGTTGTCAGGGTTCCCTCCCCACTCTGAACTCAAGGGTACAGATGTGGGGACCCGAATGAGAGACCTCCTAAGCTTATTTTTATCAGCTTAGGGCAAAACTTCCCCAAGGCCCAAATCCTTTTTGTCCTTGGACAGTATTGCTGCCACCGCCAAGTGATTTAAACAAATATTCAGGGAGAGCCACTTGGAGCCCTATCTTCCCCAAAATATCCCCCGCTCCCCCAAGCCCTACACCTCTTTCCTGGGAAGGCTTGAGAATAATATCCTCATCAGTTGGTACACGTGAGCACAGACCCAAACCCCTGAATCTTTAAGACAATGAAAACCAATCAGGTTCTTAAAAGAAGAATTTGATTTAAAGAAAAGGTAAAAGAATCATCTCTGTAAAATCAGGATGGAAGATAACTTTACAGGGTAACAAAAGATTCAAAAACACAGAGGAAATCCCTCTAGCCTTTCAAACTTTTTGTAACTTTCAAAGTTACAAAAAACAGGAATAAACCTCTCTCTAGCAAAGGGAAAATTCACAAGCTAAAACCAAAGATAATCTAGCATGCCTTGCCTGGCTTTTACTTACAATTTTTGTAATGAGAGACTTGCTCAGGATTGTGTGGATGAGATGGATTTTTTTGTCTGGTCCCTCTCAGTCCCAAGAGCAAACACACACGCAAACAAAGAGCACAAACAAAGCCCCTCTCCCCCGATTTGAAAGCATCTTCTTTCCCCATTGGTTCTTTTGGTCATGTGCCAACCAGGTTATTTGGGCTTCTTAACCCCTTACAGGCAAGGGGGAATTCTAGACTACCCTTGGCTATATGGTTATGACGGAGCTGCTCTCTGCTTGTGGGTCTAGTGCACTGATTGTCCTCAAATCCAGATATTGCATACGCTCTGTAGCGTCTGAAACAAACAAGAACATTGGGTTAGTTACATTTTGCCATTCCCTGCCATCTTGCCCTTGGTGCAAATGAGAGTTCTGTAACACCTTGATTTCCAGCACCCTATTGCCTGTACCTGTTGTTGGCTGAAGCTCTGCAGCTGCTGACATTGCTGCCTGGATCCTGAAAGAATGGGTACCAGATTTTTTGGGGGATCAAGACTGCAGTAGCACAAGGCTTTTCTCAATACCATGCTGAACTAGTACCTTGTCAAGAAGCTGTCATCACTGTGAATGAACGGAGATCGTTGCTCAAGACCCAGATTTTTAGTGAGGCTCTTTATTGCCTTTACAAGGCACAAGCCCCCAGTATGCATATTCCTTCAATGCCACATATGTCCTCTTTCTCTTCTGGTCAGTTTTTGAGTGTAAGTGCAGGGACACTGCTTCTGCGGATAGTTGTACTTCTGTTATCTAATGCATGCTGGGACCTGTCCACAGCTGCTTTAGGCACCACCTCACTCACTTTAAAAGTGCCAGAGAAAGTAATGAAAAATGTTACCTTAAATGAAATAGCCTCCCTCCCACAGTTGCAGAGCCTGTACTAATCCTGTCAGGGTTTTCAGTCTTGCATCCACCCCTCTTGGACTGCCACTCTAAGAGTTTCTGCATCATGAAATACCGCCATGGGTCTGGAAAACCCACCAACCTACTTCAGTAGGACAGAGATAGAGAAGGGAGCCAAACTGCAGTGAGTCAAGGATATCACTTATCACACCACCTGATGTGTTAGTATGGGCTGTCGATGGTGAAGCCTTTCCTGTGTCCTAAATTCCATGAACTTTGAAAGGATGGCCATCTAGGCCCTCAAAGTCTGTGAGGCAACTGAATCCTCTGTTCATTCCGTAGCTGTCTTGAGCCAAGATTCCTATGTTAATAGGGCATCACCCATGGATCCTTGCTGGCCAATGGGGTGAGTTCTCTCAATTTTAGGACCAATTCAGAGAACATTGGTGACACAATTTTCCACTCCTGGGAAACACACTGCATGAAAAAGAAGGTTGAACCACAGGCAGTGTAAAATGAAGGATCTCAAAAGCCACATTTACGTGAGCAGTCTTGGCTGTGTATTTACAATATAGACCACAGGTTAGTTGGTTGCACCAGAAATAGACTTTTTTGTTCTCCGTTTGCCCCCCAAATAGTGACTGCCACCAGCAAAGGGGGGAAAACAAGTCAAGGAAAACTGTCTCCCCTGTAATTCTCAGAGCCACTCAACTTTCTGTGCATCTCTGTGCACACCGCACTCCCTGAAAGTTATCTTCCGAGATGTCAGACTGTACCTGCAGCTCAGTTTTGAGCCACTGGTCTGAATGGCATATTGAAATGCCATTAAATTCTTCCAGGAATCTTTCCCATAGTTATAAGTTTTCTTTCATTTCCTCTTGTCATTCTGATAGTGTGTGTGTTGTTGTGGGGGTGGGGGGCGGGGGGTGTGTTCACACTCCAGAAAAGGCTGCTGCCAGATGGGCACAAAATGCTGGCCTCTAAGCCACCACACATTATGCAAACTTCAGGTGCCCCATGATCACCTGTAATTTTCTTTGCCTCTTTGAAAGCCTATACCAGTGCCCTAATTCTAATGTCTCTGTAGGTAACCTAGAAAGATCCTGAACTGTGTCTAGTTTGATATCCAGGCATGTTACTCTTTGGGTAGGGCCTTCTGTTTTTTCCATGGCAAGTGGAACCCTGAGGCACTCAGCTAAGTTCTGAAATGCCAGAAGCATGCACTCACATTTGTATGTCCTTAACCTTCCTTCACATGGGAAGTTGTCGAGATGGTGAACCCGGTGAGGGAGGCTAGTCTCGTGCACAATTGCCTACTCCAGCATGGCAGATGACACTGAGCACCCCATGACCATGACTTTACCAAAATAATAGTGGACCTCAAACTGAAACCCGAGCAGGTTAAAGTTCTTGGGATGTCACATTTTGCCAAAATGCCAACAGCACCCAGCACCACACTTCCTAACCATGGCTACCACAGTGTCATGTGACTAATCTCACTGAACACAGCTGAGAGTCAGCATGATCATTTTCCGATGAGGCCCGGGGGGTAGGACAGGTGATGGATTGTCCTGTGTTCCCCCTTCACATTCTTCGGTACCACAGCCAGGGGAGATGTGCACAATTCAGGCATTGGAATACACTGGAAGGGGCCTGCTGCCACATCTTTGGTGATTCCCCCCCCCCCCCCCGCCTTACTGTGTGCTCAAAGACTTTAACAGACTTCAGCTTCTCTGTCCGGGAGTAGCACCACATGCCTTCACAAGAGCTTTGAAAACCAGACAAAAATCCATTCCATAAGTGAGCAGTGTCTGTTTTCCTAGGGCAGTCCAATAACAAGTTACATAACACCTGTGGCTTAAGTGGAAAAGGAGTCTCTTCCATAGTTACTGCCTTCCCCTGTAGCATCTTCTGAGGTACTGGGACAAATTCCCCTCTCCAAATCTTATCTTTACCCCTTTAGACAGTTGATTCCTGAGACGGTGATAGCATCTTTCATGAGCTCTAGGATCATCAGCTGTTGTCTCCTGCTTGTTACTCTAGGAATGATGCCACCTGATGGGAGAAGGGTATTCTTCCCTAATTGTGCTATATTCTTTTGTGGGATATCAGTCCCATGCCAAACCTGAGAGAGTGCTGCCCTCTCTTCTGAGACAGGCCCACTCTTACTAGGCAGACTGCCCAATCTTGCCAATGATTTTGTCAGGCCAGCTCGTATCCCTTGAGGGGGAGATTTCCATCCTCCCTCGGACCTGAGCTGCCACCCGTGCCACTGAGCACCAAAGTTGGCAATCCCCTACTTCGGTATAGGAGGGCTGATGACTAACCACACTACTGTATCCTGAAGATGCCTGTTGGACTCTTGGCAGGTTATGGGAGTGAGGTGCAGGCCCAGGTGTACTCACCCACTCTCTGTCATCTTCATCCACCTTTAAATCCTAGGAACTGGAAAATACTGACAAAACATCCATCTATTCCAGCTGGCCTATGGGTGCCAGAGACTCCCAAACATACGAGCTACTTATTTTCCATTGGCAAGAGTCTCTCTCGTTGACAACTGGGACTCTCCCCCTTTCACTACTGGCCTCATCAATTCCCTCCACCTGTTGATGTGAGTGAGTGGCATTAGTCTAGCTTCAGTGTCCAGCCATTGGATCTTTATGCCTTCATCTGCTACATTGAAGAACCCTCTCCTTTCATGTTTCTGTTTGCCATTTGCAAGTACCTACATGGGGATCTAGTGATCTGTCAACATTCACTTTGTTAAACTTAATAGACTGACTCAAGGAGGTCAATTAATATAAGCTATGTTTTCCAGTCCTTCAGTCATTCTCATGGCACATCTCTGAACCTTCTCTAGTTTATCAACACCTTTCATGTATTATGGACATAATATTCTGTCAGCAGTCACGCCAGTGCTGGATATGCTCCCAGACAGACTTCTGCACCCATACAGGGGTGTAGAATTCATATGGTCTGCCTATTTGTGTCCCTTGCTCAGAGAAACGCAAAAGAAATCAGTCCAGGGACAGGCGTGTCTTCCCCAGCAGCCCAGGTATTACCAGTGTATCTGGAGCAGCTTCGTTCCAGCGTACCTGGAGCAACTTCAGAGACTCAGATCACTGCAGGGAGAGAGGGGCTCAGTGTGTGTGCCTGCGGGGAGAACTTGATCGCCGTCTGGGGCTGGTCAACAAGTGAGCGAGTCTCTCTCTCTCTCTCGATACTGCGGTTCAAGGGGAGTGAAGGAGGGTAGGTCTTCTTGTTATGCAGGAGGAAGGCTCTGTCCCTGAGGTAGAAGTGTAGCAGCTCGCCTGCCTAGTAAAATGTAACTTATTGAAAATGAAAAAACACTTAAACTATTTTCAGCAACGTATTAATATTTAAGTTAAAGAAAATCACTTGTGTAAAAACCCACATTTTGTTAATGTTGATGGTTAATTGAACTCATTCTCTAAGAAATAAAAATTAGCAACCTGTCTGCATAGTAACTTTAACTATTCTATTGTTAATTAACTATTCCTATTCTTAGTCAATTCCCCCAGGAGCATAAAAACGTGTAAAAGCTTTAAGGCCCCTACATTGCCAGAATGAATAAATGACAGTAAGGGAATCAGCTAGGAAGATCTATGCATTTTCTCACTTTTCTTTTCCTGTGCCAAAGTGGCACAGTGAAGTTAGATTTTTATTTACCCTGTAAAAAAAATATTTTTTTTTGAGGGCAAATAAAATGTTTACCAAGCAGTCAATAAAATGTCAGGAGAATCAGAACCAAGCACTTCCCAAAGTACCCAGCTAAGTACAGGACAATGATTAGCAAAACTGTAGGACTTTCATGTGTGAGCAATTTAAAATAATTCTACTTTTTTTTTTCTGTTTCATGTTCTATAATGTTATCCTAGATTTTTATTTACAACTGGAATGCAGGGTATTAGTTATCAAGTATTTGTAAGTTAACTTTCACATGTTTAGGAAATGTTGAATAGTTATTGTGACTTTTTTCTGTATTGTAGTTTAAATAACTTACTAAAACAATTGAAACTCTGCTCACATCGTTACCTTCTTTGTGTTTTATGAAATCTTCAGTGAAAGTGTTCTTAAAATGAACAGTGTGCCGAGTCATCATCTGAGACTGCTATAACATTACAAAATGGCAGAATGTGGGTAAAACAGAGCAAGGGATCTACAATTCTCCCCCAAGGAGTTCAATCACAAATTTAATTAACACATTTCTTTTAACGAGTGCCCTCAGCATTGAAACGTCCTCTGCAGTGGTGGCCGAAGCATGAAGGGGCATTCGAAAGTTTGGCATGTCTGGCATGTAAATAAGTTGCAATGCCAGCTACAAAAGTGCCATACAAATGTCTGTTCTCACTTTCTTTGTTTACATCGGAAACAAGAAGAGGGCAGCATTATCTCCTGAAAATGTGAACAAACTTGTTTGTCTTGGCGATTAGCTGAACAAGAAGTAGGACTGAGTGGACTTACAGGCTCTGAAGTTTTACATTGTTTTTGAGTACTGTTATGTAACAAATTCTACATTAGTAAGTTTCACTTTCACGATAAAGAGGTTGCATTATAGTACTTGTATGAGATGAGTTGAAAAGTACTATTTATTCATAATTTTTACAGTGCAAATATTTAGAAGAAAAAATAATACATTTTGATTTCAATTACAACACAGAATGCAACATACATTAAAATGTTGAAAAACACCCAAAATATTGAAAAATTTCAATTGGTATTCTATTGTTCAACTTTGATTAAAACTGTGATTAATTTTTTGAGTTAACTGCTATTAATCGACAGCTCCAAGTATAGTACTTGTATGAGTGAACTGAAAAAGAATTTTCTTTTTTACAGTGCAAATATTTGTAATAAAAATAAAGTAAGCACTGCATACTTTGTGTTCTGCATTGTTACAAAATAATATAGTTGAAAATAGAGGGAAAAAAATCCAAAAATATGTATAATAAATTTAAATTGGCGTTCTATTTAAATGTGATTTAAAACTGATTAATCACAATCCATTTTTTAATCTAGTTAATTTGTTTTGAGTTAATTGCTTGAATTAACTGCAATTAATTTACAGCCCTAATTACATACAATAAGAGTAAAATATAAAATCAAAACTTTATGACGACATTTTTGAAAGAAAAGATGAGAAACAAAATTAAGTGTCCTAGTAGTTTTTTGCTGAATAGATCGACTTTTTAAAGAAGTGGTAAGACCACCATCCTTCCAAAGGAACATGTCTGCAGATCTTCTCATCCTGACTAGAGCCAAGTTATTTGGGGTCGTTGTGGGAATTCAGTTATATGTTCTACAGAAAATGAGAAACTGCATCTATAACTTTACAATAATTGTAATTATAGCTTTCACACTGATATATTTGACCATTATACTAAACTATCTCCAATATCGACCAACTACAAATTACTGCATATGGTAACAGGTAGCCTGACTTTATTGCCATGTAGTCTGAGAGACATAAATAACTAGGTACTGTAATTATATAGCAGTTACCACATAACTGAAAGTAATTATGTGGTGGTTTGTGCCTTGTGCAATGTTGATATATTTTTTGTTTTCATAATGCATAGCACACATTTGTCTCTGTGCATTAAATAAGTTTTCAGTATTTACAGTATTTTTATAGAGAAGGAAAAGTCTCATTAAAGTGAACTACTTCATCACCCTTTGTTACAAGTAGTGTTTGTTGTCTGGTACCCTCTATTATGTTTTGCTAAATGATAGTCTCTGTGGGTCAGTGGGGAAAAACCAATCTTTTTGACTAAATCTGTGATTTAATAGATATAGCACCTCTATCATAGTTGGGGTGGGCTTTTCAGATGTTGTCCCAGAAAACTAACCAGGTGGGCACAATTCTTTGTGCCCTGTAGATTTCTCTTTTTGTGAATAAATGTTTTGCCATTCTTATTCCATAGCATGTTTATCAATGCTATCACTGAAATGGAATAGGCATGGCAAAAGTTTTTTTTGGTATTCCTTTAATTAACTAATGTATCCTTTCTACTGGCTTCTGTAATGGGGTTTATTTTGTTTCCTAAGAGAAGGGTGGTGTTTGTGCATTGACCAAGAAGTAAAAATGATGGAACAAATGTGCTTTATATGACAAAATGAGATTTTATTTGAACAATTTAAATGGGTATGTATATTTTCCTTCTTATGGAATTGGGCAAATAATTTGGATAATCACATACATATATTATATAGATCCTCAGGAGATGTCACTAAAATCTGCTATTAAAATCTACAAACTACAAGAGATTTTTTTTAAAAAAAAACCTTAATTTTCAGGAAAGCGCATATATATATTTACAAATCTAATTAAACTATTCCCCTTTTTACTTTTTTGATGTGTGAAGGTGAGAGGCTAATAGCATATTTTGTTGACACAAATATATTGCATGAGACTCTATGAATTTACATTTTTTAAATTTTTTTTTTGTTTGACTCAGTTTTTCTGTAAGTAGTAATTAGAAGAGCTCATGTAGATTTTAAGCATTCTTAGATTAGACCCAACTCTGGAGTGATTATGGAATGTTTTTACAATGAAACTCGTCAGTAGATGGCAATGCTGTTCTACTGCAGTCTTGTAGTTGCTGAAATATCAGACTTTTTTTTAGCTTTGAACTCTGTTTAACATGTTCTTCACATCTATTCTGTTTCTGGAACTCTTGATTATAGTGATATTATTTTAAGTAGAATTAGCTCAGTCACTTAAAAACAATGATCAGTATTAAATAAAAAAGAGTGCAGGTATTAATGTATAAAATAAATTATATTGGAGTATGTATGGATGCCTCAGGTGTATATTTTGTGTGATTTAACCACGCTGAAAGTGCAGAGCTAGTTTAGTATTATGTAATTAGTTATATGTAAAGCTTCATGGTAAAGCGTTGGGGATGTAATAGTTTCCTCCTCTTGTCTCGGTCTTGTTTTGTTTTTCCCCTTTAAAGGTTACTTTTTACTAGTTTCTACTGCAACTTCAGTTGGTAGCGATGCACAGGACTGTCCCATTCTCCTCCCCATCCCCAGCTGAAACATTTCTTTGCTATTAAAATTTGATTTACAATTTACTGGTCTTGAGAGTCCCAACTCAGTACTAGAGTCAAGATGTATTCCCTTCTTCAAGATCAAGGAATCTTTATAACTAAGCCTCTTTATTTGTTCTCTAGCAAACCAATGAGAGGTTCAGTGATCACTTGTTTTGTGGTCTGTGCTAGTCTGTTGGCAAAATTCACTTTCTTGAATAGTCGCCATCTTGAAAGAGGGTGGAACTGTGTTTTATGTATCACTTTAAAAAATAGTAGTAGAATAGACCCATGTTGTAATTCACACATTGTTAGCTGGAAATTTTTATAATGCAATATATGAGTATCCCTACCTATTGATTTATTTTGCTCTTTCACAGTTTTTTTAATTGACTTTATTAAGCAAAGAGAAATATACACCCTTTAGTAGTGTTCCAAATGTAACATACCACAGAATGCACAAAGTGTTCAAATGTATACTTTTTTCTACATAATTAAATTTGAAGGGTGGATATTAAAATTTGGCAAGGCTGTCCTTTGCCCAATTTATTTTTTGAAATTGTACCTCAGATGCTTTACGAAATGTGTTTAACTGCTTAGCATTTTGCTTCAGTATCTTGTTTACAAAGGAGCATAGAGCAATAATGGTTGGAAGGACTTGGTAGATACTGTAAGAATTTCTTATAAAGCCTGCATTGTTGCAACAGTTTTGCAGTGGAACATTTATTGTTGGTCCAATTAGATATGACTTTAATTTTGCGTGTTCAGAGATGAATAATAAATGCGTTTAACTGACAACCTTAAAATAGTACACTTGGGAATTTTGATAGTTAAATACGTGCAAGAAATTAGTAACTATTAGTGGTGACAAACGAGTTCTGCTCATCCCCACACTTATGGTGAAGAGACCTTTTAAATTTTACAACAAACTAGAATAGTATGCTTAATTAATAAATTATACATTTTATATGTGAAAGAATCACCTTTCTTGTATATATCAAATACATGAATGGGATCCACATTTATTATAATGTTGCTCCTGCTCCCAAATGACACTAACATAAAAGCATGGTAGATTCATAGTGTAACTTTTTCAGAAATACTCAAAACCATTTGCTGTAGAGTGTGTCGTTCACAAGCTGCATCAAAAAGGCAAATGAAGTTAAATGAAACACTGCACCCCAAGTCTTTACAGTGATCAAAATGAATTATTTTTTTGGAAACTTATCTTAGTATAAGCAGATACTTCGTAGGAAAAATATGGCACATCTGATATCTAATTCTATTACGAAGTCTAACATAATTTTTCTACAAGTTGTTACGATTGTTGCAAAATGAAAAGTATGTTTAAAAAAAACAAAACAAAACAAAAATAACCTGGCATAGAATTTTTTTTAAAAGCGCTGCTGAAAGGCAGTCAGATATTAAAAATAACATTCTGGAAAATGTGGTGTTGAGGTGAGGCATGCAAAGAACAGTTAATTATGCTTTGTTTATGAGATCAAGTTTTATGAACTTAGGTTTTGCAACATAGATATTTAGCTTTTATTTTTAAATAAAATTTGAAGCTAGATTGTAGGAAGTTGAATTTTTTTGTTGGTGGGGGGAGAGAGAAAATGGGCTTTGTTTCTAGTTTCTGCACAGCCAGACTTGCTCTTATGTTTGTAATATTTAGAGAAGTTCAATAGGGGGCCCTTGATGCTTTGATCTAATGCCATGGTGCAGTTTAATGAGAGAGAGGTTTTCAGTATAGTCTGCAATATTGAAAATTCTGCCAGCTCGGTCTGATATAATAAAATGTAAGATTTACACCTCGGAACCCCTCTCATATTTCTGGGCATTGTTTCTTTTTGAAACAGGTAATTACAAAAGTCCTCAGATCAATTTTTGTAAAGGGGCTCCCTGATGGGTGCCATGACTGAAGTGTGACATGAGCCTTTTCCAATACAATGGGTGGCCTAACATTCCTCTGGAAGGCCAAGCTCATTAAATATTCTGTTCTTTTTTCCACCCTCAGCTCGACTCAAGCTAAGTCTGAGGTTTCTTCACTGAGGACTTAGGAAAATTGCTGAGAGTTCTCAGATTGAATTTTTTATGTGTATGACTTCATGATGGCATTAGCATGTGCTTTGATCCATGTGTGAATGGCACTGGGTCGGCTCTTATTGCCATATCCAGATGGTGTTACAGGGAACAAACAGTTGTGTTTTAGGATTTCTCAATAGACTGTCTAGACTGGCCTTGCAGCAGACAGATACAGCCACCCATCAAATTAGCGTTTGTCAGATTTATGGTAATGGTTCACCAAAGCCTTCCTGTCATTGACATTAAGATTTACGCCTCCAAAGTTTTGTCTTCTGCAGAACGGAAAGTCTGATCTTTTAAAAAGAAAAAGAGGAAAAAAGTAACAAAAAAAATAATTTCCAAATTAAAGGGCAACATTTTAAGTGTGTTTTTTATTTTTATTTATTTATTTATTTATTTTTTTAAAGTAGTGTCTGATTCTCACAGCTGGATTGATTAGAGAAACCTTTTTTCTCCCCCTTCAAATGATAATACGGATGTTCTGTTCTAGTCAGTGTCTCCCATATGCCCTTTTGGAAAGAAAAACATGTATGTGGATTACTATGGCTAGATTTTGCACTTTCATGTTACACTAGAGTAATATGAGCTGCTCCCTGTACGCAGTGGGAATAACCTTTTGACAGGCAGTATGTCCATTCTCAGTGGAAATGTTTTTCCAAGTCTGGCCAGACCTCCTTTGATCACACCACCTCAAATGTAGGGGTCATAGCTACTATGCTATGTACTATGGCTGTTGACCAGAGACAGAGGATTTGCGGAGTGTGGAGGAATATTTAGATATAATCCTAACTCTCTTTGTGATTATCAGTATTTCGTGTGGCAAAGCTGATGAAAGTGCAGATCTGGAGCATTTAGGAAACTTTTTAAATAACTCTCAATGTACATTATTTGGCTGGAAGCAAGAGGTTATACGTATATTTCAAATGGCAGAATTCTAGTGCTCATCTTAGATCATTAGGGGTGTAAGAGTTGAACATGCTCAGGCATGTTTTGAAAATGTTTTTGTATTTGTTAAAGATAATTGACAAATAGTGAAGAGAGTAGTGGGCTAATTAAAACATCCAGACATTACTGGTCAAAAAAACAAGCAAACACCAAAGTGTATTCAGAGGATGATGATACTTAATGAAGATACTGGATGTTGTAAATTTTTGGGATGACCTGTCATTTTAGAAAGTGTCTCGCATGTTTGTTATAAATGACAGTAATTGCTTCCTAATGCGAGTCTTGTGTCTTGATCTTTTTTTAATTATTTTTTTTATTTTAGTAGTATTAGGACGTAAAATATAAACAAAAGATACCCTTTGTATATACAATAGACGAGTCACCATAGGAAAATTAGAACTGGGGTTTTTTAGGGCTCACTTCTGCTTGATACACAGCAGCACACATTCCTCTATAGTGTAGAAAAATAAACTAGCTCATTCTCCACAAATCCATAATCAGTGATCTTGATGGTGTACTCTTATTTTATTGAGCAGATTTAAGTGATCTCCCCCTCCTCCCCCGTTTTTATCATCTTTGCTGATTGTTACACAAACTTTCATCTGTAGAAATATCTTCATGAAATGGTTAGGTTATCAGAGAAACAAATCTTTAATAGCGGAGTAAAAATGATTTCTCCTTGATTGTGGATGTTCATCTTATAGATATGGTTTCTGATTTGTGCGAAGACTAGTTTTTAGTGTTGTCAAACTTTGTCTTCATATTATATATTGTCTAACTGGGAAAAGCAGCCTTTTTCTCTAATTATTCTTGAGTAGAGTGTAATGAATTTGTTTTTTATTTTAATGTCATTTATGCCATTAAAATTTGATTTTATATGCAGTGTGGAGCTTTTATAAAACAACTTCATCTTTTAAATACATTAAACTTTAGTTACCCATTTACTACATAGCTTTGCAGTTTTAAATAGCCTCTTAAAATTGATTCAAATATTTTAATCTTACAGTAGGTTCACTTTTATTTCAGTGAATTTGGTGAAATGTGCAGGAAACCTGGGAGCACTGTTTTTCAAAATCTAGTTACTGTTTTTCTTTTCCTATTTCTTGAGTAGAAGGGAAACCCTCTACCAATCCTGAAAGTATTGGTACTGACTTCTTCCCTGAAGTTTGAAGGCTGCAGACTTGCTGTGAACATGTTTTCTTTTAATTTTGGTTTGGGAAGAACTTGAAATGAAAAAGTACTGCACACTTCCTGAAGTTGACTTGTTCTGGTCAGATTAAAAATAAAAAGCATAGTCAGATTGAATTTTTGGAGATTACTATTTATCTATTGTCTTGCTGGATATAAAATATACTGTTGCCCTCTTCAGTACATACAGTTTATTGCACTGAACACTGCATTGATACATGTTGGGAATGGATTTAGAAAAGAATGGAGAACCTAATGTCATTTTAGGGCAGCCCAAACCTATAGAAGATAACAAGGAAGGACTATTAACAGAACAGTGGCCAGGTCCATGAAATATTGGTTTGTGTTGTCCTGTTTGAGTTATTTTAAATTTCTTAGGTGAATCTAAGTAGTTACATACTAGACTCTAGAGACCTAACTGAGACTGAGGATTTCATTATGCTAGTAAGAGGAAATCCCTGCCCCAAAAAGTTTGCAGCCTTCAGAGAAGACAAATAGAGAGTTAAAGCAGGAGAAGTTATTCCCTGTTTATACATCCAAGAATCACATTAGCTCTTTTGGCCAAAGCTTCCTACTGGGAGCTTATGTTCAGCTGACTATTCACCATGAACCCCAAGTGTGTTTCAGAGTCGCTACTTCTCAGGATGGAGTCCCTTATTCTGTAAGTATGGCCCGCATACTTCGTTCCTAGATATGACTTTACATTTGCTCTATTAAAACGCATGTTGTTTACCTGCATCCAGATCACTCTGTATTAGTGATGTGTCCTCAACATTATACTACTCTCGATCTCTGTGTCATTTGCAAGCTTTCTCAGTAATTTTGTGTGGTGTTGATAAAAGTGTTTTAAATAGCACAAGATTAAGAACTGATCCCTGTGGGTCCTCACAAGAAACTCACCCATTCAATGGTGATTTCCCATTTACCAGTGAGACCTATCAGCCAGTTTTTAATTTGCGTGCTATGTTGGTTTTTGTATTCTAATTTCTTAATCAAGATTAGCTAAAAGAAGGGACAGGTGACACTGAAGTGATGGAGAGAAAAGGTGAAGGGGGGAAGGAAAAAGTAGTATGGAAGGTAGTAGGCAGCAGTCTGACATCAGTGTGCAAAGATTCCAGCTGCAACTGCTTTTTGTCTGCTCCTTCCAGTTGAGTCTCAACTGCGGTGAAGACAGGTAAACTTGGGTATTGTCCTTTAACCCTCTGTCCACATATGAAACCCTGGTGTTACTGGTGTTTAGTGGTGCTTTAAACCTGGGCTAACAGGTCAGTTTGGATGTGTAGTATAGAGTTTGGTGCCACTTTCAGTTGGGGGCACAGGCTAAGTCTCGTGAGTGCCGATAGCCTTCCAGTACCTTCTCACAATTCTCTATCCGTCTAGGACGGGGTGGGCAAACTATGTCCTGCGGGCCAGATCCGTCCAGCCCCCTGGTCAGGGAGGCTGCCCCCGGCCCCTTCCCCGGAGTCGTGTGCTCCCCCCTCTCCTGGAGCCGCACCGTGAAGCTATGGTAAAGGGGAGGGATAGAGGGTGTGGCTCAGGGGTGGTGGTAGGGGCTCTGGAGGAGGCAGTCAGGGAGCAGGGTGGGTTGGATGTGGGGTGGGGTTTGGGTGGTAGTTAGGGGGCGGGAGGGTGGATAGGGGTCAGGGAAGTCAGGAGACAGGGAGCAGGGGAATTGGGTAGGGGGCGGGAGGGTGGGGGGTGATTAGGAGTCTCTGGAAGGGGCAGTCAGGGAACAAGGTCAGGGGATTGGTTGGGTCGGGGATTCTGAGGGGGAAGTCATGGGGCGGGAAGTGGGAGGAGACTGGATTGGGGGCAGGGCCTTCCCTACCCGGCCCTCCATATAATTTTGCAAACCCAGTGTGCGTCTCGGGCCAAAAAGTTTGCCCACCCCTGGTCTAGGAGGACAGGTAAGTTCTGCAATTCACTGTGAAAGAAACATGAAGCGTCTCAGCTTACTGCAGCACAGAGAGCCATGAGCTATGTCCCCAGAAGTTGTAGCAAAAGACAAGGATGAGCACAGCACCAGTAATGACAGAGTAACTCAGATGTGACGTTGCTAACAACCAGGCTAGGCCAACTTGGGTGTTCAGATTTGTGTGTGGATCACCTGAGTTAATTCTGTAGTGCAGACATGCCCTTAGTTCCCAGCCTAAATTCACAGGAGTTTTTCTTTTCCAGGCTCACATTACTGAGACACGGGCTAGTATGTGTCAACTCTGGCACTGGAGGGCAGGGATAGGGGGCAGAAGTAGGTCTGGCTGGATTTAGTACGATAGGAAGATGTCACTCCATTCCAGCAAACACCAGTGAGGTGAAAGGGCTCTAGTGGAAAGTCCAGCCCTCATCCAGTTGCTGGGGAGGTTGCTGGGTTTCCTACAAAAGTACTGTCCCAGGACTTTATTTTGGGGGTGGAGCTCAGTGGCCATTAAAATGAAGGAACTTTTTTTCGCATCCCTTCCACTGATATCAGAGCCTGTCATGTTCCGGGGAGTAGGAAGAGCTAACAAACTAGAAAACTGTCAAAACCATGTTTGTTTGTTTTTTTTAAAAAAACACACTTACCATTTTTGAACGTTTGGGGTTGGGAATACTGTATTCTAAATATAGGTAAAATGTGATACCGGGTATGATCATGTTAGCAAATGCTTATTCTTTAAACAAAGACCATGGTTGCTTTCCAAAATGGGAGCAAAATGAAATGGACAGTTCTTAATTTCACTGTTGCCCTGAATTATGGCATTCTTAACTTCACGCTGCTGCTACTTGGGAAGCTCTGAGCAGCAACAGAGGCGCTAGAACTGCTCTTTGCATTCAGAAAGACAATATCATGTCAATATACTTTCAGAATATTGTCTTTCCAACCATATGAGCTGAAAAATCTATTCAATATTCATTTCTGCAGAAATAAGTGGTTTAATTCCCTCTATACACCATGTAAATTTTCCTTGTCTCTATGAAATAAATGAGTGGATTTTTTAGAACTAGTCATAGATTCTCACCCCCACCCTTCTTTGACAGTAAGTGGACATAATCTTAAGCCTGGTCTGTACTCATGTTGTATGGGTTTGTTTTAAACCAATTTAAAAACAAGTTAGGCAAATTGGTGCATACCTCTGAGTAGACATCCGTTTCATATAATATACATATTGTACAAGGATAACAAGATTCTTTGTATTTTATTCTGTGTTAACTGTCATCCATATGTAGTTTCTGGAATGGTTTAAGCATTTTCTGTACAGTTACATATTTTTAAATTGAATGAACTGTGTAGACTCTCAAGCCTTCTTTTGCAATGTGTAAGGTACATTAAATGTTTGGTTTAAATCAATAAAAAATATCCTTTAGAAAAAGACAATGTTCTTTTTATAAAGGATGTTCCCTTCCTTTCCCTATTCCAGATGCACTGGTGTTCTTGCTGTATTGCAGAGGGCTGACAATGATTGCTTTCTAAAGCTTATGCCTTTTGGTAATTGTTTTTCTGTAGTGGTACATTCTTAATAGCATTCTTAATGTGCTGTGTATGAATAGGAAAATATTAAATCAAGCATCACAGCTGAAAAAATATGGTGCTTTATAAGAGGTTTGGCCAACAGAATGTGCTATTCACTGAAGTGGATAGTTCAGGGGTGGGCAAACTTTTTGGCCCGAGGGCCACATCTGGTTTACAAAATTATATGGAGAGCTGGGTAGGGAAGGCCCCGCCCCGAATCCAGCCCCTTCCCACTTCCCGCCCCCTGACTGCCCCCCTCAGAAACACTGACCCTTCCACCCCCCCGCTCCTTGTCCCTTGATCAACCTCACCCCATCTAAGCCCCCCCGATCCTTGTCCCCTGACTACCCCCTCCATAGACCTCCTACCCCTAATCACCCCCCAAACCCCCACTCCCTAAGCCCACTGCTCGTTTCCCCTGACCGCCCACCTCCAGAGACCCCCTGCCCCCCCAATCATGCTCTAGAACCCTACCCACCTATCCAACCCCCACTTTTCCTGACCCTTAGCCACACCCCCGCCCCCTGGGACTCCCATGCACAATCCAAACACCCATTCACTGCTGTCAGAGATTCTCTGCCCCCTTATCCAACCCCCCACCCCAGGCCCAGCCCTGCGACAGCCTGCTTACCCCGCCACCGCTAAGAATGGCGTGTCTGGCCTGCATCCAGACATGCCATGCTGATCCACTGGAGCGCACCGCGTTGTCTGGCCCGGAGCCAAACACGCGGTGACGCAGCCCCGCCCCTGAGAGCTGAGGCTGTGGGGAGGGAGACATCGGGGGAGGGGCCAGAGCAGCCTCCCCAGTCAGCCACACAGTTGTGCAGCCGCGCCCCTGAGAGCTGCTGCTCCCACGGCCGCGGGGGAGGGAGACAACGGGGGAGAGGCCAGAGCAATGTCCCCAGCTGGCCATGCGGTTGCACCATCGCGCCCCCCAGAGCTGCTGCGTGCGACCCACAGAGGCCGCAGGGTAGAGAGCTAGGGAGGGGCCGGAGTGGCCTTCCCAGCCGGACCTTGGGAGCCGGTTGGGAGGAGCCCGCGGGCCGGATTTGGCCCGCGGGCCGTAGTTTGCCCACCCTTGGGATAGTTGCTCTAATAGAATAGAAAACTGGAACCAACTGGAACAGGGAAGGTACGTGGAACTTGAGGTATGGAATGTTGTCTGTCTGTCTTATCCCTATCTAATAACTTTTCCCCACTGCAAGTGTAGAACTGAAAGAATCTTTCACATTTCAGTCCTCCTCTATCTAAGAAAATAATATCCATATCTGGGAAATTCCCTTCATCTTTTACATTCATCATGATTCATCTGTCTGTTTATCTTTTGTATATATGCATCCATTTCATATATATGTGAGTGCCTTAACAAAATAGCCTGAAGCAATCAGAGACTGTATTCTGCATTCTTTCCTCGTATGACAGTGTGTGCATAGTCTTTAAAAACTTGTATGAATTGCTATCTTAAGGAAGGTGAAGTAAGACCATTCTTTAGCACCTATATTATGTGACAGGAAGCTGTTGGCAAAGAAATGAAACTTGAATTTCACTCGAACAGCTGTCAGATGAGTGGCCATTCTGTGGCAAATTGCTGCAAAAGTGAATCTTGTGCTGGCACTACCCACTCCGGAATCCTGATGACTGTGGATGTCATGTCAGGTCACACAGAGATGATACACTCCGCTTGAATGCCATGAAAATCAAGTTCCAAGCCTCAGATTGAATCTGGTAGTGACCAATCCTGGTTCTCCACGCTACACTGACCTCCAGTGAGCTTTCATGTTTTGCTTAGTAAAAAGTGCTGCATTTTGCATCAGCTTGAACATTCTCATTCATAGGTGTAGTGCCTGGCACCATTTCTGCCCAGAAGTGAGGAATACATGGATCACTATACTTGTGTCCACATTCAATAGAAAGAGGTGCAATCTCCTGGTCTGCCACAGATGGTAATAGTTTCTAGCTACTGCTGCTGTGTAAGCATCTAGGAGTCGGGACTGAGGGGAGCGTTGCCCAAGGTCCCTGTCCAGGAGGGGTTACTGCAGCCTCTAAGTCCTCCTCCACAGTACCGCCTGGGCGTTTGATTTCTGGCACTGTGCTGTCGCGGGTCCACACGTCGGAGTCATTGCAGGAGCAGTAGCTACCACTGGTACCAGTCGTCCAGATCCAGGTCCCGGTCCCATGGAAGACGTAGTTCCCAGCACCGCTGCTCCTCCCAGTCTCGACGCAGCGGAGACTTGTTTGTCAGCCCGACCTCAACTAGGAGCCATCCCTCGGTCGGCCAGGTGGAGCAGCCCGGGCCTTTGGTGCCGCAGCAGGTGCAGTGGCACTGGGCCTCATTGCTGGCCCAATGGTACCATTGGGTATCATGGCCCCCAACGCAACCTCAGGTGGGGCCGTTTCCAGTGCCTGGAACCTCAGAGGCACCGTCAGCCTCCCCCTCCAGCACTTCATGTAAGACTTCGGTGGGACATACATCTTCAGTGATGCCTGGAGGCCGACCAAGTGGTGGACCCTCCAGTGCTTACGGACACCCAAAGCTCGGTGCTGGCCTCCTCGCCCTCCCAGGAAGTGGCGATAGCAGCCCCAGCCCTCTTGGTCTTGAAGGAGGACTTTTGGGCCAGCCAGACCTTCTTAAAAGTCTGGCCTCAAACCTCTATCTCTAAGCTGAGGAAGTGGAGGAGCTCTCAGACTCATAGTTTAATGTGCTGTCCTCTTCTATCCCGGGCAGGGTGGCCTTGCCCCTCCATGATGGGGTAGCAAAGATTTCCCATGTCCTGTGGCAAATGCTGACCTCGTTGGCTCCCATATCTAAGAGGGCGGAGCTCAAGTGTTTTGTACCGGCTAAGGGGTATGAGTACCTGTATGCCCAAATCACTAGTGGTCAAGTTGGTCAACCACAGGGGGTATCAGGGCCGGCCAGCCCCTACCCCAAAGAGCAAAGACTCAAGGAGACTGGACTCAGTCGGAAAAAGGGTTTATTCATCCTCGAGTTTCCAGCTACGGGTGGCAAACCGCCAAGCTCTATTGGGCAGATATGAGTTCAATTTGTGGGGCTCTTTGCCAAAATTTGTGGCTTCCCTCCAGATGCGGGACAGGAAAGAGTTCCAGAAACTGGTGGAGGAGGGTACGGCGGCCTCCAGGGTGGTTCTGCAGGTGGCATCGGATGCACCTGACATGGCTGCATGGTCCATGGCCTCCACTGTCTCCATGAGAAGGGTGTCTTGACTCCTGGTGTCTGGGCTGTCTAGCCAGGCTCAGGCTGCCATACGGGACCTTCCATTCAATGACAAGGCCCTGTTTGCAGAGTAGACAGATACCAAGCTACACAGCACAAAGGACTCCCTCACGACCCTCCGAACCTTGGGTCTCTGTCCTGCCTCTGGCTAAACAAGTTCAAGCCACAGCAGGCCCCCATGTAGCCGGCCCAGCAAAAATTTGGAGTCCGTCTATAAGAAGTCACTAGACTAAAAAGCGGCTCAATAAGCGGTCGCGACTGGCCCCGCAACCTGAGTCCTCTAAGGGCAGACAAGTGGGAAAGAAGCAGTTTTGACGGGAATCTCAAGGGCACCCCACCAGTTCCGCTCAGGGATCCATCCTCAATAATGCCCCACCTTTTTCCAGCCGGTTGTGTGCTTTCCTAACAGAGTCATCGCCACTGACCTCGGGCCAGTGAGTCCTCAACACCATCTCCATGGGTTATACCCTCCACTTCACTTCCTCCCCACTCAACCACCCTCTGTCCCCTTTCTGCCTTGGGGACCCCAAACACGAAGCCCTGCTCAAGAAGGAGGTGAGGCGGCTTCTGGGCCTGGGAGCAGTGGAAGTGGTTCCTGAGAAATTCAAGGGCAAGGAATTCTACTCCCGCTATTTCCTTATCCCGAAGCCCAAAGGGGGACTCTGGCCCATTCTGGACCTGCGAGGTCTCCATCGCTTCCTGGTGAAGCTCAAGTTCTGCACGGTCTCCCTAGCCTCCATTATTTCCTCTCTGGATCCCGGGGACTGGTACGCTGCCCTTGAACTTCAGAACGTGTACTTCCATATCCACATATTTGAGTGACACAGACAGTTTCTCCGGTTCATGGTGGGTCAGGAACATTACCAATTTACGGTCCTCCTGTTTGGCCTGTCCACCACTCCAGGGACTGCCTGAGCAGAGATTTCTTCTCCCAGCACGAGTGGTCTCTCCACCCATAAGTGGTTCACCAGCTCTTCCAAGTATGGGGGACTCCCCCAGGTGGACCTGTTCATGACCTAGAAGAACCGGCGTTGCCCTCGCTTCTGCTCCAGCGGGGTCTGGGGAGGGGCGCCATCTCAGATGCCTTCCTCCTGTCCTGGTTGGGCTGGTTTCTCTCTGCTTTTCCCCCATTTCCTTTGATCAGCAAGGTGCTGGAAAAGATAAAGACGGACAGGGCCCGGGTCCTGCTGATCGCCCCAGCTTGGCCCAGGCAGCATTGGTACGGGACCCTCGTGAGCCTGGTGATCGTCTGGCCGTGGCCATTGCCGTCTTGCCTGGACCTGCTTTTGCAGGACTGGGTCCACCTTCTCTACACCAACCTGGCAGCCCTCTACCTCATGGCATCGCTGCTTAGTGGCTAGGTAGGGAGGAAAGGACATGCTCAGAAGGTGTCCAGCGTGTCCTCCTGGAGGGCAGACTGCCCTCCACGTGCCATGCCTGCTTGGCAAAGTGGGCACGGTTCTCATGGGCAACTGAGAAGGGGGTTTCCCCAGTGGCTGCCCCGATCCAGCTGACTACCTCATGCACCTTAGAACCCAGGGCCTGGTGTCCTTGTCTGTCAGGGTGCACCTTGTGGCCATCTCGGCCTTCCACCCACCAGTGAAGGGCCATGTGGTGTTATCTCATGTCCTGAGGGGCTGGTTCCTTAAGGGGCTGGACTGTCTTTTCCTGTATGCTAGGTCCCTGGTTCCACAGTGGAACCTGAGTCTGAAGTTGTCCCGCCTCATGGGACTTCCGTTTGAGTCCCTGGCCACGTGTTCTTGGTCTCACCTCTCATGGAAAGTGGCCTTCCTAGTGGCGATCTTGTCAGCAGGGCGGGTCTCCTAGCTTAGGGCCCTGACATACATGGTTTTCAATAAGGACAAGCTCCACCTCCGCCCACACCCTGCATTCCTCCTAAAGGTGGTCTTCACCTTCTGTATGGGTCAGGGCATCTTCCTGCCGGTCCTCTGCCCCAAGCCACATGAGTCCAGTGAGGAGCACCTTCTCTACACACTTGACATGCGAAGGGCCCTGGATTGCTACCTCAAGCAGACCAAGCTGTTCAGAAAGTCCTTGCAGCTGTTTGTAGCCCTGGCTGAGCGCATGAGGGGCTGGCCGATCTCCATGCAGCGACTCTCCAGCTGGATCACCTCGTGCATCCGTACCTGTTATGACCTGGCAGGTGTCCCCCCATTGCCAATTGTGAAGGCGCACTTGACTCGGGCACAGTCCTCATTGGCAGCCTTCTTGACCCACGTCCCTGTTCAGGACATTTGTAGGGCTGCTACATGGTCTTCAGTTCACACGTTCACCTTGCACTATGCGATTGTTTCCCAAACTAGGGATGATGCCGGGTTTGGCAGGGCGGTACTTTGTCCCGGGAACTTGTGAACTCCTACCCACCTTTAACAGATTATAGGTTGGAATCACATACTGTGGAATACACATGAGCAATCACTTGAAGAAGAAAAGACAGGTACCTTTCGTGACCGGTGTTCTCTGAGATGTGTTGCTCATGTGTATTCCCCAGAAGAACACCATTCACCTAAGGTAACTGCCTTTTCCTCAGTTAAACATCACATCCAAGATGTAGCAGGATTATACCTGTGTGCGTCATCTCACAGTATTTATTTTTGGAATCTATCCTACCCTGTCTTAAAACTGGCAGTTGCAAAAAAATGTGTATCTACAGAAATAAAACTATACATTTGGAATATAGTGCACCAGATTCTAATCTCACTAGAGCACGTATGCTTTGTAGGTACCAGTTCATGCACAGCATGTAGTTGCATCTGAGACTAAAACCAGGCCTGCATTATACAAAAGACCACAGCAGCTTAAATGGCTTATGCATCAATGAGAAGACAAAGCACCCTGTATGAACTGTGACAAGATTTCTGGATTTTGTGGCACTCTGTTTAGGAAACTGGAACTTCTTGAAGCCTCATTTAAACTGAGGTTTCTAGTTATGAAAATGAATAACAGTAAAATAGCCCTGGGATTATTTGGGTTTTTATATTAAATTAAGTTGATCTTCCATTTTCGTATAGTTTCAGCATGTTAAACAACTTGAAGATATCAGTGAAGAAACCAGAAATTTTGACAGATGGGTTGGGGCTTTTGGTTCCTGTATATGGGTGGGAGGTGGCTTGTTGTTGTGGGATAAGCGTATTAGGTGTCTATCTGCTAACATGATCAACAGTGAAACAGCTAACAATATTGACATGCAACTTATCTTTGGGGTGTCAAATGTGACAACTGATTGAGATGAATTGGGCGGTTCACCCTCACGTTGTTGTTCGATTGTATACAGACTGACTCAGGAAGATGAACACTATGTTGATTTACACTTAAAATCATAGAATATTAGGGTTGTAAGAGACCTCAGGAGGTCATCTAGTCCAACCCTGTGCTCAAAGCAGGACCAATCCCCAACTAAATCATCCCAGCCAGGGCTTTGTCAAGCTGGGCCTTAAAAACCCATTCCAGTGCTTCACCACCCTCTTAGTGAGATAGTGTTTCCTTATATCCAACCTAAACCTCCCCCACTGCAACTTGAGACCATTGCTTCTTGGTTCATAGTTTCAAGATTTTCCTCACAACCATATGGTATAGAAATCTTAAATTAAGAATGTATTTTCCATAATATATATTCCTCAATTGTTGCAGAAATGTTAAAATATAGAATGAAGGTAGGTTGTGGGATGGAGAGTATATAGTAGTTTCTTGTCATTATTCAGTCTGTTGTACTGAAATGAAGTGTGTGGAGTAGCTTAAGACTATACTTTAGAATGGGGTAAATGCTGTTGTGTGATTCTCTGTGGTGTATGGTACTAAGGGGAGCAAAGCCATCTCAGTTCCACGGTAATGGAGTGAGAGGCCCACACTGAGTGGGAAATAAAACCGCACAGGCTGTTTTTTCATTTTCTTATCCCGTCACAGTATCTCTCTGTGGAAAAAGGTGGAGGGAGGTGTTTAGCAGAAGCCATTGAAGTCCGGTCTAGATGAGAAATTTTTGCTGGTATAACTGATTCTTTACAATACATTTACATTGACAAAAACCAAACCCTAATGTAGACAGATATTCTGGGAAAATAACTATGGTGAGGAAAGAGTCCTTTTGCCATTATAGCTTATATTGTTTGGGAACTGGTATAAACCATGCCAGAATAAGCTTAGGTCTTGCTGTGCAGCTAGTTAGAGCTTAGCAAATGGGGCTGGGAATATATAGTGTGCTAGCCTGACTTGCACTGGCTGGCCTTAAGGACCCTGCTACCATTCACTAAAAGTTCTATTGTGCACAGTAGCAGGGTCAACACAGCCAGTCAGTGCATGTCAAGCTGGTGTGCTGTACATTGATACCCTGGCTTGCCACACATTAACCATGTAGACAAGAATCTCCATAAAGGGGTTTGATGGTACAACTATACTGAAAAGCCCTTTCTAGTGTAAACTAGGCCAAAGTGTCATGTCACCCTGACTATACTGACTGTCTGGAAAAACAAAATCCTAGAATGTGTAATATGGTTAGAGCATTAATTTATCTCTTGAAGAGTGTTAGTTCACCTTTCAAGGTCTCCATCCACTTGAGTGTCATCACGTATGTCAGTGTTGCTGTGGTGGTGGAGACAAATGTGGCGCAACAAACAAGCTGGTTATGAAGCTGTTCTTTGAGGTGGAGAGGTGGTCTGAAAAGTCTTGACTGAGAACTATCCATGGGACTGGAGGGGATCTGTGAAGCTTGGCCCTTAGCAGTACCTGGATCTCTGCCCACTCATTTGAGGTCCTCTTCCCCCATTTCCCTCTTCAGCACTGGTGCAGTGAGGAAGATGCTGCAACACTATTTTTCCCCCTTCCACAACTTTTCTCTTTCTGTTCGCTTTTATGCAGAGTGGGATGATAGTGTCAAAGTAGGTGTAGGAAATATGCTAACCTTAGAGGTTACCTAACTTCATTGATCAATTTTTCATGGCAAGATACTATTCTGATATCAAATCCTTAGTGTACAGCTGTGTAATCCACCTGTGTAATCCTGGTTTAGTGCTTTCATTGTCTTGAGCTATCAATAATGAACACTGCTTTTTTGATAAGTAATCTGAAATGACTAATCGCTCTAATTCTTTTGGAAGATTGAGTCAGTTCAGCTCTACACTAAAGTACCAGAAAGTAGATTCACGGTACAATCAGTGCAGGAAACATTACAAGAAAATCACTCATCTCCTGCTCCTGGCACTTTCTGCTCTAAATCTAATGAATATTACAGAAATACTTTGATCATCCTAAGTGCAGTATGGAACTAGAATAATTTTGAAAATATTTTTTTTCTGTCATAGGAAATTGGAATTGGGCCTGAGAAAGAGCCAAGAAAAGACTTCCTTTTCCTGTAGTCAGACAAAATAGTTTGTAGATTATATGACTGTAGATACTGTAGATTATGACAGAGAAATCAAATACAGTATGTAGATGAAACATGGAGAAGGTCTTACATTACTTTAGAGGGGATTAATAATTAACTGCTTAAGATCAGAAGTATGGTCAGTACAAGTATCTCAGAATGCATCTTAATTTTATCTTCAGTAAATATTGCATGTAAGAAAAATTGCCCTTTACTTGGCATATTGGTGATACAAAAGAAGTAAAAGTTTAGATTTTGTCTGAGCCACAGGGTAGTCATAATTCTTGTTAAAATAAGTCTTCTACAGTATACACTTAAGGGAAATTCAAAGCTATTACAGCAGACTGCCTGCCAAAAACCTTAACTCATTTATGACAGTCTAATAATGCTAAATTCTTTGAACATGTGTTGAAAGGAAGAAGCTGAAAGATCTAGTTCCTGAAAATGTGGGCAGCATATAATTGCATTAAAATATTTGTGAGTTAGTGTAATAATTAAGTAAAAACTTATTCAGATCTCATGGTCTGTATTTTTTGATACATACGTACATATTTATTGGTATGTGCAATTGTTGATAGAAGTTCAAAAATTGAACAAGGACATGACCTGTTCTGTTTTTATTCAACTTTTGTAGAGGCATTTACAAATATAACCTATTCAGTTACCATTTGACTGTGCTCTCTTGTCAAGAAGTATTCTGTAACTGAAAGGTCATCATAGACTCATAGACTTTAAGGTCAGAAGGGACCATTATGATGATATAGTCTGACCCCTGCACAGTGCAGGCCACAATCTCACCCACAGATTTCTGCCCCACATCCCTAAATGGCCCCCCTCAAAGGCTGAACTCATAACACTGGGCTTGGCAGCCCAAAGCTCAAACCACGAACTATCCCTCTCCCCAAAGTCTCAAGACTTTGGGAAGTTGCACAGATTAGTTATTTTTATTTTAAATAGAGGCTTATACTGACACATCACACCAGCATATGGGTGGCATGTAAGCTGAGGCTAGATTTAACCATCTTCCAGTTTCCTCTTATTAAGGGCACTTGTCCTATCTATTTGCATCGTAGCATCTCTTCCTCTCCCCCATCTGAATCCTCTACCTTTTTAAGTTGCATCTACCCAAAGGAAGTGAGCAGCCCTCAGTAGTGAAAACAGGTTAAGGACTATTTAGAAAAGCTGGACGTGCACAAGTCACTGGGGCTGAATCTGATGCAGCCGAGAACGAAGAGGGAGTTAGAGCCATTGACCATTATCTTTGAAAACTGGAGGCGATAGGGGGAGGTCCCAGATGATTGGAAAAAGGCAAATATAGTGCCCATCTTCAAAAAAAGGGAAGAAGGAGAATCTGGGGAACTACAGACCAGTCAGCCTCACCTCAGTCCCTGGAAAAATCATGGAGCAGGTCCTTCATTTTGAAGCACTTGTAAGAGAAGGAAGGTGATCAGGAGCAATCAGCATGGATTCACCAAGGGCAAGTCCTGCTTGATCAACGTGATTGGCTCTGTGGATATGGGGAAAGCGATGGACATGATGTATCTTGACTTTGGTCTCCCACAGTATTCTTGCCAGCAAGTTTTAAAAAGTATGGCTTGGATGAATAGACTGTAAGGTGGATAGAAAGATGGCTTGATCGTCTGGCTCGACAGGTAGTGATCAATGGCTCGGTGTGTAGTTGGCAGCCAGTATCAAATGGAGTGTCCCAGAGGTATGTCCTGGGCCCGGTTTTGTTCCACATTTTCCTTAATTATCTGGATGCTGGGATTGATTGCACTCTCAGCAAGCTTGCCTATGACCCTGAGCTGGGGGGAAAGGTAGATACTGTGGAGGGTAGGGACAGGATTCAGAGCGAGCTAGACAAACAGGAGGATTTCTGATGAGGGTTAACAAGGACAAGCGCAGAGTCTTGCACTTAGGACAGAAGAATCCCATGCACTGTTACAGGCTGGGGACTGACTGGCTAAGCGGCAGCCTGCAGAAAAGGACGTGGGGATTACAGTGAACGAAAAGCTGGGTATGAGTCAACACTGTGCCCTTGTTGCCAAGAAGGCTATAACTGTATATTGCACTGCATTAGCAGGAGCATTGCCAGCAGATCGATTATTCCCCTCTGTTGAGCACTTGTGACGACACCTCTGGAGTATTGCTTCCAGTTTTGGGCCCCCCACTACAGAAAGTATGTGGACAAATTGGAGAGAGTCCAGCAGAGAGCAGATAAATTGTTTAGGGGGCTGGGGCACATGACTTGAGGAGAGGCTGAGGGAACTGTTTATTTAGTCTGCAGAAGAGAAGAATGAGGGGGGGATAGCAGCCTTCAACTACCTGAAAGGGGGTTCCAAAGAGGATAGAGCTAGGCTGTTCTCAAGGGTGGCAGATGACAGAACAAGGAACAATAATCTCCAAATTGCAGGTGGGGAGGTCTAGGTTAGATATTAGGAAACTATTTCACTGAGAGGGTGGTGAAGCAGTGGAATGGGTTACCTAGGGAGGTGGTGGAATCTCCATCCTTAGAGGTTTTCATGGCCTGGCTTGACAAAGCTCTGGCTGGGTTGACTTAGTTGGTATTGGTCCTGCTTTGAGCAGGGGGTTGGACTAGATCCTGAGATTTCTTCCAAACCTGATATTCTATGATTTTATGTATGTAAGAAGTCCAGTCACACACTTGCTCTGGCGAATTTGAAAGTTTATCAAAGTATCTATTTTTTATGCCCCATTTTCTATTATATCTTAATTGTTTAGTTTATTTTTAACATCGTTTTACCTATTCTGATAGTTTTAATGTATTATTTCCCTACTGATATTGTTTAAGCATATACTCTGGATATGCTGAGCAGTACTTAGAGGGTTTACGCCTGTGTATGTCTGACATGGGAGAGTAATGTTTCTAGGAAATGCCACTTGAATACTAAGGCTGCTTGGAATTATTGGAAGTATGTAAATGAGAAGCTGAGATTTGAGGGTCAGCAAAAAGAAAATGGATGGTGGGGGTTCAGGAAAAGTAGTCAATGTATTTTCCATGAAGTCTGTACTCTTTAGTATTTCTGGAAATTTTTTCATATTGTTACAGTGAACCATAAATATATGGTTAATATATAACAGTTTTTACATGGTTTCATACTGTTCAATACTCAGTTTACCAATGAAGCTAAATACTTTTCAGCTTAAACATTTTTTAATGTGTTCATAGATGAAAATCAAATTGTACTGATTTTAAAAGAGCTTGTATGAGAGAGTCAAAGGTTTTTTACTAGATTTTAGCTAGATACTATACCCAAATAAAAATCTTCAAACGTTTAGACTGCATGCTTTATGGTTCATTTGAATTTTGCTTCTCAATACAAATCAAATGACGATTTGTGAGCTCTAAAACTTTCATTTATAATACATTACTTCATTTTTTAAAAATTTGTTTTAGAAGGACATTGCATTCATATTTTCAGTTAATTGTGTCTTTAAGAGAAAGATCTTTAATGCAAAATACATTTATATTTATTGATGGCTAGACAGTATGGATTACAGTTGTTGGGGTATTGATACTTCCTCATCAATGATTGGGAGTGGACCACAGCATCCACCCTGACTGAATTCACCTTGCCAACACTGGTTCTCCACTTGTAAGGTAACTCCCTTCTCTTCATGTGCCAGTATATTTAAGCCTGCAACTATAATTTTCACTCCATGCATCTGAAGAAGTGAGGTTTTTTACCTACGAAAGCTTATGCCCAAATAAATGGTTAGTCTTTAAGGTGCCACCAGACTCCTCCTAATTTTTATTTAGAACGACTTTCGTATATCCATGGTCTACAGTAGGAGGTTGCAGTATGGTGGGTTGGGGCAGAGGTGAGGGTAAATCTGGGGTCTTTCACTGTTCCTGCAAAAATCTATCTGGGCTTGGTAAATAATAAACCACAGAAATAACTATTTACAATATTCACTAGAACTTGTCCTATACCAGCTCCCTAATATTTCTTGTCCCAGTTGTACATGGCATACTCTCATGCCTTTTTGAACTAATTACCTGTTCTCCCTCATCAAAATACCTCTACGTTTAGGGGAGGGTATCATTGGCTGAGAACCAAAAAAGTTCTTGGTTCAAGTTTGTCTTTCATTAATCGGTGTTAATATTTCTGTTCACTTCACAACTATTTGTTATTGAGAGAGGCTTCCTGCTCCTACTGGAGGAGATAGACAGACAGTTACACTGCTTCCGATTTTTCAGGTAGGGTAATTGAGAAGTTGCATAAGGTCACTTTTTGTATATGTGGAAATAGAATTCAGACACAATAGAATGACAGACCTGGGTCTCATCTGTGTAGCAACATTAATTCTGAAAGACATTGTATCAAATCTATGCGTGTGGCTATGATGCCAAACTTTGTTTTAATCACTTTCTTAGCCCTGGTCTACACTAGGGGCAGAGGGGAGAGGGAGAGGGACCTATCAAGGGCTTGTCTTCACTACCCACCGGATCAGCGGGTACTGATCGATCTATCGGGGATCGATTTATTGCATCTTATCTAGACACAATAAATTGATCCCCAAAGGCAGTCCCCGTTGACTCTGGAACTCCAGCTCGGGGAGAGGTGCAAGCAGAGTTGATGGGGAAGCCCGGTACCGCTGTGAGGACAGCAGGTAAGTCAACCTAATATGCACTGACTTCAGCTATGCCATTCACGTAGCAGAAGTTGCGTATCTTAGGTCGACCCCTACCCCCCGCTTGCATAGACCTGGCCCTAGATACGTAACTTCAGCAACGAGAATAACGTAGCTGAAGTCAACATACTTAGATCAACTTACTGCAACATCTTCACAGTGGTGAGTAGACTACTGCCGTTCTCCTGTTGACTTGTGGCGGTGGAGTATAGGAGTCAACAGGAGAGCGCTCTGGGATCGATTTATCGCATTTAGACTAGGCTTGATAAATTGGCCCCCAATATATCAATGTCACAACATCGATCCCAGCCAGTTTGTAGACCTGCCCTAAGACACACTCTTCCCTCTGTACTAGGAATAGAATCTTGGAATCCTAATTGCCATAATTATACTGCTGTGTAGCAAATAGTTGTGTAAACAACTGGCAGTGTATGTCATGTCCCCCACTAGTAACTGATCCATAGCTGATAATCACCTACTACTGCTACCATCTACTCCTTTTAGCTGAAATGATAGCGATAGAGGTCTCTAATGTGAACTTGAGTGTTCTGGGTGCAATCCTTGCTGATGATGCATGCAGAATGTCATCATTAACACATGACAAAATTTGTTTCCTTTTTAAAGAATCTAGGAAATTCTGTAACACAGCTGTCAAAAGAACATTGCAAACTCAAGCGCTCAGGTTAAGAAATACTAGAATTATTTCTGCTTCAGGAGGATCTGGCTGAGGGCCACCGTGATTACACTTCTTTCATGGGATGCTACCCTGTCCATGTATTCTGCTGGACACCGTTTTTCTTCCTGTTAGAACAAATGGGTAATTCCTGTCACATATGGAATTTGGAGATGATACAGTGGTATTCTCAGTGAAATTCTGTCTCTGGTGGAACAAGTTGATGGTTCTGTTTCCCGCGACTACTTTGTTTTCTAACCCTAATTTATTAGGGCTGTTGATTAATCACAGTTAACTCATGCGATTTAACTCAAAATTAATTGTGATTAATCACAGTTTTAATTGAACTATTAAACAATAAATACCAATTGAAATTTATTAAATATTTTGGATGTTTTTCTAATTTTCAAATATATTGATTTTAATTACAGCACAGAATACAAAGTGTACAGTGCTCACTTTATATTTTTATTACAAATATTGAATTGAAAAATACTATTTTATCATTTTTACAGTGCAATCTCATACAAGTACTCTATTTCTATCATGAAAGTACAACTTACAAATGTAGATTTTTTTTTTTGGTTACATAGCCACTGAAAAACAAAATAATGTAAAATTTTAGAGCCTACAAATCCATTCAGTCCTATTTTTTGTTCAGCCAATTGCTAAGACATACAAATTTGTTTCCATTTATATGAGATAATGCTGCCCGCTTATTAGTTACAATGTCACCTGAAAGTGAGAACAAGCATTCACATGGCACTTTTATAGCTGACAATGCAAGGTATTAACGTGCCAGATATGCTAAACATTTGTATGCCCCCTCCTGCTTCATCCACTGTTACAGAGGACATGCTTCCATGCTGATGACACTCATTTAAAAAAAAAAAAAGCATTAATTAAATTTGTGACAACTCCTAGGGGGACAATTCTTTGTCTCCTGCTCTGTTTTACCTGCATTCTGTTTTACTTGCATTCATGTGTTAGCAGTTTTGGATGATGACTCAGCACGTGTTGTTCACTTTAAGAATGCTTTCACTACAGATGTGACAAACACAAAGAAGGTGCAAATGTGAGATTTCTAAAGATAGCTACATCACTCAACCCAAGATTTAAGAATCTGAAGTGCCTTCCAAAATCTGAGAGGGATGAGGTGTGGAGCATGCTTTCAGAAGTTTTAAGAGCAACAGTCTGATGCAGAAACTACAGAACTCAAACCACCAAAAAAGAAAATCAATCTTCTGCTGGTGGCTTCTGACTCAGATGATGAAAATGAACATGCGTCAGTCCGCGCTGCTTTGGATTGTTATCGAGCAGAACCTGTCATCAGCATGAACGCATGTCCTCTGGAATGGAGGTTGAAGCATGAAGGGACATCTGAATCTTTAGGGCATTTGGAACATAAATATCTTGTGAAGCCAGCTACAACTGTTCCATGCTCATGCCTGTTCTCACTTTCAGGTGACATTGTAAACAAGAAACGGGCAGCATTATCTCCTGCAAATGTAAACAAACTTGTTTGACTTAGCTATTGGCTGAACAGAGTTAGGATTGAGTGTACTTGTAGGCTTTAAAGTTTTACATTGCATTCAAAAATAACAGGTTTTTTTAGTTTCCAATTCTACATTTGTAAGTTCAACTTTCTGTTCATCTCATAAAGGCACTGTAGTGTAATCTCTTTATCAGGAAAAATACTGTTTAGTTTGTTTTTTACAGTGCAAATACTTGTAACCAAAAATAATATAAAGTGAGCACTGTACACTTTGTATTCTGTGTTGTAATTGAAATCAATATATTTGAAAATGTAGAAAACATCCAAAAATATTTAAATACATGGTATTCTATTATTGTTTAACAGTGCACTTGATCATTCATTTTTTAATTGCTTGATAGCCCTAATTCTTATTCATTTACATCTGATAGTGTCTTCATTTCAACTACTAACTTCATTCTCTCTCTTCTGAGCTGAGAAATTAGTGGAGAATTGATGACACACCTCTTGTTTGCTCTAGTACAGCAGCTCTCTAGCATGCTCCATTTCTCCTCCACCCTCGCAACAGAGAAACCCTGCAAACACTGAGCCAACACTGACAGATGCTATATGTAGGTTTTCCAGGGGCCTGAGAGGGTGAGCTAGTCCTACTGCCACTAACCACTGACTCCATTCTGTCAGGGTATGCTGCTGTGAGTCACACCTGTCTCTAATCTGTAACTACCATGAAAAGGCTTAATGAGCAGCATGAGAATTTTTCCTGGAAAGATTCCTGAGAGGAAGATATCTCACAGCCTACTCGGGCACTGCAAGAGGTTTTGGTGCCTGAAAAGATAAAAACCAGGTGCCCTTTTCATAAGAAACTAATTCATGCACTGGAACCTCGATATAACGTGGTATGACAGAAGGAGAGTTCTGATCTAACGCGGTAAAGGAGCGCTCCAGGGGGCATGGCTGCACACTCCGGTGGATCAGCATGTCATGTCTGGTTTTGACATAACACATTTCCCCTATACTGTGGTACGTTTTTTGGCTCTCGAGGACAGTGTTTTATATCGAGGTAGCAGTGTATCTTAATTGAGCAAATGTGTCAAAATCAAGGTGTAAAACTTCTCTCACTTGCCTTATCACTCTCATGGAGTGTTTGGGACTGTTCTCTTATGGCAGGGTCTTTCTCCATACTCCTGGTCAGGTTCCTCCCACACACTGCAGCATGTCTTGGCATGCAGAGACGTACTCCTGCTCAAACCTGTTTCTACTTTTGAGAAACCCAATCTCAGTAGCAAAATGTGTAATGGAAACTGTATTTCTATGTCTTTTAGCCTGTGGACCATTGCTAGGGCTCTGTGTCTGTCACGGATTCTGTGACTTCCTGCGGTCTCCGTGACTTCTGCAGACTCCGGGGCTGCCTGAGCAGCACCTCCCCGGCAACAGCAGGCCCCTAGATTTCTCCCCCCGCCTCCGATTTATTCATGAGTGTTTGTAGTATAAATCATGGACAGGTGAGGGGTCCTGATTTTGTGTGTTGCCTGTGACCTGTGCATGACTTTTACTAAAAATACTCATAATTAAATCGTAGTCTTAACCATTGTTTCCGTCAGGAAAACTGGTTCAGAATCTGAAATAGTTATGTAAGAGTTAGGTGGTATTATAGTGCTTTTCATCAGTAGATCTCCAAGCACTTCACAATCTTTAATGGCATGCAGAAAAGGGTTTCTTTGCCTCCTCCCTATTCATAGGCTAAATCATGCAGTAAAAACATTAAAATCTATTAATTTATTCATTGTTTTCATTGATTAAATCTACATTATCAGGTGTTTGCCTTGAAGGAAAGGATTTTGTCCCTTAAATAGCTTGTCATGTTGTTTGACTCTGTATTAATGTCCATAATATGTGATTTAGTTACTTTGTAGCAACAGAATGCTACTGTGGGATAGTGGAAGAGTAAGATGTCATTGCAGGGCTGATTGAGAAAAGAAGCATTTAGTCAGTCACACATTCTGTTTAATAAAGGAGGCAATACAAATGCCCAAGGAAGTCAAATGCTTTGTGTTTCTTATCACATTTACCCTGTTATGAAAATTAATCTTTAAATGCAACACCAGCCTCAGTTCCTCTTTAATCTTGCCCTTGCAAATTAGTATCTAATAACTTAGTCTGAAAACTGACACATTCCTTAATTCAGATGCAAAATGGCATTGTAAATACTGTACCTTACTGTAACTACCATTTGTTCTAAATTGGTCTGGATAAATAATCCAGAGCATAAATGCTTCCTCTGAAGTGAGAAATTGCTGTGGCCTGGAAAGAATTTTTTCATCCCTTGTCATACCTTTTACATAAACCTTGCATTTCAAAAATACTGATGACATTGTCAGTTATAGGAATCTAAACTGTAAATATCCCTTATTTATCTTGCCCTTGTATTACAAAATCCTAATGTTCAGTTGCCATATCAAAAATTTAAAATGACGGAATGCCAAAATTGTTGGTTTTAAAACCCTTACTCCCCTACTCATGTAAAGAATGTAACATTTATTTTATATTTATGTAATAAAGTTGAGCTAAAGGGTGAACAGTCATCCCCTTAGACACTGTGTATCACTGTAATGTCTGAGCACCTGTAGTTTTATATTTTTTTGAGCTTTATTCAATATCTCATTTTGAATTTTGATGCATCTAATGTTCTGTCAAAACAGTATGCTCTTGAGTAACAGCATATTACCAATCTATGGTTTTTAAAAGGTAAAATAAAAACCAAGCCATGTGCAACCAGCTTCCAAGTTATCTCTATAAAAATTAGATTAAAAAAACCGGGAGCCAGGAAATCCATCAATATTTCAATGAAGTGTACAAATCCCGTAGACTGAAACAGACCATTGTCAGGGACTATTTGTTGACATGTGATAAGAGGTTTTTAAGGTCAGGCTTGACAAAGTCTTGTCTGGGATGATTTAGTTGGCGATTGGTCCTGCTTTGAGCAAGGGGTTGGACTAGATGACCTCCTGAGGTCCCTTCCAACCCTGACATTCTGTGATAAGCTTCTCCTTAGAGGAGGACCGTGACAAGGTATATAAGCCCTCACTAGCCTGGAAGGGGTTAAAGAGCTGCTTTTGGGATAGAGTGGCCCTGTTCTGCTCCATCTGCAAATCATATCAAGACTGAGGAGGACTGAGAAGGAGGGAACTCTATTCAGATAGGGACAGCCCCGAGAAGGGAACAGAAAGTTGAGCTTCACCAGCCCTGAAGAGAGGACAGTCTGCGGAACCCCTGCCATCAGAGGAGGAGGGTGCAGAACACCTGAGTTGAAGGGGACAAGAAGTGAGGCTTGCACTGGAACCCCAGTGAACTCTGAAGTGGACATTGATACTCACAGAGCCCCTCCGAAGTAAGACAGGCCCACTGACAGGTTTTTCCTTTACCTTTTTTCTGTTCATCCTTTTTGCTGACTATGGGCTCTTTGGTGGCATCCCTCTCTGTGTCCCTGATGGACAAGACAGTTTAGAGTCCACAGCTGGAAGGAGACTGATAGTCCACTGAAAAGATGCCCTTCATCACCTGCTGGGGTGGGAATGGAGTAACTGGTCTATTTCATAAACTCCCCATATAGCCTAAAAGGGGTGCCCTACCAACGATAGACTTGTGACTGGGACACTATCACAAGCATCCTATTTTACCAGGTATTTAAGAACTTATGTTGGAAGGTATAGTTTTTCAAAGGCAAGTTTGCCCCCTGCCCCATCTCCTTCCCCTCTAAGTAGTGGACCTATGCTTTTCTTCATTTTATAATCTCTACTGCATGCATGTTTCGTAAAACAGAAATAGAAAGTCAAAGGGCAAATGTAGACAAGTTAATATTACTGTAAGAACTTTAACTATTATGGGTTGTGACTCTACAGTTTTTTTCCATGGCATATAATTATGTATATCATTATTTCAGTTTTTATAAATGAGTAAGATTAAGGAAAGTCAAGGGGAAGAGCAGCAAAGTGTACTTGTGGAAGTTATGTCCGTTGATATTCAGACCTCCATTGTTTTAGGAGTCAAATTAGTAAACATTACCCAAAAAGAATGAATTCGTTGTGTCTCTCATATCTTATTCTCACAGGAAAATGACTGACCAAGTATTATTATTTTTATCAGCTATAATTGATTAATAACATAGTAACAAGCATCCTGATTTGTTAAACATAGATTGGTTAATTAAACCACACAGAATTTAATATGTGCTGCAAAGAGTCACTGGAGATGCTTTGAAGAACCATTTGCATCTCCCAAGCCTCAATCTGATTAGATTATGATTGCTTTGGGGCAGGGGCTGTACTCTTCAGCTATGTGATTGCAGGCTACAGTGGAGCCCTGATCCTTGACTGTGGCCCAGGCAATACTCTAATAAGAAAAAAGTATGGTACCATTACCTCTGTAAACTCAGCAGCCTCTGGGTGCATTTTCACCAATTCACATTTGCTAGACCCTGTAAGGCTCGGTCCTTTAGATCATAAAACCTAATGCCTTATAAAAGTTAAATTAACTATAATGTGATGAACACGTACCCAGTGAAGTCTTTCAAGAAGATAATTAAGATTGGAGGACTAATGGGGTAGAAAGATTTTCTCAGGATGAAAAGCTACAAATGTGTGCACTTGCTATCAGTGGGGGAGGACTGGTTCCCCCTCCACCCTCCATTGTCCGGCCCCTTTAACAGGCCCTCCTCTCCCGCCTATAGCCCAGCGGGGAGGAGTGGTTCCCCCCCCCTCCATTGTCCGGCCCCTTCAACAGGCCCTCCTCTCCCGCCTACAGCCCAGCGGCGAGGAGTGGTTCCTCCCTTCCTCCCCGGTGTCCGGCCCTTGCTTCCCAGACCCTCCTCTCCTGCCTCCAGCCTAGCAGGGAGGAGTGGTTGGTCCCTCCCTTCCCCTACCGCAAAAAAAAAACTTGCTATCAGTGAATGTACTTCACTTGTCTGATAGTGTACAGCTGAAGTGAACTCAAATTTGTTGTATGTGCACTCAGGGTACAGTTTTTCAGTGGCTATAAGACTTAAGTCAAACATTTTTTCTTAGCTAGTAAACGTGCTACTTACTGGTGACGGTTTCTTTCTCAAACTTTGAAATCCATCTGTGCCTTTTTTTAAAAGACAGATTAGCTATAGTGTCTGGAATTCTGTAAAATTGAAATAATTGTCATCTTCAAACAGAGATTTTGTCCAACATTTTCAAAAATAAAATTTCCTTTGGAAGAGAATACCAGGGAAAGTTTCCTCTCAAGTAGTGTGGGGCTTTGTTTTGTTTTTGCTTTTGCTTTTGTAAGCCAGGAGCCTATGGAAACAGGGACTTACAATTGCAGCTGTTATGCCAGTGGTGAATTTGGTTCTTATAGCCTGATTCTTTCCACAAGTACTGAGAATTAGCAAACTCTAGTTTTTTTGAAAGTGAGCACATTCACTGCTTCTGAAAACAAACCCTCTCCCCCAAATGCTGTAGGACCTAAAATCAGAAAACTAATTTGTGTGGAAACAGTCTAGAGGTACTGGTGGGTACTTCCTCCTTGCACATGAAAATCTAAAGAGTCTGATCTAAGAGGACAAAAATAGCCATTGTGGGGGCCAGGCTGGCGAATCTGAGGAAAATTGGGAAACTGCAATTGGAGGGGGTAGGTATGGCATTTAAAAGTTTAAAAAAAATAGGAATAAGAGTTAACTGGTTCTAAGTTTCACTACCTATTTAAGAAGGTAGGGGAAAGCAAGTCAGGTTTAACGTTCAAAGGGGTTGTCATTTGCAATTAAATTTTGGGGCAACTTTTTTAAATGTTAGATTTTTATTTTATATGTACCTTCCTTGTAGAACCTACAGATTAACCTACAGATTAATGTTCTTGTGTGTGTATGTTTCCTGTTTCCTCCTATAGAGATAATGTTCTGTACTAGCCAACTTCTTGTAAGGGGAGAGAAGTTCTTGTATATTATTCAATATGTTACCACATATTGCACTGTTAAATAGAATACCATTTAATTAAATATTTTGGGATGTTTTCTATATTTTCAAATGTATTTATTTCAGAATACCAAGTGTACAGTGCTCACTTCATATTTATTTTGATTACAAATATTTACACTGTAAAAAAACAGTTCCCCTCATACAAGTACTCTAGTGCAATCTCAGTCACAGAAGATGATCTTATAAATGTAGAATTCTGTACAAAAAATAACTGCATTCAAAAACATTGTAAAAACTGTAGAGCCTACAAGTCCACTCAGTCTTATTTCTTGTTCAGCCACTCAGACAAACAAGTTTGTTTACATTTGCAGGAGATAATGCTGCCCGCTGCTTGTTTATGTTATCACCTGAAAGTGAGAAGAGATGTTTGCAGGCGCTGTTGTAAATCTTTCAATGCTGGCTATGTGCCGGATGTGCTAATGATTTGTATGTTTCATGCTTCAACCACCATTCCAAAGGACATGCATTCATGCTGATGATGGGTTCTGCTCAATAATGATCCAAAGCAGTGCAGACTGACGCATGTTCACTTTCATCATCTGAGTCAGATGACACCAGCAGAAGGGGTTTTTTTTTTTTTTTTTTAATGATTATTCAAGTTCTGTAGTTTCTGCACTGGAGTTTTGCTCTTTAAGACTTCTGAAAGCATGCTCCACACCTCGTCCCTCTCAGATTTTGGAAGGCACTTCCAAAATCTTAAACCTTGAGTTAAGTACTGTAGCCATCTTTAGAAATCTCACATTGGTACTGTCTTAAAACGAACAATTGTGCTGGATTCTCATCCAAGACTGCTATAATATGGAATATATGGCAGAATGCAGGTAAAACGGATCAGGAGACATACCATTCTTCCCAAGGAGTTTTGTCAAAATTTAATTATTGCATTTTTTTTTAAACGAGCGTCATCAGCATGGAAGCATGTCCTCTGGAATAGTAGCCAAAGCATGAAGAGGCATATGAATGTTTAGCATATCTGTCACACAAATATCTTGCAATGCCGCCTACAAATGTGCCATGCAAACGCCTGTTCTCACTTTCAAGTGACGTTGTAAATAAGAAGCTGGCAGCATTATCTCCCATAAATGTAAACAAACTTGTTTGTCTTAGCGATTGGTTGAATAAGAAGTAGGACTCAGTGGACTTGTAAAATTAGAGAGCCTACATCTCTGGTTTTTTTGAGTGCTGTTATGTAGCCAAAAAAAAAAAATCTATCGTAGAAGTGCACTTTATAAATGTAAAGAGATTGCATTATGGTACTTGTATAAGGTGAATTGAAAAATACACTCTTCATTATTTTTACAGTGCAAATTTTTGTAATAAAATAGCAAGGACTGTACACGTTGTATTCTGTGTTGTAATTGAAATTAATATATTTGAAAATGTAGAAAACATCCAAAAATAT